>NW_004624773.1:20673286-20754111 GCF_000247695.1 Heterocephalus glaber
AAGACATGTACTCCATACTTCCAACAAAAACTCCTTCTATGAATGGAGACGATACAATGCTTTCTCCCTAAAGTGGGGAACAAGGGCAGATATGCTTACTCTTCATCTTGGACCTTCTGAGACCAAAGCTAAGGGGCTCAGAGTGTTCCTTTCCAGGAGCCCTATTAAGGAGAAGGTAAATAAGCAAATCCTTGAAGATCAAGGTATTGTTTTTTTAAAATGTAAGCTGAGGGGCCGGGGATTTAGCTCAGTAGTTCTGGTGCCTGCCTTGCATGTACAAGGTCCCGAGTTCAATCCCCAGTACCAAAAAAAAATGTAAGCTGAGGTTACCAAACCAGGTTAAAATCATGATAAAAGTGTCTACATATCAGACATCTGACAAGGCCAAGCAAGTAGGAACGTGGCATTTTGCAACATAGCAAAGACATGAAAATAAATGTTATATGGGAAAACAGGGTCTCTTCCCCCAATCCTGTGCATAGCTAAAGACTGGGTAGAAAGGCATGAAGTGAAGTGACAGAAAAAGATACAAATCATAAGACTGACAAGGGGACAGAGCCAGTTTATATTGGCTCTTTAAACACAGCTTAACCCAGTACCCTTTATTTTAAATCTGGGATCTCAAGCCCAAATATCAATGGCAACCAGGCAGGTGGTAAGAAAAAAATAACAGTGCAAGTGTGCTTACAGGTGGCAAGTAATGTTTCTTCAGTGTCTAGGTGACCATAGGGAGTGGTGGAGACTGCAGCAGACTGGAGCCCACAGGCCTAGCTAAAGGAGCAGCTCCTATCCAGAAGCAACTCTACTCGCACAAGGAACGCTGACCCAGAAGGGCCAGCCTCCCAATTTTCCAAGAGAAGCCAAAAATCTAAAATTCTGTTTGAGGGCCAGGGATTTAGCTCAGTGGTTCTGCCACCTGCCTCGCAAGCGTAAGGACCCGAGTTTGATCCCTGTTACCAATAATTAATTAATTAATTAATTAATTTGAAATGACTATTTTTAAAATGCTGATAACTCATGCATAATAAAAATGATAAATTAATACTGTACGGACCAAACAAAAACTTTTGTTTGTAGGCTATGTGTTCTCTAAAAGCTGCCAGTTAGCAACCTCTAACGATAATAAAAAAAAAGCACTATGCTTTTAAAATAAATATTTTCAAATAGAAGTGCTCTGGCTCTATTGACCCGAACAAGCATTTTCTCTTGCTGGTGGAGTGTGTTGGCAGTTGCCCCAGTGGAGTTTGAGAGGCGGGGAGCACTCCAATCTACTTCCTGCAGCTAACACTGGCACTGGAGGACTTTGTAGTGGCCACTCAGAAACCCTTCCCCAGTCACATGTCAAAGCTAATCACCCATCCTCAAGGGAGAAGGTCACAGGAGAGGTTTGGAATCACAGAGGGTGGAGAGGACAGGAACCAAGCTGCCAGGCACTAATTCAATGGCCTTGCCAATCTCCCTATCTGACCTTTAATAGAAACTGGTAAGACACAGACAGGACCCTAAAAAACAAAGCCAAACACTTCTCTCTCTGGCTGAGCCCCATAGGAACTATTTGTTTCATTCCAGTGGGCTATTTAACTTGGCATCTTCATGGGTGTTAAATCAAAAATCCCTGTATGTGGAGTTGAAACACAAACACTTCACATACTCAGTTAATTCAATAAAACCTCAACATGGCAATGACATGCTTTAGGGTGAGGGTCCCTTGACCATAACTTCTCATCAGCCTAGAAGTTCAAAGGAGTGTGTCTGTTTTAATGTCTGAATTGCACACACATTAATGATTCCTTATGGATACTATTTATAAGGTGTCAATCAATAAAGACCAGAACCAGTTTTTTATTAGTGTTTTTCCTTCCTAATGAGAAGCCAAGATACAATCTAACCAAATACTAGCCAAACAAAAACAGAAGTAAACTGATGATTGCTGAGTTGGAACCCTCCTCTTTGTGTGTGGCTCCAGACACAGGGGTAAAGCTAAAGGCATCCTTTGAAAGTCTGGGGTCATGTCCCCTCCCTAGGAGGTAATGGAGAAGTCAGAGAGCCAAAAATGTCTCATTTCTTCTGAAAAAAAAGCAGAATAAGATGACTACAGAGAGGTAATAGCCTATTTCAAAATCAAAGGAGGATGGTGGGTATAAAGCTACCTGGAGATCCTGGGAAAAGAAAGTGAAGGCCAGAGGGCTAGGAGGGTGTGGCAGGACAGAGAGTACCTACAGAACAAGGCAAAGGTTCTGAAAAGAAGAGCCCTAAAGTAAAGGCAAGGCGCAGAGCTATGGAACTGGAGGGCAAAATGTCTGGGCCCTTCTGTCTCTGCCTCAGGGAACCTGACATATCATGTCACAATAAGAACATTCAAACTGTCATGTAAGTGTGTCTGTCCTGGAATTTGACCACACTGGGTCCTCAGAAAGTTTGCAAAGAGGTTCTTGGAGATTTTCCTGATCTGCCTCACTTCACCCACTCTCAAATCCACCCCTAAAAGCCTGACCAAATTTGGCTCAGGTGGTGGCCAGATAAGTTATCATCTAAACCAGGGGTCTTGAAAAAGAGAAAGCACAATCATATTGCTAATTATGCCAAGACAGCACACATTAAACAGGCCAGTCCTGGGCATAGGTGGCAGGGGTCAAGGAGGAAGAGAAAGGCACAGGGAGATGCTCAGAAAATAGGGTGACAGTTGTGTTTAAGTTCCACAATTCGCTCTGAAGAATCCTTTAAATTTATGCTTTCAAACCCAGGTAATGTGAAATGTGGAGGGCATTTGTTTCCACAGTAAACACATTTATTCATGTACTGCCTTTTGGAGAAAGATCTAAACTGTTAGGCTTAGGAGTATTGAGGCATTCTGTGCTCATTAGGACCCTTTGTATCACAAGTGGCATGTAGCTATTTCTTTCTAACTTTTGGGATGCTTGGAAAGCCTTTTCTGCAAAATACCTCCCAGTTCGAATATTGTTGCTTTGGGGTTGGGAAATGTTAAAATAACACAAGCCAACACAGTTCTCAGGCAAGGCGGAATTCTTGTGAGAAAAATCACAAAATAAAATTTGGTGCTACATTTTTTAATTCTAAAGGTTATGACAATTACACACTAAGTGAACATATTAAAGTTTCTAAAATTGTAGTGGGCATGCCTGTAGTTCCAGCTACTCGGGAGGCTGAGGCAGGAAGACCATCACTTTAGTTGAAGTGTTCAGAGCCAGACTAGGCAACATAGTGAGACTTTTGTCTCAAAAAGAAGCAGGAAAAAAAAAACACAAAACGGTTCAGTGTGCGATTGTTGGAACTCAGAATATGGTTTATCATCCTGACAACCTGGAGTGACTGCAGGCTGGCATAAGGCAGATTCAACTCGTAGCAGGAACAAAACTGGGTAGGGAAAATGTGGCCAAGGAAGGAAACAATCACTTTCCCCGTCTCAGAGAACTGTAAGTAAAATCACCTTTTGGCAGTCTCCTGTCTTCGAGTCTCCTTCCCACACCTCAGGCATCCTGTGCTTCTCAGAGCCCACAAGGCCTCCATCAAAACCAGCCTCCTTGGGCCAGGGGTGTAGCTCAGTGGCACAATGCCTGCCTGGCAAGCATGAGGTCCAGAATTCACCCCCCAGTACCAAAAAAAGAAAAAAAACCCAGCCTCCAAATCACCCTACACACCCCCAACCTAAACTGTGCCCCTCAGGGCAGCCAGTCTCTGCCACGCCATCCTGCTGGTCTAAGCCACACTAAAGGGTGCGGGGCTGAGTGGCCCATGAAAAATTCTGCTTATTGATCAGAAGACTCTAATTGGCATAATGTTAGACTACAGTACAGTATGATACAAACCTTCAGGAAACAGAGAAGATTAGGGAGAGGGTACACATGACACAGGCAGATAAACTGCCTCCAGGACTATTGCACAGCAGCGTCCTGAGCAATTCTAAGAGGAACTGAGTGGGGTTTTTTGTTCAGATTTTCTTTTTATGACAACAGTCCCCCTGGCAACAACATGAGGTCTTAGGACACAGGAAAAGAGGGCAGTAGTGGGCTGATAAGATAAGGACGGTGAGAAGCATTCATCTACCCTCATCTTTTCAAAGTAATCACCTATGCATACTAGATCTGCTACCTGCACTCAACTCTACCAGTTGTCTCTGGAAGTGCAGATGTGTTCGCATGAAAGACAGATGGAAGGGGACAAAGACAAGAGGCGGAGAAAGGCAGAGGGAAGAGCATGTAGCACTTGGATGACAGTGCCTTATTAAATGCTGTCCTATAATTTGGCTATGCACAAACCCATCTTGTTACATGGTGTCTTCTAAAATGAGAGTGAATCCCATGAAATCTGTAGGTTACACACATTGCTAAGAAAGAGAAGGCACCACCATGCAGATGGAACCATCATGTAAACAGAGGGCTTACAGAGTGGCCCCTTTAAGTCAATTTTCTAACCGGAACTGACTCTCACATGATCTCATCTCCCGCACAAAAAAAGTCATTTATTCCAAGAAGCTCACCTTTTTACCTGATGCCTGAAAAATCTTAATTAATGTGCCTGATCTTCGGTCAGCTCTGAATATATAAACCTAAGGAATGAAAAAAAAAAACTATAGTTAGGACGGACACAATGATCAGAGATATTTATCAGCATTCTCTTAAGAGTCCTGTTTAAAAGCCAGGCACAGGACAAGCGTGCTTATGCCGGCTGATGTTAATGAAGTGAGCATAACTCTCATACTGCCAACCCTCCAGGAAAGTGTCCTTTAATCCTGAGGTGGAAGTCACCTCCATCAATTCTGAACCACAGAGTTTACAGAAGTCATACACAGTCTAGGAGCTTCCAAATTATTAGCAAACAATTCAACTCTCAGAAATAGTTTCTCCCTTAAAATAGTTCCTTCAATCCTATTAGAGCTTTAACAGAAATAAGGCAAAGGTGGGCATTTTAGACAAAAAAAAGTCCTCCAAAATGATTCTACATAATATTATACCCAAGGAATCTGCTTGGGTGAACATAGGTTTAGCTTGGGAAATGCAAAGTTAAACATTAAATAAGTTCCTTTCCTGTCAAAATTTTCAGAGCCTTTGGTATGGGTATTTAAATGATGAATGCCATTGATATTTAACTTCCTAAATGTATTTCACTGTTCTTTTTCAAGTTACATTTTACAGAAAGACTATTTTCATGAGAAACAGAGTACGGGACCCTCCCCTGGGACAAGGAACAGACATAATAGCATTAAGGGTTCTGTGCCCTGGTACCAGAAATGAAGGTCAGAGGCCCATTCTGGGGTCCTTAAAGATAAAGCCTGTGTGAGCCCTAATCCCTGGGAATGTGAAACAGTCAGTAACTTTGTCACCTACAGCCAGTTTCCTCAGTGCCTCTCAGGTCATACAACTCAAAGAAGCATGTTCATGTTCTGTTAACTGGATCCAGGACTCCCTCTGGCTGCCTCTATCAGTTATAAATATCATTCTTGTCCTAAGACCTGACAGGGATTAAGTAGTCATCACCATTATCTTAAGGAGAAACAATAAAATCAAATTAAGTTTTTCTGTAATTGGCAAGGAAAGAAAGCCACTGTCACCAGCACAAAGCATCTGCACTGCTGTAAACTGGGAGTAGGCATTTTTACCAACACCAGGAAGATGGCTGGTGGCCTACAGTACCTCCTTGGAAGATGCCATCAATTCAGCAATGCGCACAGTACTTCTCCTTCCACCACTTGGAGGAATTCATGTGATTCAGAAAAACCCAACCCTTTCTTTTTTTTTTTTTTTTTTTGGTACCAAGGATCGAACTCGGGTCCTTGTGCTTGCAAGGCAAGCAATGGAACCACTGAGCTAAATCCCTGGCCCAACCCAACCCTTTCTTGAAGTTACCAAAAGTTCATCAGCTTAAGGCCCTGGTTCATCTGGTTTTGTTTTCAAGAGACCTCTCTCCATACTATCAGCACTAGAGAAGAGAGGGGGACAAGCTCCAACAATAAAAGCGGGGGTCTCCTGACTCCTACCCATAAGGATCCATCAAAATGGCCCTCATAAATATGTTTTAATCAAGCCAGTCAGCTGGACTCTTTAGCTCCCTGATCCTCTTACATCTTGGCTGAAAGCTCCCATTAACAGTGATCTCAGCCCACCTGGGCCTCTCTAGAATCCAGATCCCACTTCTCTAAGCCATGGAAAATATGGCAAACTTTATTGCAGGTCTGCCCCTAAGGGCACAGAGTAGTTCACACCGCTGTTCAGTCTTTCCCATCAGAAGACCTGAAGAACTTGTTAAAAACATAGATTCCTGGCCAGGGATTTAGCTCAGTGGTTCTGATGCCTGCCTTGAAAGCGCAAGGTTTGGAGTTCGATCTCTGGTACCAAAAAAAAAAAAAAAACAGATTCCTGAGCCATCTGGATCTCCCCCACAGGAGTTCTTGCACCCTGAAACTAAATAATCAACAAGCATAGCTCTTCACAATTTAGGCGCTAAGGGGTCATGATTCCCAAAAGAATTCATCCCTAGATCCAGAGAGGTCTGTTCTACATTCTGGGCAGATACTTAGAGAAAGCCAGAACCATATGCTCCCAAGCCAGGCTTGGGCTCCACCAGTCTTGGGAACCCAGTGTTCCTTCCAAAAGACTGGGGAAATAAATAAGAATTCAGGCACAAAAAAGCCTTCTAAAGATACTTGGGACTAGATCTGATTCCATGAAGCCAAAGTCATATCTGGGAAAGGTTTAGGAAGGCAGGGTGCCACAATGTGAAGAGTAGTCATAAAATAACACATACCCCAAGTCAACTGCAAAAGTTTCAGAAGAGAATGTGCAGAGACTAAACAATGTTAATAGTATTCACACTCTAAGATTTTAAGGTAAACTCTCAAAATCTAGAAGGGAACTGTCACAGGGTCCTCACTGTTGTAACACTAACCTTCCAGCAACCTATGAGAATATTCAGGTGAAAGTCAGCTGGCAAACCTCTGTAACAGGGGCAGATGCCCCCACTTCTGTCTGCCCCATGTCACACCCCAGGCTTTTCTCCTCACCTTTCCGATGCCTTCATCCTGGGGGGCACCTCCAACCACGTCAGTGCTGGATGGGTGAGAGAAGTGGCCAGCGGTCACTGAGTAACCTGAATAGGATGAGTAGAAAACAAGGACCGGCTTGATAAAGACAGTCATGGAAGAAAAATACACACCAGAGGAAAAAGTTCCTCGAGCATGTCCCCTCTCTCAACATCATATTACAGTTATTCTGAGAACTTAAATTAGCAGGGAACAAATGGCAGCTGTCAATCTTCTTGTGCTTAAATGGCTCATCTCACAAAAAGGGATATTCATAAGGACATTGGGACAAGAAAGAGTACTAAGTGCCTTCTCTGGGACAGGTACTGTGTTAAATACTGCTTATTTCTGAGATATAATTTTTATAAACATAACTGAGGTATAGAACTTAATGGGTTCATATACATGTACATAACACCCAGATCAATAAAGTGAATATAAAGGCTGGGGGTGCAGCTCTGCACAGGAGCACCTGCCTAGCATGGACAAGGGCAAGGGTGCACTCCCCAGCACCACAAAAAAGTGAATATAAACACAGAACCAGAACCCAGGAAGTTTGCTCACTGCCTCTTCTAGCTAATATCTCCCCACAGGTAGTCATGATTCTGATTTCTATCACTATACACTATAGGTGTACCTTGTTGTGTGTGGCAGTCTTTTTCTATTGTTGAGTAATATGCTGTTGTACAAATACATCATCTTTATTCTCTTGTTGCTGGGTATTTGTTTTTAAATTGGGGCAATTATAAATAAAATTACTATGAATATCTTATATGTGGCTTTAAATGTCATTATTTCTTTCAATATAACAACCCTATGAAGAAGCTATGATTGATTCTTCTGTTTTGTGAATTTGGAAATGGGCAAAACACAGCCAAACAACATACCCAAGATCACACAGCAAGGTTCAAATCAATCTGTGTGACTCCATAGTCCCTGCCCCTGACCATTATATCATATCCTTCCTCACAGAAGGTAAAAGAAGCTGACAAGGGATTCATGGATAGATGGCCAGTCAGATAGTGAAGAATCTGGATACATAAAATCCAGAAACTTAGGGGAAAGTCATCTGAGCTTAATCAAAATGACTCCTGCCTTCTGAGCACCTTCCTGGCAGACTGAAAGCATTCTTCTGACCAGCAACTCTTCTGAACTGGTTGCCACACATTCCTTAAACCTTTTCATAACCTTCAAACCTTTATGATATGATTATAAGCTGAGTTTTGTGATGACACATATCATTAATTTTTACCATATAATGACCTATTTTTATTCTCCACATGCTACTTGTCTCAGATTGGCAGTTTACATCGCCTCCAAGTATCATGAGTGACAGGTAAGGGCCTCTGTTTTGCACACAGGGAGAAACCCCAGGTCCCAAGATTCACAGGACCTGTCCTAGACCCTCAAGCCACCATCCAAACTGGGCTATCTTCTGCATTTTCTGATTCAATATACACATGCTAAGTTTTTACTTAGACACCAGGCACCATAGCAAGTCCTAGGAATGTGATACAAAATCCCACTTCAAGGTGCTAGCAGCCTCATCAGGGCTTCAGTACCACTCACAGGTGCTGTCTCAGCTGCGTACATAGGAGAGGTAGCTCAGTACTGAACTCTTCATCAAAAACCAGGTTTATACCCAGCTTTGCTACTACGGGCCATGTGACCTGGCCCATAACTTCTTTGTACCTCAGTTTCTTTACCTATAAAATGTGTACAATTATGATGGCTGGTTGTTTCAGGAATTAAAAGAAATCATATACAGGGTGGGGAATTTAGCTCAGTGGTGCTGTGCCTGCCTCACAAGCGCAAGGTCTTCAGTTCAATCCCCAGAACCAGAAAAAAACCAAAAAGAATATACAAAACCAGGCACAGAGTAAATGCTTAATAAGTGACAGCACTGAGGAGCTGGATAAGCACAGAGACTCAGTAAAAATACTGTTGGGTCTGTTCTACTGGGTAAACCACTTGGAGTCAGAAGAGAAAAGATAAGTCACCAAGCCCCTACTGCCACCTAACAAGGAAATTCCCAGTGACTGTATTCAAAAAGGGGTCAGGGGATTCCCCTGGCTTAAGTCATAAGCAGTGAGTGTGAAAAAGCATTGTTTTATCATTATTAGCCTTCCCTAAATTTAGCTTTATTTTCAGCCTAAAAGTATAGCACTTAGGGCATGAATTGAGTCTTGTAACAGTGATTTACATAATCAGCAAAGACAGTCTATATCTGTTCTTAAATGGGCATGGCCTTGTCCCAACACGACTGCTACCTGATGGCTGCTAAATTAAATTGTGTCTATCATCTTTCTAGAATACTAAAAAGGTTTACCAAAATAAAAGAAATTTTTCTGAGCTTTTAATTAAATTTCAGCATCCTAGGATGCCATCTATCATGATCATTTCTGGTCCTTATTACTCTGGTTTGTAACCAGGAAGCAAAGGCTCCATCCAAGGGATGTCAAGGAAAAGTAAGATCCTCAACACTCATTTGGATGTGACTATGTGAACTTGGGAGTAACTGTTGAAATGAGGAGATAAAATGTTTGCTTCTCTAGAGGCTCAAACTGTCTGTTTTTAAATAAATCACACACAAATAACTTAGTTCCCTTTGTTTTCTTCCCTACCTTCTGTGTGTGGCTAGATGTTAAGGTGCTCAAGGAAAAAATGTAACTAATTAGAACAACAGATGTCAAAGCCAAGAAGACTTCACTCTTCTTCCCATCAATAAAACAGTAACTCATGACTTGGTGGTAGTGGCTTCCATTTCCCCTTTCTCACCTGTCATCTCCCCAGCTACTTACCCAGGTAGGTATACCTCCTATTCATGATTGCTTCATCGTTCAGTTTAAAATAGGTGTTGTCTGTGAGGTTCAGCACTTTGACAGTCCCAGCCCAATAGAATGACCCTGGAGCACCCATCACCACCAGCTCCTACAAAAAGAAATCCAAAGGTAAACAGGGGAGCTAAGGAATGGATTAGGGGATGCAGTGAGCACCACAGTCACAACAAAGAACTCAGAATTAAATTCAACATACTTCATCATCAATTGTTTTCATCATCTTAGCTATAAATATTTCACCAGGTTCCTTGGCACTATTGGACCTATCATAGGATCTGGGATTAACAAGACTAAAGACATGAAGATAACTAAGCAGGGGGCAGAATGAGTGACACACCAGATCCCTAGCCTATTCAAGATGACGCTGTACATAATTTCAACTTTACAGCAAGAAGTTGGAAACAGCAAACAATTGCCATTGTCCTAAACCACAGAATTCTGAGGAGTAATACTCATGAAAAGGTAGCAGTACTTTACCTCGGCTGGGCTCCAGCCCCACTGTCCACCAATTCTAGCTGCCTGGTGCAAGTAAGAAATAAACCAGCAACCAAAATCAGCTTTGCAAAAACTGCATGCTAAAATCCCAGGGAAATCACTTAGGTGCTCGCTCTCCTCTGGAATGATTCTAAAGCCTGGTTTTCTGATCACTGTAGCCTACTGCAAACTGAAAGGAACAAAAGCAAGAGACCCTAGAGGACAACTAGGGAAAAAACATAAACTAGAAAGAGACCAGAGGCAGCAAGAGACTGTAGTACTATTAAAAACAGGCTCAAGAATGCAAAAGGCACCACTTTCCACATTTAGATTAGGGGAAATGTCCCTGCATTTGCAACAGGGCAGAGAGCCTGTTTGTGCTGCAAAACCACCTAATGCTAAGTTCTCCAAAATGATTCCTTTATCTAAGGAAGTCAGCAGACATATAGCTACATGACTTTACCCACAAGAGGATTAATCATCTGCATAAAAAGTTTAAAACAAGATGGGAACACTTCGAAGAGCTAACAATCGAGATTCTAAATTATGGTACATGCATTCCACAGAATTCTATTCAGCATTAAAAATACTGTAGAAGACCTAATGGCATTATTGATAGGCACAAAGTGCTGCCGAGTTAAAAAATTGTACCACACAAAGTGTATGGTATTGATCATGTTTTGTAAAAGAAAAAAAAAAAAACATGAATACAAACACACAAAGACCAGGAAGATAAGTCCTAAAATATATGTTTCTTTCCCCCTCCCACAATGAGTGATGGGATAATGGGACTTCCTTCTTTCCATCCTCCAAGTTTATTTTCTATGTATTTTTTAAAATTCTCCAATAGATTTTTCCTGACACACCGGGCTCCCATAAAATTCAGCTGTCAACCCTCCCAGCCATTTCAGGCTCCTCTCTTGCCTCTTCCCCCTCATTCTCCACACTAAGGGCCCTCTCAGCCAGCTGGGGTTTTCTCAGCAAATGCTGCTTTTTTAATCTCCATTTCTGCAATGCCCTCAGACTTCCTCTGCTCAAGCAGTTCTTTCTCAGCCTCCAAAGCCCAGCTGAAATGTGGATACATCTTAATCAGACAAAATGAGGATGGAAAAGAATACAGTATATCTTATGATCCCATTCATGTGAAGTTCTAGAATTGGTAAAATGAATCTATGGTGATAGAATTCAGATCAGTGGTTGCCTGGGATAAGAGGGGCAGAACTGTCTACACATGGGGAATGAGAAGCTTCTGGGTGATGGTAATGTTCTAATCTTAATTGAGGAGGGAATAACAGTATACACATATGTCAAAATTCTGTAAGTTCTGTATTTTAAATGGGTATGTGTTAAGCCAGCCACAGTGGTGGGCACCTGTAGTCCCAGGTACTTGGCAGCCTGAAGCAGGAGGATTTCTTGAGCCCAGGTGTTTGAGGCCAGCTTGTGAAATCTATCTCCATAAGGAAGAAAATATATTTAGGCTGGGGGTACAGCTCATTGCTAGAGGCCCTACATTCAACCCCTAGCACTGAAAATAAATTAATTACATAAAGAAAATTGGTGCATTTTATTATATGGATTAAATATAATACACTTGATTTTTTAAAATTCCAGAACAGTGATTAAACACAGACAAGGAAGTCATGTCATGAAAACACAAAACAGGCCTGTGAGATGCTATTTTATCGGCACTGAAATACTCATGCTGTGCTAGGGAGACAAGGAGGAAAGCCGTCCTTGCAGTCACTAAATGCCCCTGGCTAAGGCTTTGGGTCCCTACTTTCATAACAAGAAATCCCTCCTTTTTTATTATTTATATTTTCTAAAGTATCTACACTGCCAAAAGAAAATAATAAAAATTATTTATCGAACAAAATCATTAAACTTTTTACCCAGCAGTATTTACTGAGTACCTACTATTATCTATCTAGAGCTCATGCTAGACACAAAGATAAAAGTTCACTTATACAACATTCTGGGGATAGGTTGCATGGAAATGTGCGAGACATTTTGGAAAAATGTCCATTCAAAAGGGTTAAAATAAACACAATTTCTACAGAAAACCCCTCAGCTGTACCCAAAACCCCACAGATACAGGCCACGTAGGCTTGTGGAGACAAGGGACATTGTATAGGACACATCTCTTGTGGCTAAAGTACACTCACCCTCCCAACCACAAACACTGGTATATATGTCAGAAACAGTGGCCTGGGATAGAAGAAGCAGTGGGTTTCTCACAAGTTCCTGGAGGCTAGATCCTGCCACAGAGATACTGAGTATCTGATGACAATTCGTGGTCACCGCACCATTCGTAGGATGTCAATGGCTGCAAAAGCAGAAACATCTAAAGAGAAAATGAGGGAGAGGAAGACAGAGCCTGCAGAAAAGTGGGCAATGCTTCAAATCACCTGTGAGTTGTAGCCAATCTGGGGACCAGGGTGTGAGCACAGGTGGGAGGAAAGGGACACAGGTGGATTTTAGCCGAGATGGTCTACTTTTGACAACTCACAAAGGCATGGGTCAGAAGTGACAACTGACAGATGCTTCATTCAAGGCCCCATGACCCTCTGAGACAGCTGCTTCTGCTAAGCCAGATACTCTCAAGAGATTCTCTCTGATTTATAAAAACTGATCACTTTCTGTACTAAGAACTCATCAATGGAAAAACGCAGTGGAGTGTGTGTACATATGTACATTTCTTGGTTCACTCTCCTTACATACACCTGTGCAGCATAGCTAGGTCCATGCTAGTTCTCAAAGGGTGTGAGAGAGACAAACCATCACTTCAAAAGACAAAGACTTTTTTCCTGTCCCTGAGTTTGGAAAGGAACCTGTAATCAGTGCCTATATAAAAAGGGCACCAAAGAACATAAATGATATCATTGATACCAGGTGTATATGCGGCACAATGCTGTCTCTATCTTCAGCTTCTTATAAACCAAAGTTCTGAGAGATAAGTCTGTCAAGACAGCAGGTACTGAGCATACCATTTCTGATGCAAGTTAATGCAGGTAAAAGTTGAGAAATGAATGTCTAGCATACTCCTCATCACCTCTCAAACATTATAAAGAGGATAAAACAAAGCAATGTTGAGTTGTGGGTGCAGCTCAGTGGTAGAGTGCTTGCCCAGCCTGTGTAAGGGCCTGGGTTCAATTCCCAATACAAAAGAAAAAAAGCAATCTCTTTCCTTAAAAACCTTTGAAACAAATAACTCTTGTTTTTTGCCTTCTCCTTTTAGTGCTCACACTCCCTTTTTGCTTCTGTCCAAACTGGATGAACTGGGGCTGGGCCTGTGACCCTCAGGGCTGGGTTGGGAAGAAAGTGTCTTCCTGGAAGTCCCTTGTACTTGCCTTTTTCTATTCACTATGGATCATGCGTGTGCACTTCTTGGTGCTGTTCACCAGGTGCCAGGAAAAAGGAATCAATGCTTAGCTCCCCATCACCCAAGAAACAGTCAATACCAATGTCACACACGAAAATCCAAGCTTCTCCTGCCTAAATCACATCAGTAGAATCATCTGAATAAGCAGTACAGGCCTTTTCTCAAGATGCATTTATTAGCAGCATCTGCAGAGGTGGAGGGACATCTGGGTGGGCCTAAACAAAGCCACAGGCCCTCCTCTGCATACTGCAAGTTGGCATGACCAGGATAGAATCTTATGCTGAGAAAATTTCCACCCAGATGCCCCCACTTGTGGGGCTGCCCAGCTCTTCTCTTGTTGCTTAGGAGTATCTATCACCTCTGTTATTCTAGTCTACAAAAATAAATAAAGTTCCTAGGAAATTCTCCCTTATCCACAGTGAGAGGTTAAAATTTATGTGGCCTCCATAACTCAGAGAGTTTTGATAACCTCAGGGTCACTGACTTGCAGGTCCAGCAGGCAGCTTAGGTCAGAATGTTTTAGACCAACATGGCCATGTCCAGAAGGCAAAAAAAAGCTCATGTAGCTTAGCAAGCAGCTCTCTATCCTGTGAGGGGACAGATCAGTTCACAGCAAAGGCAAGCCTAAGTGACGAGGTCAGCAGGAGGGCAGAGGACGGGAATACTTCCTGTGTGACCCCTTCAGCCACATTTCCTGCTCAGTTACAAGCAGCTGAAGTTACAGAAATGAGGGAAGCAGCAAGTTCAAAGACCTTTGTTTAAGGACCCAAAAACCTGAGAACCAAAGCATAGGCCAAAGCCTAGATGGGCCAAGAAACAGCAAGCTGGGGTCAGAGGATTGGGCAATGGCAGGAGGGGCTGTCTTCCCACTCACCACTGCCTACCCTTCTCCTAGTACCCTACACTAATGTCTCACTATTATTTTAGTGATGAAGAGAGCCAGCACATGCCAAGGCACTGTGATTCCTTTGGGTTGTGGATAACAGAACCTGGCATTTCAACAGGTCCTCTCATTTTGCTGGTCACTCCAACCTTGCATGGCCACCTACCCTTCCCATCCACCTCTCTGCCCTTCCTGCTCCTCCTATCAAGCCCTCCTTCCACACAGCCCCTTGTCTTTCCTAGCTTATAGGCTGGTGAGATCACAATGACACCTCCCTCTCCAGAACTCTTGCTCTCTCTTGGTTTTACAGCTTAGATTAAAAAATGCACTCTCCGCAAAGGCTCATATGTTTAGAAGTGAGGCTTTGGGAAGGTGGTTATATCCTGGGGCACTAACCTCACCAATGGATTAATCCATTGATGAGTTCATAGCTAAAAAGGCTGTTAGGAGGTGGGATCCGGCTAGACAGAGTACATCATTGGGGATTACAAAGGTGTACGCTTGTCTTTGGTCCCCCCCCCCCCCCGCTCTGGCTCTTTCCCTGTCTCTCTGCTTCCTGGCTACCACGTTAAGCAGCTTTCTTCCACCAAATCATCCACCATTAAGTTTCTGCCTTGGAGCCAGCTGACCATGGACTGAGATGTCTGAAACCCTGAACCGAAACAAATTCTTGCTCCTTTAAATTGTTTTTCTTAGGTATTGTGTCACAGTGACAAAAACACTAACACACTTGGTTCTCCCATCAATATCTCCATGAGTTTCAATTTCTGCCAGGAATTGACTCTCTCCTCCCATCATCTATGCCAAGGCCTCTCCTCACGGTCCCAGGCTAAACACACTCATCCCTCAGAGTTACCACCAAAGGATAAACCTAACTTGCTTGCTCAAGCTGGAGGCCAGGTCTTACATCTATTTATCCCCTAGAAGCAGATATAGGAGTGGCCTAGTATCCCATACTTATGCCAATCTACTCATCCTGGGGGTTCTTCCTATCAGGAACAATAGCATTCTCCAGAACCCTTGTATAAAACCTCCATCATCTACCCATAGTACTCTAGCCACCCAGCCCACTGACTCTCTCTTCTTATTCTCTAACTCCCACAATATATTTTATTACTAATGTGTCACCCTAGCCTGACTGTTACTTCATGGCTAAACTACATCATGGGCTCCTGTATAGCCTCTCTCCAGGCTCTCCAAAGTCCTGGATAGTCAGCCCAAATAGCCTTTTATACAACACCAACTGGCTGTCTGCTTACGAATGCACAGGGATTCCTATTCTCTATTGAGTTGAGTCATACTTTACTAGACCTACTGGAAGAACAATAGCCATGAAAGCTCTAAAATCTACATGCTTACTGAGAGGGAAGAGTATGAAGTCAGCAAATGGCAAAATAGTATTTGAAGTCAATGGTGATAGGAAAAACTGAGTAATAGACCAGTATCAAAACAATCAACTATACATTCATGAAAACAATGTAGTTTCTACTATATAAAATATATAAAAATCAATTTCAAGAAAATTAAAGATACAATTTTTTTTTAAAAAATCATATACAGCCAGGCATGGTGTTACATGCCTATAATGCCAGTTACTCAGGTGGCTGACACAGTAAGATCACAAGTTATAGCCAACCTGGGTAATTTAGTGAGACTTTATCAAAATAAAAAACAAAGAAAGAATCAGGGATGTAGCTCAGTAGAGAGGACCCCTAGTTTCAATTCCTAGTACTGAAAAAAACTCTATTAAAGTATAGAAGAAAATATGGGTGGATATTTTCATATTCTTAGAGAAGGGTTGTCCTAAGCAACAAAGAGATATAGAATCCAGAAAGAAAAAGACAGATTTGACAAAGCATCAATGTTTAAGGCCAGCACAATAAGACACCTTCAGCACACTAACAGGCAAAAAACTGTTTTTTACAACACAAATAAGAGGTTAATGTAAAATAGGTACTAAGTTACCACAAACCAATAAAATAACCACAACAAAACCAAAGCAATGAACTAACATTAACAAGAAATTTTCTGAAAAACACAAATGGCCAATATTTGAAATAGAGATTAAATTACACTAACAATCAAGTAATGGGACATTAAAATAAAATGCAATTTCTTTTTTTCACTGACAAAATTTTAAAATGTTGGTAAGAGAATGCTGGGACAGACCTAAGTGGGATGGGGTTGGGGGGTAGGTGTCAATTAGTAAATATTTTTGGAATGCAATGTGTCAGAATGTCTCAAAAGTCCCACTCTAAGTACGTTTGGAATCCACCACATGTCTCTTCTAAAGCATGTCTCTTCTTAAGCACAGAGGCATGAGTGTGTGTGTGTGTGTATCTCCAGCACAATGCTTCAGTTACTGTGTGGCATGTTCTAGCTACTGAGCCTGTGGGAGGCAGGGAGGCAGGGGAGGCCAGGGAACAGATGAGGCTGAAAGGCAGGAGGGCCTGGGAGGCCATTCGAGAAAAGGCATCTGGGTTGCATTATAAGTGGATAGGAAGACACTGAGCAGTTCTCTGCAAGGAGTGCCCTGACACGTTTTTTGTTTGTAGAAGATGGTTCTGGGACTCGTCTATCAGGAGGGAGGGTGGAAGCAGGATAACAGGAGGGTTCTGAAGTAGGTTGGGGCAAAACAATTGTGGCTTAGATTTGTGGGGTGGCAGAGGACATGGAGAGAAATAAATGCCTTTGTGATAGGTTTTGAGGGTGTAAGTGGCTGACGGTAGGAGAGTGAGGTAAAAGAAGAATTACTGAAGGGGGGGTTAGAAGGAAACATCTCATATTTACTGGCTTAAGAGTAAAAGATTTCTGATTTTCTATCTTTCCTTTTGTTCTCTAGATGAAATACTATTGCCAACTGCCTGTTTTCCCTTTGAATTTAAACTGCAGCTTCTGAAATGAAGGCGGACAGTTTAGTTCCTGACTCAGAAGGACACTCTTCAGAAAGCTTTGGAAATCAGAATGCTATCCATCTTTTCTCCTCCCTCCAAATCCTGTTCTTCCTCCAGTTCTCTGCTATCTTGGAGTGAAGGAAGAAGAAAGAAGTGTCCTCAGAGAATGAGGTCCATGGACCAAGAGGTGGAATTTGGGTCTTAATCTCTCATGAAATGAGAAATCAGAGTCAGAAGGATAGGTTTGACTTTCAAGATCCCTCAGGCTGGTGTGCAGAAAACACATGGTAGGGGTCAAGAATGAACACAGGTTGAGGCAGTGAAAATTTTCTAAAACTTGGGCTACAGGTGTAGCTCCATGATAAAGTGTTTTCTTAGTATGTGCAAGGCCATGGGTTCAAACCTAGTACAACAGCAACAACAAAAAGTTCTAAAGCTAGGCAATGTTGATAATTGTATGACAGTGTAAATGTCACTGATGTGTATACTTTAAAATGGTTAAAATGGGAAATTCTATGTTATCTATATCAGACCAAAGTTTTTTTTAATGGACTAAGGGGAGACCAATTCAGGAGTAATGTATTTCCAGGTGACAGTAGTAGCTTTTCTAGAAGTATGGTGGTGATGGTGGTAATAGAGAAAACCTGTCATTTGGAATATGTTTTGAAGGTTAAAACTAAAGATTTCAGATGAACTAGAAGTAAAGTACTTTTTATGTTTGGCCTACACAACTCAATGGTGAAACTTACAAAGCCTAGCAAGAAACATTGGGCATGGCAGGCAATCATAAAAATGTTTGTGGAACGAGGAGTGGGCATGAAGAGCAAACTAACAGTAGATTAGACTCACATAAGAAAACAGTGCCTAAAAATGTTGCTGCTCAATGGACACATTCAAGTGCAGGGTCCTTCAGAATCTGAGAAAAGAAATAGCACTGTGTACATAATGGAGTCTCACAAGACCTCACTGAATGCTTGTACGCTTGACATATCTTCACAACTGCCAGTGAGGCCCAACTTCACTGAATGTCGTTGCACCCACACCCTCTTTAATCAACTCTTTACAAAGGGCTCAGAGTCAAGTTGACCTCTATAAAAATCTCCAGCCCACCTCCCCCTGCCCAATGGACTCTGGACAGCTGGTGCCTCCATCAGGTTTAAATAACTCTCCCTGATGTAAGGACCAGAATCTGCTCCGCCACAGTTTGCAAATCTGGAACACCAGAAGTCCAACCTCCACAGGAGACAAAAATCTTGGAAAGTAAGGATATGAAGACCAAGAAGAGAAGAGATATCCCCATATGGCTGATACCTACCTCAGTGAAGAAGCCTGCTATCCCCGCCTGGCAGGAGCCATGTTCCTCGCCATACTTCTTCTTGTACTCTGGAGCAAGAGGAAGGAAAGAGAAGCAAACCACAGCTATGTCAGTGAGAGCTTGTTTTGTGTGGAGTCCAGCAAGCAAGCTGCCACTTCCCACAGTGCCTCTGTGAGATGGGCCTAGGGATGCCGTCCAGACTGGGGCACGGAAAGGAAGACTGTGGAATCCACCAGACCTCAAAAATCCTGGCTCTGGTGCCATCAGGTAGTGAAGCTGCCAAGTGCCCCAGAGGACTTCCTCTGCTCGTGCAGGGAAAAGAGGAGCAGCAGCCACAGTAATTAAGTGGGAAGCTGGTGACAATTATTTCATTTACTTCAGAAATGATCAAGATCCCTAGAGGGCCCAAGGAGCTGAAAACATGACCCAGAAATGGAACATTGTGACCATCCTAGTGTGGAGTCCTCTGGAAGGAGACCAACCCACCCAAAATGACATTACAGCTGGAGGCAATGTGTTTCCTACCATCCACCAGAAACAAGCTGTCCACCCGCAGGCTAAGGAAGAGGGGCAACTTGGACTGGCCCCAGAGAATAGTTACACTGTCACACATGCCTCTGTCTTCCTTGTGTGGAAAGAAAAGGGCAAAGATTTCCCTGGGCCAAAATAAAACTGATTAAGAAGCTTCCTTGCTCCACCATGCAGCTCCCAACAGTCCAACCCAACAAATGGGACCATTCTGTTGTTGCTGTTTTATTTTTACATTGACAAGGAAGAGAGGGAGGAAACTTTTGATCAGGGTTTAGTGATTACAGGCTTTGTGTCACTTGCCTCCAGTCATATAATTTCATTCATTCCCCCACCCCTGAGAACCCATCTCCCCAGTTGCCAACAGGTAAGAATACTGAGAGCCTCAGAGAGGTTAAGTGAATTGTCCAGGGTTATACAGCTAGTAAACTCATTCTTTCACCTCTGCACCCTATCAAAGGTTTTACAAAGTAAGTAATTTTACAAAACCAAGAGAAAAGACTGGCTGTTTGAAATCATTTCATGGGTAGACAAGAAGGTCAAGGGAGGTTTAAAGGGACTTAAATCACATGTGACACTGGCATTGCTGGACACTTTCAAGCTGGAGCTACCCAGCACATAACCCAGTGACCCCTGGGCTCTTGGCAAGTCTTTAGTTCCATTAAAGCAATATAATTATTTTTGAAATACAAAATAAATAATATGAAGGAACAATGAAGCTGTGATTGCAACACAGTGTCACTTCCTGCAGCTCCACATGTCCACTGCAGGCTGAGAGGGAAATGGGCCCTGGGGAAATATACAGAGTAACTCAGTTTCTAACAACATTCGCTTGCAGAGCCTAGTAACATTTTCCAGTAAGTGGCCACTAACCAACAGCTAAATTATAACAGAATGTCAATTGAGTTACTCCCCTTCCATGAGAGGGTGAGATCAGTTCCTCCCGCCTTGTCCTGTTATTATAAGAATTCCCAGCCTGCCAAAAAGCAACCGGGTGGCCAGTGAAACCACTTGTTCCTGCAAAATCCTGCATGGGGGCTGGAAGTAGGGGGCTTGTGCAAAGAAATAAATCAAGAATCAAATTGCATGATGCCAAGAAACACAGATAGATAATAAATCCTGAATCGAACTGCACAATGGCAAAAAACACCAAACTACCCCAATCCAAACAGGCTTTACATATTAAACCTGGAAGGTCTGGCAAAAAGCATATTTACCCTCACTAAATCTAGAGGTTAAATACCCACTGCAACTCTTTTTAAAAATGAAATAATACAAAGAAATTCAGATCCCAAGAACTGAGCAATGTTGCCTAACATACTAGTTCAGATTCATAAATTTGCCATGAATAGGAAGTATGTAGGAATCTTAACTTTTCTAAGGCAGTTTCAAGGTCTCTTTGTGACAGGGACTCCAAAAACGGTTAGATACAAGAACTTCAATGCTTTTCTCAATCTCCTGCCCAAACTTTGTTGATGTTCTCTACTCTGAGAGGAACACCTGGAGTTTCTAAAGTGGCCATGGCCTCACTGGAATCTGGGAGCACTCCACTCTTGGACCAAGCTAAATGTGCAAGGGGGAGCCCTTAGCAGTAACTCCACTTCCCCAGGCTGGCTGACCAATAAGCACTTTCAGACCTCAGAGGTCTGAAGTTCTTAGCCACACACAGAAGCAGACACCAGCCCACTAGGTGTTTCTGAAATCCCCAGGTCTATACTTGCCTTCTCCAGATGCTCTAGAACAAGAAATTAAACAATGTAGAGCCCCCGACTAGTAAACATAATCCACAACTACCAGTTAGAGGACAGGCCATGTTCCAGTCTTCCAGAAACTTCTATGACTATGTCATTAACCCCCTCGATGTGGAAAAGGATCCACCATTAATCTTTCTACCTGTCCCATTTTCAGCATTCACACATTATCAGCAGAGGTGGGGCTTGGCAACTCTACTCTAGGAAGGCTTAACTGGTGCTAGTACCTTGAATTGACAGTAACATATTCTAAACCTTCCAGTCTTTCAGATGTGTCCTCAGCTTCTCCATCCAGGTGACCTTGCAGGTAAAGGTACATGATACTTTCTTCTGTCACAAAATTGGTTTATCCACCACAGTATTGGTTTAATACAATTTTCATCTCAGTGTCCTCAGTACCAGCCCAGTTCCAGGTACCTAAATGTGCCTGGTGATAGCATGTAGCCTATCCATGTGTGCGCACACTGCTCCATGTACAGAATCAAGACCCAAGTGAACATGTAACAGAACTAGGCACAGTCCTCCTGCATCAAGGCCTTGGACTCCCCAGTCTGCTTCCCTATTAACTTAAATTCCTTTTACATTCTGACCCTGTCTTTCCCTCCTCCAATCTGTAAGGTTCTTTGAACTCCATGTAGTCCTGCTTGAGGAGAACTTGTATTCTGGGTACCAGGAATCCTGGGTTCTATATCTGGAGCTCCCCAAAGCCTAAGAACAATGATGGGTATTGTAGAACTGGGACAAGGATTCGGAATTTTCTGGGTATTCCAAGTCTAAGACTGGCTGATTCTACCTTGGGTAAATCTGTCTCCTCATGGGCCTCAGGAGGACCAGGACAGAACACCTAGATGCTGTTCTCCAATCCCTGCCCACTCCCTGGCATAAACCTTTGTTGACTGTCCTTGAAGACCTGAGAGTAGTCACTTGACAGATGGGAGTGTCCATGCCATGAGACCCAGGTCTCAAGGGCAGAGTGACATGAAGTCACGATCCTTGTATCTGAGTCCTTTCTCTTCATGCAAAGTACTTGTCTAAAGCCCAAAGCCCTCTGAAGAACTGATGGGAGCAGCCTTCACAGAAACACTTCAGTGCTGCTCTTCATCAATCACATCTGAAGATATAGCATCACTGCACGAGGACAAATAGCAGCCCAAAACTCACATTTGGAGCTCAGCCAGCCTTTTCAATTAAAACAAAACAAAAGTAAAACCACACAGTGCTATTGGATACTAAGTGAGGAAGGATCAACGACGCACTTTGTAAAGTGAATAAAGCAAGATGACATTTAACCTGACACCTAAAGTGCAGCTGTGACTGTCAGGGTCCAGGCCTGGGCTCCAGGGCCTTCCCAAGAGACAATGACCAGACTCACCAGACATGGGGCCACAGGCATGCTGCAACTGCTTGGAAGTGCTATTTCTGCAAGTTAGAGACACTACCTTTCTGTGTGTGTGTAGTACTGGGGATTGAACCCAGGGGCTTATGCATGCTAAGCAACTGTTCTACTAAGCTACATCTCTAGCCCTTTTTATTTTTTTTAAATAAAGAATGAAGAGAGGGAGGGAAAGAAGGAAGGAGAGAGGTTAGTTGGTTGAGGTTTCTCCCTAATTCACCGTCCAAATGTCTTTACAAAGGCCTGCCTTCTCCAAAATGTACATACAGTTGGCCCTCCAAATCCCTGGGTTCCACATTCATGAATTCAACCAACCCTGGGTTGAAAATACTTGGAAAGTAATTGTAACTGTACTCTGTACAGGCTTTTTTCTGTCATTAATCCCTGAATAATACAGTATAGCAACTATTAGTATTTACATTGTACAGGGTATTATACATACTTTAGAGACAATTTAAAGCATATGGGAAGTTATAGGCAAAGACTATGCCATTTCACGTAGGGAGCTTGAGACTCTGAGGACATTGTTATATGACAAGAGTCCTGGAACCAATCCCTCACAAATACCATGGGGCATCTGCATGTAGAGTTATGCTAACATACTTATATTCTAAAAAAAAAACAAAAAAAAACTTGATTCTGCTTACATAGACCTGAGACCACCAAAGCTATGAGAATGAGGGTAGGTAGAAAGGCTAAGGGCTGCCCTACATGTGCCAACCCCAAGAAGCAAAGTCTCACACCCTGCCCCCATTGAGAAGTCCAGGAAATGCAGGGTGGAGATACCAGGAGCAGATGTAGGACCTCCAGTCTGCTGTGTTCCCAGGAAGAACTTTTCCTGCACAAAAACAAAGGCTGTGGGGCCCAGCAGTTAGTTGGCTGATCTTAGGCATTTCCACTCTGTCACAAATGCCCCCACAGTCATGGGACAGAAGAGAGGACTGAAAAATGGTATCTCCCTCTCTGCTACAGAATAAAACATTTTTCTACCTCAAAGAAATGGGAAAACCAAACTGTGAAGGACAGCAGCTCCCAGATACTTTAACAAACCTAACTGTTCAATTTTGAGACACCAAATCTGGTTGACAAAAGATGAGGTTGAACAAGGAGACCCAGAAATATCTGAGAGAAATTGGAAATAGGTTGGGGGATTTGAATTAAGTTGGCCTGCATCACATACTTTAATTCATTAAGTTATATGGCTCCTCCATTCAAAAATGGTAGTATTTTCCTTAGTTTCACTCCTAGTTTTATTAAACTCGGCCAAAACAGAAGGCAATTCAGAAAAGGGGAAAAAATATAGTATTAGTTTCCAAATGTTCACAGTCCTTGACCAGATGCATGGAGCCTACACTAATGAATTTTAATCCACTCAAGACAGCCCCTGATTGGGTGGGGTCACTTCCTCTGCTCTTTCTAACATGTTGGGATATAATCATCCCATGGAAATATACATGCACATGCATAGTATACAGTCTTAACAATAATCACTCTTCCTACTACACAGTTCAGAACATTTCATCTTTCAAAGTCAGTCTTTTTTTTTTTTTTGGTACCGGGGATCAAATTCAGGTCCTTGTGCTTGCACAGCTAGTGGCAAAACCACTGAGCCAAATCCCGGGCCCAAAAGTCAGTCTTTTTAACACACTCATTTTAAAATCAATTTTGCACAGTTCCTTAGCTTAATTACGAAGTAAAATACTTAGGGAAAAATCACTTTCCAGTTTTCAATTATTTCTGAATTTCACCAAGTAGTGGCAAATCTAACTGATAATTAAATAACAATTTAGGGTCAACACATGTGGGCAGATATATCTCTAATAGTAAAAATGAAAAAAGGACAAAACTACCCTGCATTTTGAGGAAACACTGTCCAAATAGGAAAAGAAAAAGAAAGTAAATGATCTAAATAGCTAGTTTAAAGAGGAAGGGAGAACAATTTACAAAAATAATTCATGATTGAACTGTGGTGAAAACTAAAAGCAAATTGCGTACAGCCAGAAACTTACAATTAAGTGGGATGGAGGCTTTAAAGGGGTAAAGACTTATAGAGGAATCTAGTAATTCCACCCTTATCACCTCATGGGAAGACTGCACAGACTCAAAATTGTACAGACCAGAATACTATTGTTTGGATACAGCAAGTGGTTTATTTCAAGGCATACAGCTAAGTAGCCTCGGAGTCTGCACTAAAGAGCAGAAGCTGACTTCCTGACTGCCATGCTTCGTTAAGCACACCTCCAGGGGTACTGTTTCTGTCCTTCCCCCCCAAAAAAATGTTTTCCATCAACAGACAGCTGGATAAACAAAGTGCAGTATACCCCTATAATGGAATATTATTCTGCCTTTAAAAGAAAGGAAATTCTGATAAGTGCTACAGTGTGGCTATACTCTGAGGACACTATTCTAAGTGAGACAAGCCAGTCACAAAAGGACACATACTGTATGATTACATTTATATGAGGTCCCTAGAGCAGTCAAACTCAGAGAGAATCATGGTGGTTTCTAAGGTTTGGGAGACAGGAGGGTGAGGAATTAGTGTTAAATAGGTACAAAGTTTCAGATGGGAAAGATGAAAATGCTCTGGAGATGCACGCTGGTGACAGTTACACAGTCATGTGAATGTTCTTAATGACACTGAACTGTACACTTTAAAATGGTTACAGTGGTAAATTTTTTTTTTTGGTACCAGGGATCAAACTCAGGACAAGCGGCAGAACCACTGAGCTAAATCCCCAGCCCACAATGGTAAATTTTATGTCATGTATCTCATATCAATAAAAAAATACAAGAATTATGTAATCTGTCAATACTTCCTTCCATCCAGAATCTAGCAACCCATTTTACTCCCTACTTCAGAAGACACAGCAAGAAACCCTATAGGCACTTTATAATGCATGGATGTGTGACTCAGTATATGTTATGTCATGTTTAATCTCCCCAAAGATGACCCTGACCATGGGACAGTCACATTTCAGTGAGAAGCTGAATGCAGAATTGAGTAGAATTCAATTTTGTGACTAAAGTAAAAAGACTAACAAAATAACAGGTGCTAAGATATGTACCAAGTGCTATTTGTATATTAAAACCAAATGTTTGGAGTAAAAAGATACCCAGGACATAGGGCAGATCAGCATCCTGGCTATGTTTTCTTAGGCTAATGGCTACATCTACCCTATACCTGTGAGACCTGTCAATAGGTTGTGTCTAAGATAGCAAAACTGCACGATGGCTTAAGAAGTCTGTAGTCAAATGCCCTAAAAATTCATAAAACTATAACATATGAAAGATTTTTCTGAGATGGGTCACAGTACTCAGTAATCACAAAGGAAACCAACATCCCAATAGAAGAGGTAGCTACAGTGACACCTAGTCTGAACCTCAAAGACCAACAACTCCTCCTCTGCCTAGTCACCAACCTTCATGAGCCTCAATTTTCTCATCTGCTCAACAGAGAGAATAATTATTCAAAAATGATGTAAATTACACAGTGCAATTATAAATATTGAGTACCTAGCACAATATCTCGCACCTGATAGGTGTTCGATAAATGTCAGGTAAACCTGAATCCATTAATTTCTCAGGGAAGTTCAGATCCCCAAGATACCCGTTACCACACAGAAGGCAGTTTTAGAAGAGACTCATGAAATTTGGACATTTGCAAGAGAAATCTTAGAAGTTGCAGTTCAAGCAGTTAATAGCTCCACACAATGCATGGAAACACATTTGAGGGATAGAATACATTTTTGATTAATGGTTCTTTAAACCAAAAAAAAGCTTGATAGGGCTCCTTGAGCCTGGAGCCACCACTAGAGAACCCTGGCCTCCTTCCAGCCTGATGGTCCCCTTTGGCTATCCCCCCTGTATCCCTCTCAGGTCCTTCTCCTCCTTCACTGGCCATAATGTACAACAGTATTTTTTAAATTTGCTATATTTATTTAAATGAGATAACATTTATGAAAGTTCTTTGGAAACCATAAAATCCTATGTTAATGTAGAGGTCTTTATTTATTAAAAATTTATGAAGCTTGTTCTGAAATTTTAAATGGACCAACTTAGTCCTTTATTATTCTCTCAAAACATAACACAATTTCAATTGCTTTTCATTTATAAATGTCTCATGATTGATTTTTATCCTCTATGGAGACAAAGCCTTCAATGTTAAAAGGAAAAAAATCTTCACACTTCAATGAGTAGATCTATTTTCTTCCCTAGAAATGACCACTGTTTTAAGAAATGCAGAGACACATTAGGAATAAAATGCCGGGGCCAGGGATTTAGCTCAGTGGTTCCGCCACCTGCCTCACAAGCGTAAGGTCCCGAGTTCAATCCCTGGTGCCAAAAAAAAGAAAGAAAGGAATAAAATGCCAACCATTCCCTAATAATAAAGAAGGTATTATTGGAAATCTTTGGAATGAATGGGGTGATTTTAAGGCATAGTAAATTTTGAATTCGGACCCTGAGCAATTCCAACTTTAAGAACATTTAAACATGGCATGAGTTAAACCTTAGATTATATACAAAAAAGGGGGAGCTAAACAAATAAATTGTACAAATGCAATCTTCAAAGGTACTGTCTAAATTATAATCTTTTTAAAAGCTTTTACTAAATTATTTGATCATTTTAGTAATATCCAGCTTTCTATCCTTCATTATCTATTCACTAAAGTAGGATCTATTTGTTAGATACCTTAGGAAACATGTAAAAATATAAATTGAAAATTAGAAAATTTACATTTATTGAGCATACACTCAAGAGCCTGGTAGTGTGTTAGGCACTCTATATACCTCAAATACTTAAACAGATATCAATCTCCCCATTTTACAGATGAGAACACTGAGGCTCGTGGAGCTTTCCAAGGCCAGCAAGTCAGAAAGTAGGAGCATATAGATTCAATCATAAAGAATGAGTGGTAAAACCAGATCCTGAAAGTCTAATATACAGTGGTATGATAATTGCCTCTAATTGCATCTCTTTATCTGAGTTTCATCTTGAACACTTCTTGTTAATTTAGCCAAGCTGTTCTAAGTTCTTCCATACTTATGAGATCTTTCTGTCACAATAAAAAGATGAGTTGTTTACAGTCTCACATGCCAAGCTCTGGCTTCTTGCCTCAGTAGACTCGAAGGCAAGGATAAAAGGAAAGTCTGTAGTTGGTTTTACCACATGCACTAACTTAACTTTTGGGAGCCCTAGAATAACATGGCTTGGCTAATAATAGTGCTCACTCTAATTCACAGAGTTTCTCCCCAAGCTATTCACTGAACTCTCATCATCTCACACATTCTGATCAACCCAAACATATCAGAGCAAGGATGCTGCTCTTATACGGGACAAACATAAACCAAATTATTTTACTGAAGGGTATGTGCCATGAGTTTATTTTATGTCCTAAACCCATTTTATTTCCCACTCCTACATTTCCTGGTTCCAACAGGATATTGTGGGAGCCTCTCCCTTGCAACTAGAAACAGGAAGCACCTGAGAAGCCATGAGAAAAAGGTCTTTGTGCCAAACCAAAGTCAATATATGAAGAATTAAAAAGCCTGGCTCTGGGGATATGGCTCAGTGGTAGAGTACTTGATATAGCATGTGTCAGCACCCAGGTTCAATCCCCAGCACTGAAAAAAAATTTTTAAGTTTTAGATATTTTGGAAAGAGAATTAGAAAGTTTCCTCAATTCATCCAACACTCCAGCATTCTGAAGAGAGGACAGTTGGCCATCACGAGGCCCTCAGTGAGGTCCCAATTACAGAACAACCAAAGGTCTTCCCGAGAATTTCGCCTGAGTTTCCTCATGAGCTCTTCACAATAGCCTACAAAGGTGGATGTGACAGAGCCATGGCAGTAACCCTCCCACTGCAGGACCAAGCAATTAGCCTGAGCCACAGAAAGAGGGGCCAGAAGAACCGGCTTCCTCCAAGCTTGCCAGTCTTCCATGGTCTGTCCACCACCACACGGAAGCACATACAGTACCAGCAGTCCCCTCATCCCGTGCCCTATGCCCACTGTGATCAACAGTGTATTTCCACCATCTTTTTATTCTGTGGCTTCTTGAGGCCAAAGTGGGTTTCACTTTTTCCAACTGTAAAATGAAACAATTCTACTTTAACCACCCTGTACTCAGATAACAGCTCAAGCTCCTGCAGAAAGGCACCCAGATGAACACCACCAGCAGGAATTGTCTCCCCACATCCACTCCCACTTTCAAACAACACAGTTTCTGTTTCCCCTTCTTGATAGCTGGGCCTGTGTCATTTGGGTTTTGTCTATCTGGTGCTTACTACAGACTTAATAAAATTAAGTGGACTCTATTCTTGGGACACAAGCCAGTGACTCTATGGTGATTAATAAACACTTGCTTGGGATATAGTAGTTAGGGTATAGTACATAGTACATTAGCATATGTGTGCTTAGCAGACATATGCCAGACACTTCATAAGAACTCACAAGTGTTAAGTCAATCCTCTTCACAGCCCCTTTGAGTCAGTTAGACACAGAGAGGTCAAACAACTTAGCTGAGGTTTCACTGCTAATAAGAAGTGGCAGAGCCAGGATCTGACCTCTGGCATTTCAGGTCCCGAGTCTATTCCAGTCATCATGTTATCTGCCTTCCCACTATGTGGTATGTAAATAATCAAATGAGAAGAAAAACTCAGGCTTGGTTGGGCAAGCGTATCACCCCTTTGGACCTCAATACAGACAAGAGGCTCCCCTAGGTGACATCTTAAAGGTCTTGTCAAACTGAAATGCTTCCACTGTATTTAACTATAATGTAATCCCCATCTGGAAAGAGAGCTTGAGTTACTGAGATTTTCCACATAAACATAAAATAATGGCTGCTTTAAGAGCCAAAGTCAGTTTAGCTTAGACCACAAAACAGGGAAGTGTAGATCTCCAAAGCCAACAGAGCACAGGCAAGAGCCCTCTCACACTGTGGCCTCCTCCCACCTTCCCCAATCCCTGCCAGTGCAGGCACCTAGAGAAATCTGAGCATCTACGGCCCCTCTCTTATCACACGACCAACAACACAGAAACTTGCTGTCTAGGCCCCTAGTTTCCTAAGGGGCTGCTCTTGTACCCCAATACTTGTCACACCAAGCCCCCACTCCTTACTGCTCAAAGAACAAGTTAAAATATGCAAGTGTGTATGCCCAAGGGAGGGAAGATTGCATGGGGCAAAACCATGTTGCAAATTTCTTTTCTGATTCCACATGGCTGTCCTGAAATAAAAGAACTATCCAAGCAGAAAGGCCTGGGCCCACCCCACAGCCACATCCTACAAGGAATTTGGGTAGTCACAGTGAGCCCTGTATCAGTCAGCTATTACCACATAACAACCCTGAAATCTCCACAGCAAACAATAGGAAGGTGGATTTCTCACTGGTACAACTGCACGTGGGCTCTGGCTGTAGTTTAGTTCAGATCTGCTCCACACATTTCTCCCTGGAGACCAGCAAGCTCTGTGGGACATGCTGCAGGCTCAGAAGCACTGAGCAGAGTGGGTGGAAACATGTTGCCCAGCAAGACCCAGCTCCAAGCTCATGCATTCTAATGTGAATGAGGGGCACATGGGGCAGACCTGAGCAGAACCTGCCACTCCACCTCCCTGTTGATCACCTCAGGTCACACAAGCATCCATGTTCCTGCCAAACATCACATCAGAGCCACCAGCACAGAGGAAGGGAAGACCGCCTGACTGGAGAGTAGTGATATGCAAAATGCCACATTTCCCTCACCTTGTGATTCTGCCTTTAAGACAGTTCCAACATCATTCTTTCCTATTTTGTGAGGGTTGTTTAAAAGCTCTTATTTAATTCTCATTTTAATTGGAAAAGCCAAAACTACCTGAAATTACTACTAACTATGGGAACATAAATGGTTTGCTGAGTCAAACAGATACAAAATGCAAAAGCCAGCTCTACCACATACTATCTGAGCAACTGTGGGCATCTGACTTAGGCTCTGAATCTTGGGTTCCTCACCTGTAACAGGACAATGGGGACACAGAAGCTGGCTTCAGGGTACCCTACCCCCTCCCAAGTCCTTTCCCTTACTGTGACATGGTCTGAGGGTCAACTGCCACCACCTGCATCTGTGCCTGAGGGCTTCCTCAGCCCACACACATGGCCCAACAGGACACCAGGTGGATGAAGACTCCAGCATGGTAACTTGAGGTGTGTGCTCTGTGCAGGCCCCCAGCATCGCCCTAAACTGTGTCCCAGTTACCCATGGTGATAACTTGCCAGGTAGTACACCCTTCATGCGCTGCCTTCCCTTCTCTTTCTCACTACCCCACATTCCTATGGGTGTCTTCTGAAATAACTTCCAAAATCAACTACTTATAATCAAACCCAAGTTAAAAATTTTTTTTCCTAAAAGTTTCGTGAAGATTAAGTAAAAGAACCTGTAAAGCCCCCAGACCAACATTCACCTACTGCTAATCCCACAATTGCTTTACAGAAGTTAGAAGTGTGAGCCACAGTGGGTACAGAGACATGGACATGGATATTTGATCCCAGATACCTCTTCAGAGGACTGGCTTTTTAGTTTCTGGTGCTTATGTGGTACGCAGAGGAGCCACTAGGGATAGCCACAGGTCCCCATTTCATAACCCATCATTTTTTTTTTGAAACATGAAAGTGGTGGTCCTACTGCATAATGAGTTTGGGTTCAGTAACCCCTGCCTCCATGGTCCCTATGGATTCCTCACTTTCCCCAGGCTGATGATCTCCCCACAGGTTGTTCCATGGGCCTTTCCCTTTCTTCCTGGGGAAAGAGAAAGCGTGAGCTTGGCACTCAGAACAGTCTTGACATGTTATATGTGCACCACTAACTATCCTTCCCCCAACTGATTATACTATTTTTAAGATGAAATTTTTTCTTCTGACTACGAAAATAGAGATAAACAAGGCCAAAGTTCAATTTCTCCACATAGCCCACTCAAAGAAAGACAGGGCCGGGGATTTAGCTCAGTGGTTTCACCACCTGCTGTGCAAGCACAAGGCCCCAGGTTCGATCCCCAGTACCAAAAAAAAAAAAAAAAGGACAAAAATACTGTAGAAGGCTAACCCTCACAGGAGAGGGCTTGTGCCTTCTGCAGGGAGGTCCTTCTTGGGGGCCACCTGAGTTTCCAGAGAGCCAGGGAGGGACCTCCACAAGGTAGGAACAGTACATTACCTAGACAGCACTTCTTAGAGCCCTCTTTTATGGCCACAAAATTTGAAACCTAGGAATCCCAGGGAAGCCCAAAGACAACATGGACTCAGGCCAGTGAGACTTCTGTCCAAACAAATAAACTATGAGGGATTAAAAAATAGCCCAGCATATAAACAGGGAGCAGGTTCCAGCTCACCAGCACTAAGCCAAAAAACCTGAGAGTAGAAGCTATCAAACTGAAGAAAAGGAGTGCATTCTCTGAATCCCTAGAGTTCAACTTCTACTGGGCTAAACAGCAATTGACTCAACCGACTCCACTACCTATGCATTTGAATTTATAAGCAAGGTCCCAAGTACCCTTTGGTGAGGAGCTCTTAAAATTACATTGCTGGAGCTCTTCCACAGCTGTCCAAGTTCTAGGACCACACAGGAGGGAAAGTCAGAGCTCAGATCTCTTAAGATGACTTCATGTGTGGCTGTGCTAAATTTCTGTCACACTGTTACTTTATGAATCCTGGGTCTCCTCTTCCCCCTGCTTTAGGATATCTGTCCACAGTGCAGCTAGGATCTCTGTGGGAGCCTAATGAGCAGATGAACAAGGCTGGAAAGATCATCTGGGATAATCCTCAACCTTTCAGTTGAGGAAACTGAAGTCTAGAGAGGGAAAGTAAGTTTTCCAGGGCCCCACAGCATCTGGAAGTGCAAGAAAACCAAGGAATCTGTTCAGTCGCTTGGCGGAAGTTTGGTGAATTTTGGTCACTGAAGCTTTGTAAACCTTGGTAAACACTACAGGCTCTAGACAGAGATGAGGCAAGGTGAGGCTAGATGTGGAACTACTGTCCTCTTTGCATCTGCCTCTTACCTGAGCTGGGCCTTGAGCACCATAGCCCATCTAGAGGCAAGTAGTGCTGCCTCTCAGTAGCATGTGGGAAGCTGCCAAAAATGTTCAGGTGAAGGTACATTAGGAGAGGATAGAGAGTGTTTCAGGCAAGAAGTGGACAGGAAAATGCAGGATAATTAATTCACACTCACCTTCATAGCAAGGGATCAGCGTCCTGCCTTTGGCCTGGAGGTTGGGTGGGATGATGTAACAGAAGCCATGAGGTAAGATATGATCTGTTTCATAGTAGATGTTCTTCCATCGGTGGGCACAGGCCTAAAAAGGACAGAGGAATGAAAGCAGGAAAGTCAGCCTCAAGAGCCACAGTGCTGGGTGATTCTGCAGGAGGAGAGAGGAGCAGGGGGGACAGGAAGCTGCCGTCTTTCTTGCTCAGCCACACCTTCACACCAGGCCCTGTTTAGGGCATTAGAAAATTACATGAACAACAGCAAGACCCTGGGAAGCTATGGGAGGAAAGAGATAATACTAGATTAACAAATGGCAATCATAGCACTGGGAATAAAGAGGACTGTGCAAGTTTGTGTTAGGTAAAACTTGGAAACAGCCCAAATACCCATCAACTGGAGACTGGATAAAGAAAATGTGGTTTTTTAATAAAATGGAGTACTACTCAGCCATAAAAAATGAGAAATTAGAGACATTTATAGCTAAGTGGATGCACATTGAGGCAATACTCTTAAGTGAAATAAATAGGATACACATGTATAAATACTGAATAGTTTCTCTGGTGTGAGAAACTGAAAGTGTAAATAAGGGCTAAATGTATAATAGTTAATGTGAAATAGGAAGAAAAGGGGCAAAGGGGAAGGAAGTGGGAGGGCTAGGGGAAAGGATAGAAGGGAATGGGATTAATATGAGAAAATGGAAAAATAGGAACAAAATATTTAAATAGGGAGGACTGGAGGGGTTGAAGGGAGGGCTGGGCAAGGGTGAAAAATAAGAACTAAGAGAGACTATGTAAAGGTGCAAATTTCCAATGATGAATGTCATTATATTGTATATCCAAAATGTACCAATGATTAGAATGAATAATCGATAATGTAAAATAGGAAGAAAAGGTCCAAAGGGGTAGGGGTAGTGGGAGGGGCAGGGGAAAGGAAAGAAGGGAAAGGAAAAATGATGAGAAATGGAAAAAATGGAAATAAAGTCTTTGTAAATAGGGAAGGGTGGAGGGGGTGAAGGGAGGTCTAGGAATGGGGAAAAAAATAAGAACCAAGATGCATTACGTAAAGGTGCAATTCCCAGTGAGAAATGTAATTGTGTTGTATACCTTCAATGTACCGATAAAAGAACGAAAAAAAAAAAGAGGACTGTGCAATAGAGAACCTAAGAGTAGGTGGGACAGTTTCCATCTGGAGACCAGGGAAGGCCTACAGAATGAGAAAGTGCTTTACACTGAGCACACAGGGAGGAGGGATCTAAAAGAAGGGGGCATCAGGTGCAAAGGACAAGATGTGAGACAGGCTTGGAGTCCAAGAGGAAGCAAGGAGGAGGGTGGGGTAGCCCGGAGTGGCTTTGGCAGGAGAATGAGGTCATAAAAGGGGATAGGATGTGAACGGGATCTTGTAGACTCTGCAGATGACTGTGACTTCAGCATCCATGCAGGGAAGAGCCTCACATAGGTGAATGATGTGATCCAATTTATAATTTGGAAAGATTAGTCAGCAAACATCTGGCAGATGATAGGTCTCAGGAGTGGCAATGAACATCCAGATAATATGCTCTTGGCCTGGATCAGAATGGGACAGTGGAAGTGAGAAGAGATGCTTTAGGATGCATGCCAGAAAGACAACAGGCTCAAAGGAATGGCTGGGTATGGGGAGAGGAGGAAAGGGAGGAATTGGCCATACCAAACTGCTTTTACTTGCAGAGATACTTCTGCATGCATCTCCTTCACTAGAAGTAAATGCTTAACCTATGATTCTTTTATTGAAGCAAACTGGCATATAGCAAAATGCACAAATCTCAAATGTACCAATTAACACATAGTGACAAATGTCCATGCTCTCTTATCACAAAAGCCCTAGCAAGACAGAATATTTCCATCTCACCAGAAAGTCCTCTGGTGCCAGGGAGTGGCTGAGTTTGACAATCAAGTCAGAGAAAGGCTAACACAGTGAGGGTGGGTACCACCAGGAAGGTCCAAGGCAGAAGGTCCCAAGGGTGGGAGAGATCCTACGGCAGTGTGTGTGAGAATATGAGAAGCCCATCAGAGGGCCCTCTGCAACTTTCAAGAGCAGCCTCATAGCACAGAGCTTCCAGCCAGCAGGACTGGGTCAAATATGCAAGGAGATGCTCTACAGCAGGACAGTTCTCACCAGGCCAGGCCTCACACCCAGCTCATCCTTCCATGCCACTGAACATGACCCTACCTCCTGCTCGGATGTGACACCTGCCCCAGCTCTGTGTGCATGTCTTCACCCATCCACAAACCCCAGCACTGACGAGGAGCCCACTTGGAGGGCAAGTGTTCTGCCCAGCCTGGCCTGCCTCTCCTGGGCATTCACTTCTAGTATCAGTTCACCTCTTTCTGGCTAGTGGGTGCATTTTCTTAAAATATTGAATTTTAAAATAATCATAGGTTTCAATTTCTTGGTTTCTTCCACAGACACAGTTTCCACGGGTTCCAACACTCAGCATTCCTATTCTCTGCCACTGACTTCTGCAACCCTTAAAGACAGGTCGGGGAGGTGTCCTTAGAACTCTCATTTTCTGTATGGGCACGGAGTATCCAAGAGGACTTTGCCTGAGCTGCATAGCTGGTATGCATGATGCAAACAGAACTGGAATCCACAGTTTCTGAGTCTTGTCTCACTAAAAAGCATTTTGTATCTTAAGACTCCTAATTCTTGCCCAAGAAGCCATCAAAACCCACCCTCTGAAGGAAGTCTCTGGTAGCTTGATTGTCCTCACAGCCTTCCCCACTGGTCTCAGGACCTTAAGGTAACCACCTGGGAAGGAACGCAATGTCTGAGGCCACAGCGAGGGGGACCCCAAACCTGGTTCTCCCTGACATCATTCTATGATAAGATCATTGCCTTCTAAGCTCTCTGCTCTTCATCCCTTTAAACCAAGTGCCACGAGAACCCTTGACAAACAACTCTACCCAAAAGAGGACACATTGAGAATGACTGGAAAACTGCTCTTGTCCACACTCTACCTCTTGTCTGAAAATATTAATCAATGGAAACTGATCTATTGCCACTCCTTCTACTCTAATCCACCTCCATCCCTCCCCATTTGGTACTATTTTGTGCTAATATAGCGTGTTTCTCAACAGACTGAAATATGTGGTAAGGAACTAAAGAAACACCACTAAGAAGTCACCCTTATTGCTACTTACAGTCATCCCTTCATATACACAGGGGATGGGTTCCAGGATGCCCCTCAGATGCCAAAATCTGCAGATGCTCAAATCCCTTATGTGATGGTGAAGTGTGCACATAACCTTCACACATTTGCCCGTATACTTTAAATCATCTCTAGATTACTTACAATGCTTGCTATAATGCAAATGCTATATAAATATTTGTTATACTGTATAACAAGTATTAAGGAAAATGTTCATATTCAGTACAGATGCAATTTTTTAAATGTTTTTGATCCATAGTTACAGAACCCATAAATAGGAAGGCCTAAATGCAATTGATTTTTTTTATTTTCAGCTCTGACTCAATTCTGATGGCTTACAATCAGCAAAATCTGTGACTTGGAAGGCTCACCATTTCTATCACACTTCTGGGTTAAAGAGGCAGATGTCTATCATGATGCTAACAGTCAGCTGCACATTGACACACATCAAGCAGGACTTGCTACATTTAACATTTAGTATATTATCTATTCATTTTTTAAATTTCATAAACTATTTAAGAGTGACTTTGGAGAATCCCCAGAAGATCCAAATACTGTATTTCATACTAATCTAAAATTAAGGGGAATTGTGGGAGGCCAGAGAGCAAAGTGTCAAAGGCAGGCTCCACGTGGGAAAACGACAAAAAGGTTCTCTGAATATAAAGTACAGAAAGAAGACACTGTGCTTAGCCTGATTATCATTATGTATTCATGTCAACCTGACCACTACATTAAAAAAATTCCAAGGGATTTTCTGCAAAGTATTAATAACTCAATACAATACATTAATACAAAGTTATTACTACCTAATACAAAGTATTATTAATTTAATCTCTCCTAGGAGTTGCTGTGAGGGAAGAAGGCAGCACAGTAGGGAAGAACAGGAAAAGGAGAGTACTCTCTGGAAACAAGAAGACTTGCACTGAGCAGTAGCTCCATGGTAGAGTACGTGCCTTAGAACGTGGCCCTGAGTTCATTCGCACTCAGCCTCCAAATCACCCTGAGAAATGGGGAGAGGGCCCACCACCACCCAAAATCTTAGAATCTAACATATTTCAAGTTAGAAGGGTTGTTTTTTCTTCCCATGGAATTCAAAGTAGAACATGAGCAATTTATTTCAAAGGCTTTTTTGTGGTAGGGATACAGCACATCTTTCCTGGGGGTGGGTTCTGAGTCTCTCCAGGTACCTAGGACACAAAGACCTCTCAGTCCCCACCCCATGCTCTTAATGTGCACTGGCCGTGTACAGATGGCCAAAGCCTCTCTCATGCTTCCAGGTCCATGGTGCACAGCTGGGCCTGGCTCCAGGACACAGGGAACAGTGTGTGGTGGACACAGGATCAAAGTGAGGCTGGGATGCCATGAGCCTTCCCCAAAGGGGCTCCCAACCAAAGAGGAGGCAGTGGCTGGGGAGGCACCAGGAAGGGGCTTCCAGGGTGCAGGGAATATATTCCAAAGGATATTCCTCTAATGAAAATTCAGTGAGGTGCACTCTGATGATTTACACACTTTTTCTGTATGTGTGCTATAGTTCAATACAAAGTTCACACACAAAATAAATCAGGAAACAGCACCAGAAATGCAAAAATGTAGTCTGTAATTTTTTAAAAATTGACTCATGGGAAGCAGTGAGCAGATAGGGATGGTGCTGACGATTAGAAAGGAAATAACAGAGATAGAACCAGAGAACACTGTTTCCACTCAGAAATAATCTAGAAACTTAAATAATTTGTTGTCTGACCCTCGATAACTCTGACTAAAAGGAGCAACATCAGACTTGAACATTGTGAGCTGCCCTCCAAGGCCTGAGGTTAGGAAGCAGTCAGTGCCTGAGCTGGGTTTGTCCCATTGTTACTGCAAGAAATGATATTTCCTCCCCTATTTCTTAAAAGAAAATCATCTGCACACTGAGATACAGGGGATGGGTATGAAAAGGGAAGGGCCTTGCCTCACAGGGGGTGGGTATGAAAAGGGAAGGGCCTCGCCTCCAAGCCTGATTTACACAGGGGATCATTTGTTCCCTGAGGCAAAGTGGAACGTATCAAAATGCTCAGAGCCGAGATGTGCAGGTATTAAGGCAAGGTCCGCCTGCCAGAGAAGCCTGACATCTTGGCTCTTGGCAGAGCTAGTCCAGATAATACTGTCTGCCACTGAGACACTTCACTCTCTGTCGTCACAGCTTTCAAATGCTCCACCTGTTTTTTACTTCGAAATCAGCACCAGATGCCCTTTCAAAGCAGGTGTACCACCTCATCCTCTTCAAAAGCAACCTTGAAATCCAGTACTGTACTGCTATCCCTAAAGAAACAGGTCTCACCCCTACACCGCCAGGCACCTCCCAAACTCTCAGAATGTATCTGAACAAAACATATCCGCTCTATTTTTAATTTTTAAACAAATACCCCCCCTAAAGCCTTGACAAAGACAATGGAGACATTAAAGAAAATACAAATGGATAAAAGTCCTCAAAAACGTAAATATGCGCCAAGTGGCCACTCACTGCGCCTTCTCACACGTTTCTAAGGGGCACTTACAGCATCCTGCCTGGTATTTCCAGCAGTCACTTAGAATCAGCCACCAAGAAAAGACGGCAACTAATTTGGTTTCTAATTGTTTTAACATTGACACTCAGTTTTCATATTATTTAAACACGCCTTCAGACACCATTCCTAAGAGATGTCCTCTGGGCACTGAGAGTAAAAATGGTTTCCATCCCCCAAGTGACTTAAATAAAAGTGGGGAGGAGAGACACATAAACGCAAAATAAGTTATGCACACAATATAAGGTAATGTAATGCAGAGTTCCTGATGATGCCAAAGATCCTAAGCTTGTTCCAGATAGCCTGTAACAGGTTTTGTTGAGGAGGCAGAGCTTGAACTGGGGAAAAGGGGGAAAGTCAATCAGCAGAGAATTTAGGACAAGCCAGACCTAGCAAGCCAGCACATATGAAAAAATACAGGAGGCAACGCAACAACAAGGACAGACAAACAATCCAATGCAAAATTGGGCAGACTTAAACATTACTACAAAGATACACAAATGGTCAACAAGCAGATGAAGAGATGCTCAACATCACCAATCATGAAAGAAATGCAAACCAAAGCCACAGTGAAATATTGCCTCACATCCATTAGGAAGCCACTATTTAAAATAGGGCAGGCACATCAACTGGAAACTGGATAAAGAAAATGTGGTTTTTTAATAAAATGGAGTACTACTCAGCCATAAAGAACAAAAAACTAGAGTCATTTATAGCTAAATGGATGCATATCAAGGCCATACTCTTAAGTGAAATAAATAGGACACACATGTGTAAATACCGAATAGTTTCACTAGTGTGAAAAATTGATAGTGTAAACAAGAGTTAAAATGATTAAAATGAATAATTGATAATTTGAAATAGGAAAAAAGGTCCAAAGACAAAGGAGTGAAGGGAGGGGAAGGGGAAAAGAAAAGAGGGAAAGGAAAAACTATGAGAAAAGAAAAAAAATGGAAATGAAATCTATGAAAATAGGGAAGGGTGGAGGGGGTGAAGGGCACACAGGTAATGGGGAAAAAAATAAGAACCAAGATACATCATGTACAGGTACAAATACCCAATGATAAATGTAAACGAATTGTATACCTAAAGTGTACCAATAAAATGTACCAATAAAATTAATTTTAAAAATAAAATAAAATACAATACAATAGGGCAGGCAGGGGGAGCAACACAGTGGGAGATCATGTGTTCAGTATGTGCAAGGCCCTGGATTCAGTTCCCAGCACTGAAGAAAAACAACGCTTACAACAACGTGGTGAAACTGGAACCTTTGTATGATACTGGTAGGAATACAAAATGATGCAACCCCTTTGGAAAACAGCATAGAGAATTCTCAAAAACTAAAATTTCTATATGATGCAGTAGTCCTACTACTGGGTATATAACCCAAAGAACTGAAGCAGGATCTCAAAGACATATTTGTAGATGCATATTTATAGCACCATTATTTACAATAGCCAAGCGACAGAAGCAACCCAAATGCCAACAGTGAATGAAGAAAATGCAACATATACATACAAAAAATATTATTCCACCTTAAAAGAGAAAATCCTGTCATATGCTCCAATATGGATGAACCTTGAAGATATTATGCTAAGTTAAAGAAACTTCTCACAAAAGGACAAATACTACATGGAACCATTTATATGAGATCTAACATAGTTAAACTCTTAGTATAGAAATTTGAATGTGGTTGCCAGGGACCAGAGGAAGAAAGAAAAGGAAGATGTTCTATGGAAATAAAGCTTTCAATTTGCAAGATGGAAAAGCTCTAGAGTTCTGTTTCAAAACAATGTGATATAATGTGCACCTATGTTTATAGTGGCACAATTTGTAATAGCTAAAGCTTGGAAACAGCCCAAATGACCATCGACTGGAAACTGGATAAAGAAGATGTGTTTTTTTTATAAAATGGAGTACTACTCAGCCATAAAGAATGAGAAACTAGAGACATTTATAGATAAATGGATACATATTGAGGCCACACTCTTAAGTGAAATAAATAGGACACACGTGTAAATACTGAATAGTTTCTCTAGTGTGAGAAATTGAAAGTGTAAATAAGGATGAAAATGATTAAAATGAATAATTGATAATTTGAAATAAGAAAAGGTCCAAGGGTTTGGGGATGGTGGAAGGGAAAGGGGAAAGGGAAGAAGGGAAAGAAAAAAACTATGAGAAAAAAAAACAGAATCAAACTCTGTGTAGACAGGGAGGGGTGGAGGGGGTGAAAGGTGCACAGGTAGTGGGAGAAAAAATAAGAACTAAGATGCATCATGTTCTGGTATAAACACCCAATGATAAATGTAAATGTATTTTATACCTAAAATGTACCAATAAATATATTTAAAAAATAAAAAAAACAATGTGATATAGTTAATACTACTATTCTGTACACTTTTTTAAAAGGTCAGGATGATACACTGTATGTTACAAGTTTCTGATCATAATTGGAAACAAAAGGTATAAGAACAGGAGATGCTTTCAGGTGCCCCTTTCCTTCTCCAGCGCCCATACAGAGTGGCTTACTGATGGATGATGTAATCAACGCAAAAAACTTAAGAAAAATAGCTCTGTGTGCAATTAATTAGGTAGGATTATTCACTGCATCATTCATTACCTACAAGTACTCAACTCTGCCTCCTTGGCTTCCTTGGCTAAATCTTCCTTGTGGCACTCACTGCTGTTCAGGTCCCCAGAGACAGCCCCTTCTTGTATTTATCTGCAGTGATGCAGAACCTCTCTCCTGCCCCTCTGGAAACAAGTTCCTGACCACATCAGCACTATCCATTCAAGAGGAGAAGAAATATCCTCACAGGAGCAAACTCCGGCTCCTGTACTCAGTGCCTTAAGAACATCTTGTGTTGTGCTGCCACCAGTCCACCCACTCCTCTCTGTTCTGAATCACAACTTCAGGCCACTCTTTGATTTATAAATGTTCAGATCTTCTCTTTCTTTCCTCAAAATGGCAGGCAAGAGTTCTAGCCATTCTGGGGTCAAGTCATCCAGTCATCACTGGGTCAGGGTTCAGGCCTAAGGGAGCGTGACAGCTTGGTCAGGGTCCAGGCCTCCCCCATATGATTAAAGGACTGAAATCCAAGGCAAACAGCAGGACTAGGGGGTGGGGAACTCAACAGGACCTATAGTGGGTTCCAGTTGGGAGGCCCTGCAATGCTGGCAACAGCATCCATCTGCTTCCCCCTTCCCAAGGGGCCTGATCAAAAGGAAACACTTAACTACACCGAGGGTGGAATTCTGCCATTGAGAAGTTTAGTCCAAAAAGAGAGAGGGGACAGGACCACTTTACTTAAATTCTCATGAAAAAACCTGTTTCTCTAGAGATAAAATATACATAAAACTTTCAGCTTTATAGCTGTGGGCCAAGGAAGGCCCTCAATAAGTGGCAGCTGGTCTTATTTTCCCTTCTTGATCTTATGCTTTATGATAAATATCTTCCTACAGATTTCAAGAAAAGCCAATGGCAGAAGATGCCTATGAAGTCACAGTGGTTATCTTGGGAGGTGGGGAGAAGGGGACAAGGTAACTGATTGGCAGGTGAGGACAACAGGAGACCCATTCAGGTATGAGCAGTGGGGTGCCTGAGCACACACGTGTGAAACAGTTACCAGGTTGTGAGCTGCAGCTGTATGTGTTAACAGAAAGGTTTAAAAGAAAAAGAGGAAACAGACAACAACAAAATTTTCTAAGACGATGGAAATGTTCTCTCTCTGTGATGTCTAAAACAATACAACACATGGCGGCTACTGATCACTTAAAATGTGGCTAATGTAGGTGAAAACTGAATGTTTAATTTTTTTTTTTTTTTGGTACTGGAGATTGAACTCGGGTCCTTGTGCTTGCACAGCAGGCGGCGAAACCACTGAGCTAAATCCCTGGCCCTAAGTGAATGTCTAATTTTGACAAATTTAAATAAACTGTGACTAGTGGCTGGCTCATTGAGCTGCATAGCTCTAGGTCATTGGGAGCCTCAATAGCAAAGACTTTCCTCTTTCTCTCAAAGTACCAATGGATCAGAACACATCACATGCACTTTGGAAGTCAAACAATGACTAACTGAAATAACATGTATTTTAAGTTAGGCTCAATGGCACATGCCCATAGTCCCAGCTACTCAGGAAGCTGAGGCAGGAGAATCACTTGAGCCCAAGAGTTTGAGTCCAGCCTGAGCAATATAGGGAGACTCCATCTCTTTTTTTTAAAAGCACCTATTTTATAGTATGTAATAGTATATAGGAACAAATAAGAATGAACTGCTGATAACATCAATATGGATGAATCTCCACAATATCTTCCTTTAAAAAAGGCTTACACAGGGCCGGGGATTTAGCTCAATGGCACCACGCCTGCCTCAAAAGCGAAAGGTCCTGAGTTCAATCCCTGGTACCAACAAATAAACAAATAAATAAATAAATAAAGGCTTACACAAAAGAGCACACACTGTAGAAATGCATTTGTATGAAGTTCTAGGAAAACCAAAAGTCATATATGATATTACCTATCATAGCAGTGGCTGTCTCAGAGGTGGGGGAAGTTGGCTGGACAGGAGCTCAGAGAACTTTTTGGGATGATGGAAATATTCTATATTATGGTATAGGAGTGTGATACAGTTGTGTCCAATTGCCAAAACCCAAACTGCAATCTTAAGATTTGTGTATTTTATGTAAATTATAACTCTATTTAAAGACGTACACACAAAAAAATTACTTATAGAATGAGTGATATTTAGACACTTCTGGTCATATACATTTTGTCTTTTTTCAATAGCCATATTTCAGCACCATGGGACAGACATTATTATTTGGCAGATGAAGACAGTAAAAAGATAAGTCATTTGTGTGAGCACAGTGCAGGATCCAAAGCCTTGCCCTGTCACCTTCCTAACAGGTCAAAGTCATGCACACTTAGGTGCCAGCCACCCTCTCTTCACAGAACCCCCAGGGGCCTTACCAACACTCGGCCATCCACACCGGGCTGCCGGGCCAGGCTCACCCCCATCCACTCATCATCCCGGTCTTCTCGACAGGTCTTTCCACAGGACGTACCCCGATTCTTCCCTGGAAGAAAGAAGAGAGAAATCAGATTTGGGTGGAGGAATGAGCTCTGCTTTTCAAAGCCCACAGCTCAAATGTTTGTTACCTATAAGGAACTAAGAAATTTCACTCAAAATGTTAACCAACTCTATAGGAACTTGTAACAAAATGTAAAGCGATGCCGTCACTATGTACCCAGCTTCATCCAGCCAATTTTATTCATAGCAAGTCTCTCAGTGAATGAAGCAGTGTACTGACTGATGTTCTGGAGCAACAGTAACAAGCAGTTCTCAAATCAATCATCCTGAGTAGCACTAGAGAACACTACTGACACCTTTCTTCTGCTGAAGAAAATCATGACAATGACTCTTTTATTTAATAATAATAATTGGGGCCGGGGATTTAGCTCAGTGGTTCCAGTGACCGCCTCGCAAGTGAAAGGTCCTGAGTTCGATCCCCAGTACCAAAAAAGAAATTAATAATAATAATAATTAGAAGATCTTGATGAGAACAAACTTTGGAGAAAGCAAGGACTTGAATTGATAATTATAATAAAACAGCTCCTATTTTTCAAGTGTGGTTCTGATACTTGCCTCCATTATCTCATTTAGCCTTCTCAAGGGAATCCTTGTAAATAACCTGATCTTGGTTTTATAGGGTGAGGGGCTTGAAACCCAACAATCTACAGGACAATCCCAAATAGTTCCAGCTCGATCCATCTGATTCCACACATGTATTTTTCCATGAGCAAAAGTGAGCTTTTAAAAATATCCATTTAATCATATCTTTCCCTACTTAAAATATGAAACCTAAAATTGATTTTGATATCTTCCCATAAACAGAAAAAAATTACAACACCTACCCCTGGTCCAGTAGGCCCCTGTGATCTAGCCCCAGTCCATCTTACCAACTTCCTCTATTCACCACTCCAGCTACACTGTCCTCACTCTTACCTTCAAAATGCCACCCCTCTGCCAGAGGTTCTGCCTCTCAGACCTTCCCAGCTAACTACTATGCATCCTTCTAATCATGTGGGAAGGTCCTCAGGGGGCCTTTCCTGACTCTCCAGTCTAGGCTCAATCAAATACCCACCTTCTCTCTGGTCTTCTCTCAATTAGAATTGTTTTAATGTCTCTTTTGACCACTAATTTTCAAGACCCAGGATGACAAGACTTTTTTGTTCATAGGAATATTCTAGTGCTTAATAGCTAGCACGTACTCAATACACATCTGTGGGAGGAAGGGGTGAATGTACAGATGGACGAGTGGATAAATGATCAGGCCATTTCAGCAAGAAAAAGAGTAAAGTGCAGAATCCACTTCCACCTTGGCAATGATCTCCACCCACCTCGAGCCATGTCCAGTTCGGTGCATCTCCGGTCAGGGTTGGTATGTACACGGCACTTAAACACAGCCCCAGGGGACTTAACTGAAGTGCTGTATTTGGAATCTGCCTTTGGTGCACCCACGAGGACCCTGTGAATCAAGAGGAAAAGGCATTCTGTCACAACACAATACCAGCGAGGAGGAGGCAGATGATTAAATACTCACCCAGGTGTGGGTGAGCAATCTGAATGCTGAGTGAGAAGCCAGATTATTTTACTGTGTATCCACATGCAGTAGTGGGGGGGGGTCAGTCCACTACATTAAAGGCTTAAAAGAGGACAGGTGATATGACTCAGAGGTGGAGCATTTGCCTAGCATACATGAGGCCCTAGATTTCATTTCCACCAGCATTAAAAAAAGATGATGGAGGAGGAGGAAGAAGAAGAGGAAGGAAGGAAGGAAGGAGGGAAGGAAGGAAGGCAGGCAGGAAGGCTCAAGGGATAGGAGCCCAGGGGCTCAGTGATAAAGTGCTTGCCTAGTATGCACCCGGTCCTGGGTGGGGGCTTTAAGAGATAGCTGGGAATTTATAAAACCAACAAAAGGTTTTTATCCAGAATCTATAAAGAATTCCTACAAGCAGGCCTGGTACTGCATGTCTGTAATCCCACCTGAGACAGGAGGATCACAAGTTCAAGCCAATCATGGGCAACTTAGGGATGTAGGAAGACCATGTCTCAAAATAAAAAAAAAATAAATAAAATTCTGAGGATATAGCTCAGTGAGAAGGCCCTAGGTTCAATCTCTGGCATAGCAAAAAAAAAGAAAGAAAACTTCTACAAACCAATACACACACACACACACCAACAGAACAACAAGCTGAAGACTTGAATAGATATCTCACAAAGAAGACAGCCATAGGGCCAAGGACTTAGCTCAGCGGCCGCCTGGCAGGCACGAAGTCCTGAGTTTGATCCTCAGTACCAAAAAAAAAAGAAGACACCCACATGGCTAATAAACAGATGAACCAGTTTTCAGCCATATTAATTACCAGATAAATCCAACTGAGATAGCACTTCACACTGATTAGAAGGCTAAACCAAAAAAACCTGAAAATGTCACATGCTGGTAAGGATGCAGAGCAACTGAAGCCTTTGCACACCGCTGGTGGGAGAGTAAATTGCTAAAACCACTTTGGAAAACTCATCATGGGTTTCTAATAAAGCTGAATGTGTGCCTATTCCATAACCCAGTAATTCCACTCCTAGGAATACACTCCATGTAAATGCATACATATAGCTTACGAAGAGACATGCACAAAATGTTCACAACTGAATATGTAATCGCCCAAAAAAAGAACAAACCCAAAGGCCCATCAGTGCTACAGTGGATAGGTAAAACATGGTGTAGGAATGTTATGAAAGGGTTTTTATTTTATTTTGTTTTGTTTTGAGTATTGGAGGTTGAACTCGAGTCTTTGCACTGAACTACACAGTCAGTCTTTTTTTTTTTTTTTACTTTGAACAGTCATACAAAGTTTCCCAGGCTGGGCTTGAACTGGCAATCCTCCTCCTCTCCCAGTGATGGGATATGCAATAGAATTCTATACCTCAATTAAAAAATCAGGAAACAGCATTCATCTGCAACCACACAGTGAATCTCAAAAATATAATACTGAGCAGAAGATATCAGACAGAATACATATTTATGGTCTGATTCCATTTACCTGAAGTTCAAAAGCAGGCAAAGGCCGGGGATTTAGCTCAGTGGTTCCACCGCCTGCCTCGCAAGCGCAAGGACCCAAGTTTGATCCCCGATACCAAAAAAAAAGCAGGCAAAGTTTAACTGTGGAGTTAGAGGTCAAGATAATGGTTATCCCTGGGAAGAAGGAGAGGGCTGTGATTAAAGGAGGGACCCTCTACAGGCACTGCTAATTTTTTTTTTCAACCTGATTGGAGTTTACACTAATTCATAATTCATTTCATTGTATATCATATGGGCACTTTCAATAAAAATGGGAAATTTAAAGATGTCATTTCTCTTGTCTCCCCCCTCCTCCTCTCAACCCCACCACACATACAAGTACACATAGGGGAGAGAGGAGGGAAGCAGCTGCAGGGATTACAACCCACATCCTCTATCCCAATGCAAAGTACTGTGGTCTGAATTCTGAGGAGCCCAAGAATGAAGCTCCCACATTCTGAACCTCAGAGCTCCCTGGGGCCAGCCATCCCCAGCGGGGCCCTTCCTGGCCACAAGGAGAGACCAAGGCATGGCAGAGGGCAGAAGAGTCAGGTCTAGGCCCCGAGAGGGTGTACAGCATGGTGGGGAATGGCAATAAGTTCACCTCCAGATGTCATAAAACTAATTTCTCCCTACAGTTTTATGCATTGTTTCTGGGAAGTAGTCTGCTGCAGATCTGTAGCAGAAAATACAAAACAACACTATGAGGAAGGCACAGTTTGTGCTGAGCTCCATAAGCCATTTGGAAAAAGTCTTGTACAATGAAACTTTAAAGGAAATCCACACTGATGTTCAAAGAGGAGAAAATTCCAAGCTACCCGCTCAGTGAGCACATGAGCTGCTCCATATCTCCAGCAGCCTGGAAGGCAGATGGAATTCACTGTACAAGGATATTAGGCACATTATGAAATGTATCATCTCCCACATGCCTTGGAATAGAATGGCTTTTCCACTAGGTATCTGCAGAAAAGGTGGCTGGCAGAGATTAGAATGATCCTAGACAGCTGTGCTGGGGATCCAGAAGGCTGGCCCTGGCCCTCTCCCTCTATCCTGAGAGCTACTTTTATCTTGTGGTCTCAGTGAGTCACCCTGTCACTCCCACCCTGGGCTCAGAATGACACTCCCCCCACCAACACTCTGCCTGGATGGAGGAGTGGGAAACAAGCCCTCCACACCACACAGCAGAAGCCTGAGACCCTCAAGGGGGACTTCAACAAAGGCCTGAAGACATCACAAAGGGCACTGTCACTAACCCAGTGCAGAGGCCTGGTGTAAGGGTTCATGGGTAGGTTTAGGCATCTTGTCTTAATTCTCACTGTCCCTGTGCTCAACCCCAAAGGATCCCTAAGGACACAGAGAGACGGAGACGCCCCCACCCACTTGCACAAAGGAGTATCTCTTTGCAAGTCAGTCTTGGAGGAACTGTATTTGCTCCTATCAAGATTCCCTACTGGGATGTGAAGGGAAGCCAGGCCCCCAAGAGTGAGGGAACCTACCCCAGGAGGCCTGTAGCCCCTTGGTACTGCCCTGGGAAGCTGACAATCCTCTGGGCTCACTGTGGCAGGCCATGGCTACAGAATTCCAAGCAGAAGCAGGGCTGGAATCCACAGCCCTTTGGAAAACTAAGCAAATGCTTTCCCAAGCAGACCACACTGCCTCACTCACCCACACAAGGGCAGTTTGGCTGCCCTTGGCTGCTTTAACTCAAATGCATAATGACACACAGAACAAAAACTACAGTGAGAAGAAAACCACATTAAGAGATCAATTTCTCCCTTGCTTCAGAGCCTGAGCTTTAGAGCCACTGGGGCAAGTTAAGGATTGTTCTCTATAATGCCAGCTGTTTTCACAAGTGAGAAGAATTAGCAATCTAACATATTTAAACTACTGAAACATCCTCAGCCTTTCCACATGTCAAGTCCTCAGTGGTCAGGAGCATGAAATACCTCATCTACTTGAGAACTGGAGTCACAGGGCAGGGCCCCAAAATGCCCACCAACTCCAAATTCACATCAGCACCGTAAAAAACTGCTATTTGTAATTCATTTGATAAAATGCACAAGAAATAGAGGGGATGTAGCTCAGTGGTAGAGAGCTTGCTTAACATATGCAAAACCCTGGGTTCAATCCCACAGCATTGAAAAAAAAAATGTCACAGAAAAAAACAAAAGTGAAAATTTATCAGTTACAAGGATTGAAAAATTGTTACAGAAATCAATTTGCTGTTCTGCTATCATGTCCCCAACATTGGCATTGTAACCCTGGAAACTTCAGATAGTGCCACTGCTCCGAATCACAGACAGATTCCTAGGATATTCAAGCTGGAAAGGATCCTGGACAGCTGAGTTGTCAGGCACTGCTTCCTCTAGCCTTGAGCCAAAACAAAGAGGGGCAAAATGTACACCAAAATCTAAAGGGGAGAAAGGACCTGATGAATTATAATTTCCTTCCAAGCCCAAGGTACACAATGGCTCTAACAAAAATGACTGATTTGAACCCTTGTAACATCCCTCTGGTTCAAACTTCTACTCAGCTGGTCACATGAGAAGATTTTTCCCAAATCCTGTGCAATGGAAAATAAAGCATGAGATAAAGAGGCAAGGCATGTGTGCACACACGTGTGTGGCGCTCACAGAGTGGCACACTGGACAATGTGCTTGTATCTCTGTGTTTACAGAACACAGTGGCTTCCTCCACAGCCGGGGGCTGGCTCTTTACCTGGGCCACCATCCCGGAAGACTACTGCTGCAGGACCGCCCTTGAGTGTGGCCCTTCTGAAGTCCATTCAGCTGGCTATTTGCCAGACTGATCCTGAGAAATTACAATGGCTCAGAGTTCAGAACAAGCCACTGAAAAGATGCCATATGCTTTTTCTCTCATTGTCCTCTGAGTTATAAAAAGACATCCCAAACCCTTCGAACACCCACTGCCAAAATCTTCCGTGGCACTCTTTAGAAAAAAACGTGCCTTTCCTCTATCAAAGGGCCGAGGTGTCCCCAGCAACAGGCTACCCATGATGCTGGTTTGCCTCTCCTTGTTATTTCAAGTGTGGTCCACACCAGGTACTAGATAGACATGCAGAATCCCAGGCCATTTGGGATAGCTCAGAGTGTGCACTCTAACATGCTATCAGGCAATGTGTACTCTAAGAAGTGCTATATAACCACCTACAATGCAAATAACCAAGCTCATTTGGAGACAGTAGATCACCCTTCAGAAGTGAGGCTGTCCTCCTATCTCGTCACCGGTCTAAGCTGCCACAAACTCCAAAAACATGTTAAAGTCTTAGGACATTAGCCTAGGACTCTGGGCTTCCAGTTCGGGGAACTAGCACGTAGCAGACACAGCATCTTTGGGTGCCGGGCTAGGCTCACCATGGGCAATATCAAACTGAGTCTTCACAACAACCCTATGGGAGACACTAGTATTAATTCCATCTTACAGAGAGGGGAAGCCAGCAACCAGACATAGACCTGGGACTTGCCGCAGCCTGCAACTGCCACCCTGCAGCCTGTACCTCAACAGCACAGGGTATCACCCACTCCATACTCTACTCAACCCACATCAGCCAGAAGGGAGAAAAGGAAACCAACAGGTACCCAAGGCTCCCTCTGGTGCCAACTGCTCATGCATGTGACCACACCTGAGAAAGCCCAAGAGAGGTTCTGTGGGCAGGTCTGAGGTGAGGACTTTGATTTGGAAGCTCCGGCCCATTAGAGGACAGACTGGAGTTTAATTCAGAAAGGAAACCTTTCTCCTCCTCCTCATGCTCAAGTGACCCAAAAGGTAAATTTCAATCACCTTCTTGGTTTTCCAAAGCACTGACACTGCTACCACAGTATTACCCAGAGGTTTGTCTCTCTTAATAAGTCATGTACAAACATTTTTTGGAAATGTGGACCCATCTGCTCATCTGCCCATGTCAGTTGTGCTCATGAGAGTGATTTCCTGCTCAAGGCAATCCTAGTACACAGTTTCTCATGTGTATCCCACTCCAAGATGCTGGGTACATCACTAGTACACTGCTGAGCCCAGGATGTCCATGTTTCCCCCAAACCTTCTCCTAATGTGTCAGTTTAAGTGTCCCCTATTTTTCCCGAAGGAGCTTCCTTGGTCCCCTGTGTACATTCAAGGTGATGGCCAAGGCTCCAGCCCAGCACTGTCCTTGCTCTGAACTCTGCTCTCACATCCTAAGAGTAATCTGCAGGTCAGTTCCCTAGAGAGCAGGAGGCAGAGAAGGGCTGACCCACAGCTGCCTCCCTAGGAAAGGCCAGGAACCCAGAGTGTCTCAGAGGCTCCATCCCTCCCCACAAATGCCACAACAGCCTCTCCACAGGGCAAAATTACAGCCAGATCCAGGACAACAACTGGGGATTACAAACTTAAAACCCATTAGGTTTGCTTTCATGCATTTGATCCCAAAGCCAAAGATTCCCCAGGGACCCATGTTTCAGTTACATGAGTCAAATTCAATCACTGTGTGTCCACCACAGGGAAACCCCAGGAATCACTCACAGGCCTCACTGGGCACAAAACACTCAGGCTTCAGCAGAGGGAGGGCTGGTGTTACAGAGCCACCTCGGACCACACTGAACCCTACCTTCCCAGAGGAGGAGCAGAGGCAGCAGTGCCTGCCAACTGGAACCATGAAACCTGAAAGGCCTCAACAGCTCCACTTACATTTGAAGAAATTGAGATTTCAGGTGTTTATCAGCAGTGATATTTCTAGGGGCTTTAAACTAATAATTCCACCTGGATTCTAAGCTTTGTGAGCTAGTTACTCAAGGTGATGAAGTGTAAGCTGCACAGGCAGCGAGTTGGAGGTCAGACTCTGCCCCTACCACTGCCAACTGTGTGATCTCAGACGAGTTTCTTAGCCACCCTCAGCCTGTTTTCCTCTGCTAGAAAGCAGGAGAAATTAAAATGTACCTAACAAGGATTCCTGTGAAGTTTAGACAAGAGGACATTTAGAAAGTAGCCAGTGCGATACATGGTACAAAGTAGATGTTCAAAGGAATGTCAGAATGCTGGGCAGTAGTAGACCAAACACTTTGGCTCTCCATTTGCCCCAGCTCTAACTCTTGACAGGACCCACAAGCTCACAGATTCTTAGAACTGCGGTCCTTTTACTGCTGTACTAGGCAGGAATTTATTCAAACTATAGACTGACATCACAAAAATCTGGAAATGGCCAGGATGATTTCATCACCAGTAACATCAGAAAAGTGCTCTCAGCTCTCTACCCTTCCTGTATCTCTGTCCTGTTCAATGGAACTTTGCAGCTTCTTCCATGAAAAAGTGAAATCTGTTTCCCCCTCCTCTTGAGAGAGGCTGGTCCTGCAACTCACATTGGCCAGAAGAGGCATGGCTTGATTTCCAGGCTTAGGCTTCAAGAGACTAGGGCTGCTTCTGATCATCTCCTGACACCCTGCCCAGCCACCATATGTCTAAGCCCAGGCTAGCCTGATGGAGAATAAAAGACACAGGCAGTAGAAATGAGCCTTCCAAGCTGTGCTATGCCAAGAGATGATAGCAGATACATAAGAAGCCCACCTTAGAATTGAAGAAATACCCAGAAGAGCCCAACCTAAACTGTCAGCCCCAGAATCATGAGCTAACAAAGGATGGTTGTTCAAGCCACTGAATTTTAGGGAGGTCTGTTATGTGGCAAAACTGTAATAACAGAGAACAGATATATCATCAAGCAAGGGCATGCCCCTTCTGAAAGGAACTAGTCTGTAGTAACTCTGTACCCACCAAGTGCTCCTCAATATAAGCCAAATATCCAAGTCTGTGGCCAAGAACTACTGCTATAGTTTCTCTGATCACCTGAGCTCCTTTCCTTCCCAAAGGGAATCTTATCACTAACCAGGACCACAACTTTTACTGAAGGCTCTAGGTAGGGTGGGTGGTAGAAACAGCCCTGAAGAGTGTGCATGGAGTCACACGCAGGAGTCAGTCAGCAATTCTCCAGCCAGCTGACTATGTGTATGTCCCCTTACCCTCTTTTCCCTTATCTAAGGAGCAAGACAACAAGTGCATGGCCCCCTCCAGGGCAATGATGAGGCACAAAGGAAACTCCAGATGGCAGTGTTTAGGGGTCTGTGCACCCCAGGATGGGTGGATTAAAGTCCTTCATCCATGAAGCCAAAGGCAGTCAAAAGTGCTCCCGGAAGCAGCATCAGGGCACTTTGTGAGTGCAGTACTGGGAATGAATCCAGGGTTGTCTACCTCTAAGCTACTTTCCCAGCCCTTTTTATTTTTAATTTGAGACAAGATCTCATTATGCAGCCCAGACAAGACTCAAATTTGTGGTCTTCCTGCCTCAGTTTGCCAAATACCTGGGATTACAGATATGCACCATTTTGCCCAGCTTAGGGAGCCTTTCCTTCCTCCTTAAGACCCTGATTCCTTGGGCAAGGGATTGATGGAGTTGGAGAAAGGGCAGCCCAGAGGATCCTAAGTCAGATTAACATTAAATTAGATCACTTAGGCTGGATGTGGCAGTGCACTCCTGAAATCTCAACACACTGGGAGGCTGAGGCAAAAGGATTCTGAGTTTGAGCCCAATTTGGGCAATTTAGTAGTTGATAAAACCCAGTCTCAAAATTTTTTTTAAAAAAAAATTTTTTGAGGGCCAGGGATGTAGCTCAGTGCCAAGTCTCTGGGTTGAATCACCAGTACTGTAAGTAAATAAATAAATAAATTTATTTTTTAAAAATTAGGCCTGCGTGAGTTCAAATTGCAACTGTAAGACTACATTCAGTGACTATGAGCATAAAGCCTCTGGCTCATAGAAAGTATGCATCAAAGGCTGCAAAAATAATTTTTATACTGGGAACTGTAGTTTGAAGTAAATAAAAGGAGAAAGGGGAGTGCAATCCATACTGGACACTGCTGAGTCAAAAAACAAAACAAGCAGACTCCATGCCCAGCTGAGAAAGGCAGAGTCTTGGAGTGGCATCGGTCCCCAACTGTCCTGTTAGAGAATGAAGGGGCCTCAGAGGCTGCTGTCCTGGCCTGAGCTCAGCCTTGGCAGATGCAGAGGGGAGGCAGCTGGAGGAGGTGGCACAGCAAAGGACTGCTAATGCCCTTCCACAACAGACGGCATCAATGATGCTCATGTCTGCATCCAAGGGATAGAGTGAGCTACAAACCCCTGGGAGAGCAAAATAAATGCCCTGATGTTTTCCTGTTGGCTTCCTGTGATAATCACCCCCCCCCCCGCAAAAAAAATAAGCAACAATGCTTTTACATTTAATTGACATTAAATAGTGCATATAAATACAAACTTCTCACCACTACCTCTACTTCCCTTTAGAACTGTAGATCTCCCTCACAGACTCATGTGGAGCCCAGGTTGGGAGCTAGAGCAACTCATAACAGGTGTGCCTCCCACAGGCTCCCTGACTCTACAAGACCACAGGGCAAGAAGAGGCATGGGAAACTCTAGGATCTGTAATCCCACAGGCCCTGTCACATCATTAAGATAGTGTCCTTGGGCTGAGCTGTGGGGTGTGTCCCTGTAATACCAGCAATCTGGGAGCCTGAGGCAGGGAGATAGTGAGTTCGAGGCTGCCCTGGACTATGTAGTGAGTTTGGGGCCAGACTTTTAGTCCTCCTGGCTCCTACCACCCACTTAGGAAGCACTGGCAACCAAAAGGCCTGCTCCAGTGGCCGGTGATGTGTGATCTGTAATCCCAAATATCTGAACATACACACAGAAAAAGCATAAAACTAATTTCCTCCATCTCAGTTCATCCCTTGGAGTGTTTAAGGCTACCTGGGAGGTTGCCTGTCCCACCTGTTGCTATTATCATTGCTGCTAATTGAAGCGCATTACAAAAGTCCTTTTTCTCTCCTAAAAAGCAGACATTGGGATCCAAGTGAGCTTGTGTTTTCAAAGACTCTAGATTTTTCCCAGTCTTGGACTTACTTCTGCTGCCTAAGACTCCCTGTGGCAAAAAGGAAGGCAGGGATAAAACAATTCATTCTGCTTTGGTTGGTAGCCAAATCTACTTGGCTAAAAGGATTTATGGTTCAGAGAGCTCAATGGCTCAACCTAAGGCCAAACTCCCTGCCTCTGAAATCCCTTACCTTCATCTTCTGACCTCAGAAAAAGATTCCCTGAGAGTCAGCTGGCAGTGAGAATTGTCTGGATTCTGCCTCTGAGTCAGTTCCAGTGGCCCCACATCAGTCCTAACTCCTCACACTGACTCAGTGAGATGAGCACAGGCACACAGGACCCCAACCCCAAGCACAGGCTGAGGAGCACGTCTCCTGACTTCCTGACATGCCAACTTCTGCCTGAGGGGCTCTGGGGCAGCCGTGGAGGTGTGTACTTCCTGTCCCAGTCAACTGCCAGGTAGCAGTGAGCTGATGGCCTCCAGCTGCAGCCCTTCCAGATCTGCTGCAGTGGGGGACGGAGGCTGCTCTCTTCGCAGGCAGCCCCAGTCAATGACTCATCATGGCAGAGGGTCGCCATCTCCCAGTGGTCCCCACTGAGTTGAAGGATTAATCAGGATTAATCGGATCTGCATCGCAGCCTGCGGCTCTCCCCTGCCCAACCCTGCTTCTTTCCCCTCTTTCCTAGTCCTTAAACCCCACCCCCTAACAATTCTCTTGCATTTCTGCCTCAGTGTTTGCTTCTTGAGGCTGCAAACTGACATAATCCCAAGTTAATGTGCACGGCTCCCTCTGTCTGCGGTGTAACTCTGTAAGCCTCTGATCCCTAACTAGCAAACTAGAAACCATTCACCAGCTTGTCAAACACTCAGCTGAAGAATATTATGCTGGTGAAAGCATCTGACCTCTCGTCAATGTCCAACACACACTATCTGATGGAATTAATGTTGATTTTTAGAGTTACATGCAACTCCCTTGAAAGGGATGATTGCAGAGAACACTGTGGCTGCTTTTAATGAATGTGTAAGTATTTTCCCCAGACAAATCAAAACAGAAGTTATCAGAAGGAGACCATTTTCTGAACAGCAGCATGTCACCAGGGAATCAGAGCTGGCTGGGGCCCGGCCCTTCACACTCTCACACTCAGAGCTGTTAATGACTGGCTGAGAAGAGTCTGTCCTCTGCCCTGGCAGGTTCTCCCCTGGGCAAGACAGCTGCCTCTGGCCTTGCCCTTCTTCAGCACCAACTCAGAAAACAGCACCCGCACCAGTCTCAGGATCTTCAGGGGATCATCCCAGAAGCCCCGAGAAAGTGCTTTCTGGGTCTCCTTAGAACTCAGTCTCACATACGAGCTGGCCCTTCCTAAGAACTTGGTGGGAGCAGGCTCTGCAGGGGGAGTGAGAACTAGGAACAAGGTCTGAGAATGCCATTTCCAGAAAATCCAGCTGAGGAAAGGGAACTACACCTTTGCCTACAAGCCCAGCATGGGACACAGAACTTAGCAAACATGTCTACATGGAGGCTTAAAAGGCAGGGCTGCCACTGCCACTTCTGGTGTTTCCTCGGAAGGATAGGCAGGACCAGAGGTGGAGGGCAGAAGGTCCCAAACCCCCCTTCTAAATCTTTCAATTTCATAGGAATCTCTCCTCCTCTAAACAATCCATACCTGAGAACCAGCCTGAGAACCAGCCTCCCGCTACTGGAGCCCATAATGAATCTTTCATTTTGCCCAAGAATCAAGACAGCCACCTCCCTCCAATTTTCTCACCCATCAGATTTGCAGGTGGATTTTTCATTCTTGAATCTCTACCCCTCAGCACAGAACAGACACTCCAGTTTGTTATGAATGAAAAATAACCTCTTCAGAAGTTCACAATTTTTAGCTTTCAGCACCCCTCTTTTGGTTTTAATACTCAAATATGCTAAGGGTTGATTTTTCTTTTTCTCAAGTCTCCTTCTTATCCTTGTCTAGCCTTTCAAAAGATCTAAGTCATTGCTCTAAGCCCACACTGTCCAGCAGACACTGTGCCATGATGAACATGTCCTCCTTATGGGCTGTCCAAGAACGGAACTTGTTCATAAGTTGGGGACTTCCTGTAGTTTGTTCTTTTGTTACAGGCCACTCAGGTTCACACACTCAGGTTTGTCTGCTCACTGCTGACCAAATCAAAGGAAGTCATTTACTTTGGTAAAAAGCAAAAAGCACCTATTCAAAGCTAAGGGCTCATTTGTCTCAAATCACCATCTCAGCACATACAGGTGGTAAAGGTCTTTCACGGCAAGGTACAGTACAGGAAGGAATACAATGGAACAATACCCATGTTCAGGCTAGTTCCATCCCTTTCAGGACGTGGACCTCTCCCTCCTTTGTGTAAGAAAATGAAATTGGGCTTCTTTATTCTATCTATTCATCTGGGTGGAGTACAGATAGCCAGCTATGCCCTAGACCTGAGGAAGTACAGAGAAGTCACTTTTCTTTAAAGGAAAAAAAAATCTAATGTTTAAAGTTTTATTTTGCAGTGCTGGTTACACTTTTAATTCTCAACCCGAATACAAATCAAATTGAGGCTATGTTCCTCTTGGCCCTAACTTTCTCCTATCCCTCACTGAATGATATTCTGTTTGTTGGTTGGTTGGTTGGTACCGGGGATCGAACTCAGGACCTTTGGCTTGCGGGGCCGGCACCAGAACCACTGAACTAAATCCCCCACCCCGCTGAATGATATTCTGACAACCTTCACAAAGCAAAACTTTGGTGCATCTTCCATTTCAAGCACTTGCTCTGTGCCTGAGCACAGCCCTCTCGACATGTCCCAGAAGAGGAGGCAGGAAGCATGTCGCCAGAAAGGAAGTCAGTGCACCCAACCACTTCAAACTCCAGGGCGTCTAGGCCAGACAGGGAGGGGAGGGGTGCACACCAGCCCGGCTGCATTTATTTATATCACAGAGTGTTACAGTTGTCGGCTCTGCAGCTGAGGAACTGCTAGGCAAGGGGACAGAAATCAGCTTTGTCCATGTTCCCTGGCACCTACTGCTGTTGTTCAAAGGATGCCATCAGACACAGGGGCAGGAGGTATATAAGAGCTCTGGGTGGGCAGACACTCTCTGGATGTCATTAGAAAAAGGAAAACTAATTCACTTCCATGTTTATATCCAAACTGATACAGGACCGGGGATTTAGCTCAGTGGTTCTGCTGCCTGTCTTGCAAGCACAAGGTGCCGAGTTCGATCCTCAGTACCAAAAAAAAAAAAAATCAATTACTCAAACTGATACAAGTGTCATCAAGTTACATCCTGGGCCATGGGGACAATTCTCACTGCCCAGGGTATGGTGACAGAGGCACTGTCAAATGAGCTCTTTGAGAGAAGCTGGGTCTGGGGCTCTGTCATCAGTATGATATAGCTGCAGGAGGGGACTTAGCACCAGGGCTGAGAAAAGCAAGATCACCCCATTCTTTATGCAGGCGCCTGGCACCCTCTGGTCATGACAATTTTGGTTTGTGTGTGAATTAATAGAAATACTCAGTTATAGGATTAAAGTAGTGCTAGCTGCACTCATAGATCACATCAATATGCTTTGTGATGTGTGCATAGAGATCTCTGAAAATGTGCTATGGTTCAGGTCTGGAATGTCCCCCAAAAAGCCCACTTATTAAAAGATTGGTCCCCAGCTTGGCACCATCAGAAGTGGTGGAACCTTTAAAAGCTGAAACCTAGTAGGAGGTCACTGGAGTCCTTGGAGGGGAATTGGATCCTGATCCCTTCCTTTCTCTCTCTTTTTTGACTCCCTGGCCATGAAGTGAACAGCTATGCTCTTCCACAGGCTCCATCATGATGTGCTGCCCCCATTCAGGCCCAGAAGCAATAGAGTGAACAGACCATGGACTGAAACCTGACATCTCCAAAACTGTGAGTCAAAATAAACCTTTTCTCTAAGTCAATAATTTCAGGTATCTGTTACTGTGGCACAAAGCTGACCAACACAACATGGAAACCCTCAGCTCTGCTACCTGGGGTATGGGCTCTCCCCACCACTCCCAGCACTTTCCATGCCTTATATACAGCACACCCTTACAGACAACCTGTAAAGTAGGTGGCTAATTAGCATGAAGCCAATGTCTTCAATCACAAAATAATTAAGGAGCTACCCAAAAAAATCTTCCAGAAGAAAGACACAGATATAAGGGTTAACAGTTATCTTTTCCTGTCAAAGTTCTGATACACTTCTTTTCCTTTTCATGTCCAAGTCACTTGCCTTCCTCTTCTATTTTGACTATTTGTGATCTTTTTAAAGTCACCCCCATAATAGGATTATATGTTCTTCAATGCTCTAGAGCAGCATTTTGCTAAACTACTCCAAAACCACTGCGCCTAAATAAATTAATGCATTTCCCTAAAGTGCACACTTTAACTTCACTAGCACTTTGGTAATACAATAAAGAATGCCTCAAAGCCTCCATCCTCTCTAACTCTGCAGTTCTAACCCCAGGGATTGATTCAAAGGAAATAATTAAGGATGTCCATAAGGATTTACCTATAAGAAAACTTACCCCTGCTGTTATTTATAATTGTGAATAACTGAAAACAACTTATATGGCCCTCAAATGGGCCTAGGAAGTACAAGATACAGAGAGATTTCCCAGTAGTAAGAGACCAACAATAAGTCATTACGTCAATCCAGCAACTGCAGAGTTGAAAATTAAGGTAGAGATGACTGTGGATGCTGTTTTCATAGCACTTAAATCTTTTTTTTTTTTTGGTACCAGGGCTCGAACTCGGGTCCTTGCGCTTGTGCAGCAGGCGGCGAAACCAGCACTTAAATCTTATACATTTAAGTTGACCCCAAACTTTAAATTTCATTCATCCTGAGTTAGGTCTAGCTTCTAGAGAAAAGAAAAAAGACAGGAGGAGATGTTAGAGGTCTCTTGCTTCAAAGTCTACAGCATCAAAACTGGTATCGTAATCCGAAGAAAATACATTCAAGGTCTTGGGAAGGAAGAGGGAAGGGAGACAAGAATGGGAAGAGAAAATACTAGAAAAAAAAAAGCAAGAGAACAGAAATCAATGAAAGAAAAATAAAATAAAATAAAGACAATGGGGGGGGGTCCTGCTTCAAAAAGATTTTAGTAGAGTTCAGTGGATATATGAAAGGGACAAACCCTCCAGTACAAGGAGCAGCTACTCAGCATCACAACTGGAAGGGCACTTTTGAGACCAGCAACCCAGATGCTAAGGTTCCCAAGGACCCTGGAAATACCTGCCCCTCTCCTAGCAACAAGACCAGGCCCAAACATCACCTTTCAGTGCCTCCCTAAAGTTTAGCTGGGTGCCAAGTTTAAAGCCAGACTGTCTTGTCCTGCACTTGCCAGATCTCTTCACACACAGCTTTTCTTCATTCCTTTTTCTGTGTGTGACAGAGATCGAACTCAGAACCTTGCATTTACGAGGCAGGTGCAGTGCCACTGAGCTAAATCCCCAGCCTTTTCTTCATTCCCTTTTTAAAACTAAGTGAGCTGCACACCTCTTCTCTGTCAGGTCTGCTCTTGACTCTACCCAGTTGTTTCCAGCTGAGGAAGCTTTAACCTGTGGTCCACCCAAGTCCAGGTGACAAAGAGGCCTGGCACCTCTCCCTCCAAAGGTGAAAGACTGCAGGGCACAGCAGCCAGCCGCAGCGGGCAGATCGCACAGGACACTCTGGTTCACCCAGCTGCCCACCCCCCGGCCTCATTGGCCCCCTACCCAGAGGAGCCCTTCTATTTTTGACGCTCTTCCCATGTTCTGGGTGCCAAGGCCACACAGCCGCAGAGCTCAGCTTGGGATTCTGGCATGCATTCTCCCACTGCTCCTCCCCAGGCTGCATTTGTACCACATCCAAAGCCCACAGTGGACATGGAGTCTGGAGAACACCAGGGAAGGTGTTCAGCCTGCTCTTTTTTTAAAAAAGGCGATTTGGCAAGTGCAGGATGAAACAGTCTTGTCTTAAAACAACAGGGATGAATGTCAGGGAGCTGGACGTGGAACTGGACAAGAGCTACACAAGGATTCTGAAAACTAGTTCTCCCACAGAGAGCTCTCCTAAACACTGATATTAATGAGCTGGGCAGCCTGGGCGAAGTTCCCTTTTCTGGAATGTATGGGGATCCCCAGCCACATCCCACCCTTCTCCACCAGCCTCTGTGCAATTCAGAGCAGTGACTCCCACATAACTCTAAGCTCAGAGCACACCCATCGCCGATGGAGATGTCCTGACTGCCTCCCCAAAGATGCCCACCCTGGTGACCCCTCAGCACACCCGGCCCACACTGAAGCGTGACCCTGGAGGGGACTGAGGGAGCACGCGCCGTCTAACTCTTCCTCCTGTGAAAAAGTCTGAGGAAGAGACCAAGGAGAGCAGCAACCTCCTCAGGCTCCTCCCGGGCTGGGCACTGGAGCTCTGTTCAGTTTAGCTGGCGATGCTTAATGAGGAAAACACCCCGAGTTTTCTTCAGGGCCGCTCCTCTGGGCTCCAGGAGCAGCTAAACTCCTCCTCGAGTTCTACAGAACTAAGTCCCTCTCCTGCGCTTTCTGGCACGTGTCTCTGGGCCGGGTGGCATGTGTGAGATGAAGCCCAGGCTGCCCCCAAGAACCAGCCACACTGGCGTTGTCACTTGCGGGTCCTGCCCTCCTTCCCCGCACACCGCGGAGCCGCAGCCTCTCAGCTTGGCTTCCACAGAAGGCCTGGGTCGCGGGCCCCTCTCTAGAGAGCCCCTGTCTCCCGGTGACTGTGCTTCCTGCACGCAGTGGCACCCGCGCCATGGGTCGCGAACCCGGCCCAAGAGCCGCGGAGCTCCGGGGCCCGCGGTCCGGAGAGCGCAGCGGCGCGCGGTGGGCCGGGCCGTCGGCGGGGCCGGGCCAGGATCCCGCTCCCCGCGCCGCGCTCTCGGGGCCGAGACATTTAAAACGCTCTCCAGGGACTGCGGCGGGGAGGAGGCCGGAAAGGCGGCGGCGACTGGCCAGGCGGCCCGGGTCGGGTCGGAGCGGCGGGCACTCACCAGCGCGTGTTGTCGTGGAAATGCTCCAGCACCGCGTAGCCGAAGAAGGAGCCGGCGGGGCCCTGGAAGCGCACAGGGAGCTGCGGGTCGAGGTTGTAGGAGCCCGCCGGGGTCCCCGCGGCCACCAGTGCCAGGAGCAGCACGCAGAGCCCCCCGGCGCCCATCCCCGGCCGGCAGCCGCCCTCCCTCGGCCCCGCGAGGCTCGCGAGGCGCGGGCTGTGCGCTCGGGCTCCGGCGGGACGCGTGAGCCGAGCAGCACAGCGGGCAGCGAGCAGCGGCGTCCTGCGTCCGGGTGAGCGGTCTGCGCGCTCGAAGGCAGCGGCTCGCGGGCCGGGCCGCGCTGTGGAGAGGCGCGCCCGGAGGTGGGCGGCCCGGGTGGGCGGCCCAGGCGGGCGGCGGCGGACAGCTCGCCAGCGCCCCCTGCCGGCCGCGAGCCCTGCGCACCGCCCGGGGGCGAGTTGGTCCGGGACCTCCCCGCGCGCCCGCCGCTGAGACCCTCTCCGCTCCGACACGTTGTGTGGGCCCTGCAGGGTCTGTCTCTCCGCTTTTGCCTTTCTTTCCCTCACAGTCTCACACACACACCAAGGACCAAAGCAACCCAGTGAAGGACGAGGATGTACTCTAGCCTGCCCAGCGCTGCCCCGGCGCAGCTGTGAAATCACACGTAAGAGGTAAGCGCTGGAGGAGCGCCAGCTGTGGTGGTTAACAACAATAATTAGTCACGTGGAAGGGAGCGCCCTCCCATCCTATCCCCCTGGTCCCCTAGGACCGTGATCTCCCAAGTGTGGTTCCAACAACATGGACATCGCTCTGAACTTGTCAGAAATGCAAATCCCAGGTCCTGCTCCAGACCTGCTGAATCAGAAGGGTTGGAGTCCAGCAACGTGTGATTGTGGTAGAACATACATAACAGAAAGTTAACCGCTTTTGTTGTGCAACCAGTCGCCACCATCCAACTCCAAAACCCTCTTCATCTTGCAAAAACAAACTATACCCAGTAAATTGCAATTCATCTGGCTAGTGCAAAAAGAAAAAAAATCCTTTCCCGGACTTCTAAGCTATCGCCCTACCTTCTGTCTCTGAATTCAGTCATTCAGATTTAAGATTCCCACTTAACTGATTGTCCTCCTCACTGTGGAGTTTGACCACACAATTGTAGTTTCCCTACCTTTGCTTTGCTTTTGGGGGTGGGGGTGGGGGCGGGGTTTACAGACAATTGAACCCGGGGCTTGGGCTCATGTCCGTACTCTTTCTTTATAGCCTGTGTTGTGACTCAAAGTGGATTAGTATAAGGACTTTCAGATGGGCAATTCGACCTGGCTTTATCTAGGCAGCCCAGGCTAACCACGTGAATCCTCAAAAGCAGAGAACAAGCTGAAATGGGGGAGTATAGACTCCTTCATTTTGGGAGGCTGAGGCAGGAAGATTGCAAGTTCAAGGCAACTTATCTGGGCAACTCAGCAAGACCCTTTCTTAAAATAAAATACAAAAAATTAATGAGGCTGGGGCTATAGGATGTAGCTTAATGGTAGAGCACCCCCAGGCTTGATCCCTGGTATCAAAAAAGAAAAAAAAATCAGAGAGAACCTTTCCTGGCTGTAATCAGAGAAAGAAATTTGATCCTAGAAACAGGAAGCTACACTGACCTTGTTGTCTCTGAAGATGGAGGAAGGGATCCTTGAGCTAAAGAATTCAGGCAGTTTAGAAGCTGGGAAAAGCATTACAATGCCTTATCTCCTAGAGTTTCCAGAAAGGAGCACAGCGCCAATTTACCCTGAGTTGAATCCAATGAGACCCATTTCTAATTTCTGACCCTCAGAGCTGTAAAATAATAAATTTTGTTGTTTTAAGCCAGCACTATATTTGTGATAGATGAGTACTGCAGCAATGGGAAGCAAATACAACCATCTAAAATCCAATGTAACAATGTATATGTATTTATGTGTTTCTTAGGGAGAGATCCATAGATTTCAACAGATTCTTAAACAGGCAGGTAGGTTAGGAAATACACTGATTTCCACCTCCAGAAGCTAAGCCCTCTAAGTTCTCTTGATTTCACCAGTTAGTTCCAAGCCTGACTCCAGACAACCATTTAAAAATACAGATTCACAAATGGCACTCTGGGTTGGAATCTCTAGGAGTGAGGCCCCGGAGTCTGTATTTCAGACACCTTTTGTGTAATTTGTTAAGTAATAAGGTTGGGGAAGCAACTATCCTACAGCAGAGAAATTCCACATGCTTCATCGTGATCCTGAATATGTGGTGCAGTGAGGTGGTAGGCAAATGATAGGATTTGGCATCAGACAAAGAGGATTTAAATCCCAGGTCTGACCAGCTCTGTAATCTTGGTACATCAATGAAAGAGGATACTAATAAACTAATAAACCTATGGATGGGCTGCTTAGGGCAGCATTTTTAACCATGAGACTCTGAACATTTGTTAGTTATTCATATAATCTGACATCAGGAGTGAGCTCAATTTTGTAGTTGCCAGAATAAGCTTTAATGCATCCAGTATGACTAGCTAGAGGGGCAGAGAGGTGTCCTGTGTCAAACCTGCCAGTACAGAATGAAGATTTGCTTCTTGGGACTGCACCTCTTGTCCAACTTTATGACAACACAGTGCCCTCCCTTCCTTTGTCCTCAGACCTCGAGAACTAATCTGAAGGTTTTCTGTTGGCCACAGTGGCTGCACCGTAACAGCATGACACTACCAGCTCACCGATTGCTTGCCCTTTCTACAGGCTGCTAGTGTCTCTAAGGCAACTTTGATTTCCTTTAGTGTTGAGAGCCTTGTTACCATAACAATGCAAAAGAAGTGATGATTTCGCCACCCCACGACAGAGAGGAATATTGAAATGGTTAACTGTGGAGGTGAAAACAACATTGACTTTTCATAAACCTTGAAAAAAAATCTTCAGATTAATTGGCCTTATTTTTTCCTTCGTCTGTCTATTAATTTTTTTCTTTTAAATCTGTAGTTTTTAGCGAGTCATGATGTCACAGGCCTGGAATCCCAGCACTCAGGAAGCTGAGGCAGGAGGATTGTTATGAATTCAGGGCCAGCCTAGGCTACATAGTGAGTTCAAGGCCAGCCTGAACTACACAGTGAGTCCTTATCTTAAACAATAACAACAAAAAAGAATTACAGTTTTTGTCTGCCTCTCATTATTTCCTAAATATTTAACCACTAGGTCAAAAGCTAGATTTGTTTCTAAGGCTCTTCATATAAGCTGATTGGCTCAGTAACCTTCTGGTTTAGAATATAATTTTTCATTACAAAAGCCTTAAGTTATGACAGTAAATGCGCACAGTTCTTCTAGTCTGTGGAGAAGGTGGTCAAGTGAGGATTCCCCAGTCCTGTCCTAAGCCATGCCTTCACCTGGCCCTTTTCTCCTGGAGTAACCTTCCATGGTCTCTGATGGGACTTGCTGATTCCCACTTGGCAGAGCTCCCTGAGGTGACTCTCCAGCGTCAGCCTTGGCTCTTCCTCATGAGTGCTCGCCTTTCTGGGCTCTGTGTGAGTTCATCCCAGCAGAGCCCTAAACGGAGGCTTTGACACTTATCAGTGGGTAGGAAAGCCTGGTTTGCAGATACCTGCTGCTGCTGAAAGCTCGCAGCAAGGCAGTCACCCTGACTGGTAGCACTTAGACCCTGACACTTTTAAGATCATTTGATCTCAGTTAAACCTCACAGAGGTCCAGTTAGAAAGACCCAGGCTGAGATGTAATCTCAGCTGCCATTGAACCATGCAAGGTAAGGACCACCTGTATCAGGGCAGTAATATATGAAGTACTGTATCCTTACCCAAACTCTTGGAGCCACGTATGTTTCTTCCCCCCACACCACATAGGCGCTCATGTGCGTGTGTGTGTATGTGTGTGTATAACTGGGGACTGAACTCAGAGCCTTTGCGCTGAACTACTTCCCCAACCCTTTTTATTTTCTGATTTTGAGAGAGGGTCTCACCAAGGTGTCCACCGGGCTTGAATTTGCAATCATCCTGCCTCACCCTCCCGCAGTGCTAGGATTACTGGTGTATACTACCACCCCTGGCTGTATATGCATTTCTGAATTGAGATTTATTTCAGAGTATAAAAGATAAGATAGCTTAACAGCCAGATATGGCATACCCACCCCACAAAACAAAACAAAAAATTGAGTAGAACATGTATCTTACTTGTAACAGGCAGAATTTCCCCCTCCCAACCAAAGATACATATATCCTAGTCCCCAAAATCTGTGAATAGCTGACTTTATGTAGCAAAAAGAGATTGCAGGTCTAATTATGTTCAGGATCTTGAGATGAACCATTTGTCCTGGATTATCCAGATGGGCCCAGTGTAATCACAAAGGCCCTAATAAGATAAAGAGGGGAGTTGGAGTCTCAGAAGACTTAACCACAGGCGTGATCAGAATGATGTGGTCCTCAGCCAAGCAAGTAACAGCTTCTACAAAGCTGCAGAAAGCAACAGAATGGATTCTCCACCACAGCCTCCAGAGGACTTTGGACTTCCCCTACAGTAAGAGAATAAATCTGTGTTGTGTTAAGTTCCTAGCTTCATGCTGATTTGTTAAAGAAGCAACAGAAAACTAATACAACCATTGTATTAGATCAGCTTAGGGAAGGTTTTGCTACCAAATTATTTTTGAAAAACTTTCAGTTCTCAGAGCTTTTTGTATTTTAGAATTGTGAATTTCCCCCTTCCACTCTCATCCCTACTTTATACATGGGGAAAGTAAGGCACAGAAAGGTCAGTGTAAACTATAAAATATGAATAGTAACAATTTTCATAAGTTTTCTATAATGATTAAATTAACAATGTATACTGGGCACAGCATAATGTGTAGCATGTAATAAATCCTCTGTAAACATTAGCTATTCTTCATTCTTTTCAAACATTTATAGAGTGCTGACTGTGTGTCAGACACTGTTCAAAGCTCTGGGAATTTAGGAATGTACAAAATACTGAAAAGTATTTTCTCTAATCAAGCTAACTTTGTATTGCAGGGTGATGGGCAATAATCTTTGCTTTGAGCCAAAGATTACAAAATACACAAAAAAACGAGCCACTGTGAGAGAGAATAAGCAGAAACTGCAAGCTGGAGAAGATCATTCTTTGGAATGTTATCTTTGTTTAGAATATGTGTGTGTTTCTGCCAGTTGCCTGCATCACTAGTGATTTGCCACCACTTTAACCTATTTTTCTGGCTTTGATCTTTTTTTTTCCATACATGTAGCAGCACAGGCTATGGTTTAGTATTCTCAAGGGCTACATTTTCCTTGTTTTTATACATATTTTTTCATCCTACCAAGAGTAAAGGCCAAAACGAGACTTCTGACAATCTCTGTGAATCAGGTTATCCTGGCTTACCTACTAAAGGGATTCCCCCCTGGATTTGGGCTCTCCAATCTGACTATACCCCAGTCTTGGGTTCCTGGCTTTGTCTCCTGCCCCTGGCATGTATGAGATCCCCTTAAATCCAATTACACCCAGAACTAATGCTGACTTCAGCACTCACTTTTTCCTCTAGTTTAGAATCTTTCATTATTTCTGGCCTCTGAACATTTATTTTATTTCTTACCAGCCAAGCCATCTATTATTTACTTTTATTTTAATTCAGCAATTTTAGGTGTTTTGAACCAAGAAAGAGTTCCAAATGCCTAGGCATTTATTCTGCCACCATTACCAGAAAGATTTTTAAATCTCTGAATAATATTTTAATTATTTGTGTGTGTGTGAGAAAATTTCATGTTATTTCAAGTCCTTAAAGAGGAGCTAGAGTAAAAGTGGGAATCTGGAATTTGAAGGTCAGATCAGACTATTTTCATGAACACCACTCCTCAAAGTAAATTCTTCATAGTTCTAGTCCCTCCAAAAGAGTGAGGACTGCAACATTCATTCCTTCTCTCTTGCTCTTGGGGGCTTTCTTTGGAGTTAGACATAAAGTCAAGTTTTCTTTGGCATTAGCCCTAAAGAACCTAAAAAGTAGATTCTTAAGAACAAACAACATAGGCTATACTGTGTCCACTATTTGGTTGAGTCAGCACCTGACATGAATCCTTTGCAAAAGAATGGCATTCAATTTCACATGCCCACAAGAAAGATACCTTCAACACATACAGGATAAAAGCTCAAGTTTCTTAGCAGCATGATCTGGTATATGTACATTTTTATGCATAAATGCATATAAAAAGAAATCTGGAAGTTTACTTAAAATGTTAATAATAGTTGGAATTATAGATTGTTTTTCTATCTTTCCTTTTGTATTATTTGAGTTGTCTATAGATAGCCAGCAGTAGACATAGAAGACGCTACCTCCATGAACCTGAAGACACTAATCAAAATGAAAGCCTGTTAAAAATAGGCAGATCAGAAAAAGTGTACACAAAGCTATCTGCTTTCAAAAGGAAAAGAAAATTTGACCTTCACAACAGGGAAAGAAAATGGAGCCAAGGGTAGCCACCATTACCCATCTCCTGACAAGCCCTGCCCTACAGCTTCAGCCTCTGTGGAGGGGCTGACACCCACTTCCTGTGAAGGGACTTTGCCAACAGAGCTAAGGAGGGAACCAGCCAACATGTGGAAGAAAGAAAGTAGTCAATAGCCAGATGACTCCTTCTAGTATTTTCAGTGTGGGGAGAGGAAAATAAAAAGGGTCTAGATCACTCACACATCAGATAATCATTCACCAAATGATTGAAACTTAGCTAAATATGCTTCTTGATGTTAATTCTTCAAAAGTTGCTTGACTTTTCTTTTGTACATCAGACAAACGATACTTCCACATGGTTTTGAAATCCAGAAAGTTCAGGAGGAGGGCAAATACTATCGCCAAACCTTCAACTATAATAGCAGACAGAGATTGAAGCAAATACTTTCCTACTGAAGTATTTCATAAGCCAAAAGTCCAACTATTATTATTGGGTGCAACATTTCAACCTGTTTCCACGCTCAAAATTTTTTTTCCAGAAATCTAAATTTAGTGAAACTGCATTGAGGCGCAATCATCAATGTTAGAGTAGACCCACATGACATAATGCTGAGTTTTAAAACATTTTCACCTTAATTTCTATATTAAAACTAGCCTACCACTAGTCAAAACATAAAAATATAATAATGGCAATGCAGGCTGTGCCTGATTTACAATGGTGTAATGATTTTTATCTTTACAATGGTATGGAAGCACAACTTCTAGTTTTTGCTTTTAGTGCAGTATTTAATAAATTGCAGGAGAAATCCAACACTTTATTATAAAACAGGCTTTGTGTTAGATGATTGTGCTGAACTGTAGGCTAATATAAGTGTTCTGCACATGTTTAAGATAAGCTATACCAAGCTAAGATGTTTGGTAGACAGGATGTATCAAATGCATTTTCCACTTAAGATATTTTCAACTTACAGTGGATTTATTGAGATGTAACCCCACTGTATTTCTAGGTGATGGGTAAGAGAGCTCCGGTTCTCATAATCCAGTGTGGTAGCTTGTCAGGTATTAGCTCGGGGAGCCATGGTGAAATATCACAGACATGGTGGCTTATGAAGGAATAAATTTTCTCACAATTCTGGAGGCTGAAATTCTAAGATCAAGATGCAGCAGGGATGGTGTCTGGGTCTCCCTGTGGGCTCCCAATGGCTGCCTTCTGCTGTGTGCGCGCCTGACCTACGCTGGGCTCGCTTGGAAGAGAGAGGGAAAAGGCTAGCATTTAACGGTAAATTTTGGGGGAACTTTTATATTCAGTTCCCAGTGTCAGGTATGTGACTGAGAAGTTATTTAGCCTCCTGAGGCCTCAACTTCCCCATTTATAACTGAGATCATACTCAGTTGCTGTGACGATTAAATAACATAAACCATGTAAAACACAATCTAGAGAGCCACAAGGAAACAATTGATAAATATTACCAATTTAACACTATTATTGTGCTATTTATTTCACTCCTTTTAAAAATAGCTAGTTTTATTTGGAATAAAAGAAAAAATTTCAAACATCAATCTTAAAATGACTTTATTTATTTAATGATACTGAGCATTGAATCCCAGGTCCTGTGCATGCTAATTAAGTACTCTACTACTGAATGACACCACTGAGCTAACTCCCTGGCCTTCTTTTGGTTGGTTGGTTCGTTGGTTGGTTGGTTGGTTGGTTTTGGTACCAGGGATTGAAATTGGGACCTTGCACTTGTGAGGCAGGGGGCAGAACTACTGAGCTAAATCCCTGGTTGCTTTTTTGAGACAGGGTCTCACTATGTAGTCCAGGCTGGCCTCGAACTAGTGGCGATCCTCCTGCCTCAGCCTCCCAAGTGCTGAGATCACAGGAATGCACCACTAAGCCTGGCAAATGACACCATTTTTAAGTGAGGTTTTTTGTGTGGTTCTTGCTGCTGCTGGCTGCTTTTATTATTGTTTTTGTTGTTTGGGGTGTGTGCGTGTGTGTTGGGAGGGTACTGGGAATTGAATTTACATCTCCAGCACATTTATATTTTGTGGGTTTTTTAATTTTTGTTTTGTTTTGTTTTGTTTTGTTTTTTGGTATCCGGGATCAAACTCGGGAAGCAGGCGGTGGAACCACTGAGCTAAATCCCCGGCCCTCATTTTATATTTTGAAAAGAGGTCTCCTGAGTCATTAAACTGCCAGGCTGGGCTTGAACTTGTGTGATCCTCTTGCCTCGGCCTTCCTTGGTTTAAAAGTTCAAGAACACAAGTGCCCACGCTGCTTCCGGTGCACTTCTGAGAGGGCTAGAGAGTTGGGCCTCAAACATCCTCACACCAGCAGCCCCCACCGTCCTACCTCCCTTCTCGAGGCTTTCTCTACAGTGGCTTTAGTAAACTATCAAATCCACATCCCAGAAGGGAACCATCAAATGGAGGCTTCTGACATGTTTTCTTCAGCGATTTCCTTCAAGTCCCACCCTCTGGTTGTGCGGTTAAAACGCCGTGAGAAGTAAATACTGCCGCGGTTCAGGGATGCACATGCGCACGAGGGCACACGGGTAAGATTCACTTCAACCTCATTCAGATCCAACGGAAGTTACAAAAAATAAGTTCTTAGAATTAAACATATCAGAGGTTCACTGCCGAGATGAAATGTGTCTGAAAGCTAGAAATGGAGAGTCAGGATGGAGAGGTGGGGCAAAGGATAACGCTCAGGAGAAATGGAAGGACAATGCTAGCATCTTCCATGTCTTCTAGGCTCCCCCGCATGGTACCCCAAACGCTGAGTGGGTGCACAGGTGTTCAGGGAAGGATACATTGCTAAACAGAGATTCTAGTCTGTTTTCAGAGTGTGGTTCTTGACGCTTTCTCCTGTGTACCCCACCCCAGAAGAGCCCTCTTAGCCTCTCCCAGGAAATGCCTTAAGTTTACACCCAGCACTTCTGCTAGAAGTATGTGAAGCAGCAAGATTGACATGTGACACCCTTTGGATGTTTCAATTTCATTCAAAGACATGAAAAGGGAATGAAAAATATGTGGGGAGACTGGGATAGCCCTGCCTCGGGGCTCAGCGACAGGGAAGGCCTCAAGGTCCCTCATCGGAGAACAGGTGACCAGATTCTGCCCAGAATTGGAGCTGAAGAGGGAGCGGTGATCCTGAGTCAGAGACAAGAGCCGTCCTTCCTGGGGACAGCTCTACTCCTTGCCTTGGGACAGGTTTGATACGTCTGACTCAGTGGCACCCAGAGCTAGGCCACACTTGCTGAGGTGCACTGGAGAGAGGAGATAGATCCTCAGGGACCATGGGCTGTGAGAGGGCTCATAGCAGCCACTGAGGCAGGAGCCTGAGCCTGGTCACATGGCTGGGTGCCAGTAGGGTGGGGCACACATGGGTATTGGATATCCTCTGGTCTCAGGTGGAGGCTCTGACTCCAAAGGCAAAGTGGAAAAGACAGAGGGTAACATCTTGGACACAACTAAGCTTTGGTGTGTTCTCTCATCAGAGGAAAACCTGAGGAGTTCCTCAAGATGACTAAGTGAATGCTCAAGCTGCTTCATTGAGATTTTAAAATAAGCGGTGACTTATTTTCATGTATGCTTCAAGATACAAAAAAAATTGGTCAGTCAGTATGGAGATACCTCAAAGAACTAGGATTAGAGGTTCTGGGTATCTTCCCAAAAGAATTAAAAGAATCATACCACAGCAATGTATGTGCACCCATGTTCATTGAAGCACAGTTTGTAATAGCTAAAACGTAACAGCACAATTGCCCATCAACTGACGACTGGATAAAGAAAATGTGGGTTTTTTTATAAAATGGAGTACTACTCAGCTATAAATAACGAGACATTTATAGCTAAATGGATGCACATTGAGGCAATACTCTTAAGTGAAATAAATAGGACACACATGTGTAAATACCGAATAGTTTCTCGGGTGTGAGAAACTGAAAGTGTAAATAAGGATCAAAAGGTATAATAGATAATGTGGAACAGGAAGAAAAGGGACAAAGGGGAAGGGGAAGTGGGAGGGGTAGGGGAAAGGAAAGAAGGGAATGGAATTAATATGACAAATGGAAACAAAGTCTTTGTAAATAGGGAGGGGTGGAGAAGTTGAAGGGAGAGCAGGGGAGTGGGGAAAAATAAGAACCAAGATATATGATGTAAAGGTACAAATTCCCAATGATGAATGTCATTATATTGTATACCTAAAATGTACCAATATATTAATTTTTTAAAAATAGGTCACACCAGCTACACACGTGTGTTGAAGATAGACTCTCCCCTTCCTCCTGAGCCCTGTGCCCACCTTAGCCCACTGTCCACGGCCTCTAATTAGAAGTTAACATTTTCCCCTTGCATTCTATTGTTTCCCTTCAAGGCCCAACCTGCTTGTGGCATCTGAACATAGAGTTTCATGGGAGGGAAACCACACAGGATGTGCATGGCTTTGGCAGGGTGGGTAGGAGTGAGAGGAGACACAGCACCATGATAGAAAGTGTACACAAATGGCAGGAAATACGGCCCTGTGGTGGTTTTAACACAGATCCACACTTTTATTGACACTTCTTCTTTCAAAAGACGGAGACTAATTTCCTTTCTCTTGAACACAAGCTGAACTTAGTCACTCCCTTCTAATGATTATGATATTGTTCGACTGCTGTGACCAGGCCCTAAGCACTGCCACTTCTACATTACTCTCTGTGATTTCTTGGTATGGGGAAGGCCATATCACTGCCATGTTGTGAGGACACTCAAGCAGCCTGTGGAGAGGAGCTAAAACTGCCTACCAACAAGCAGAACTAGTGTTCCAGCTATGTAAGGAGCCACCTCTGGGACTGAAGCTGGCCTAGTGAAACCTTCTGGTGATCACAGCCTCAGCCAATATCTTAACTTCAACTGGAAAGTCTGAGCCAGAAGCACCCAGATGACACACTTCTGAATTCCTGACTGACAAAAACTGTGACTTAGTTGATATTATTATAAGGCAGCATGTTTTGAGAGTCTCTGTTACATACAATAGAAAATTAATATAAGTTTTGAGATGATTTGTTACCCAGGAATAGACAATTAATACACTCCTCTTTGCTTTGGAGATGTGGTTGGTGAAAGCCACATAATGGACTTGCATTCAGGCCAGAGGGAACCTGAGGGGATTGTCCCAATCCACCCTCTGGTGAGGACGGCTCTGTGGTGGAGGGACTGACTCAGCTGTGGACTGAGGCTTAAGACCTGAATCCAACCCCCAATCTACCATGTACCAACTGCTGCCACAGGGCTGATTGCTGTACCTCAAGGGGCTCCATTTCCTCTATCTGCAGAAATGGTAATAGTATTCACCTCACAGTCACATAAACATACAAAAGTGACAGCCAGACAAAGGAGCAGCTAAACCCAAACGGAAGTTACATTTTAAAAGAAATATAAAACATGAGCAACTGACACTGTAGCTATTTGTCCACTCTGTGGGCCAGTTTGGTCTCATGTTTGCAGTAGTTTTCTGAAGGCTGACCTGCACAGTCCTGACAGACATGACCCACTCTGTCCTCCCCCTGGGCTCTTAGCTTATCTAAATGACATTCCAGGTGGTGACAGTCTGAGATTATTTTCATACTTCAAATATGCTTAAGGGATAAACTCAGAGTTGATTTAGAGCTGAAAACATTTTGTGGGAAGTACCTAGACAGCCCAATTCATTTTGTTTTTCTGTCTGTACCTGTGAGCATCAGCCCTCCCCCTTGCAATCATATCAGTTCATCAGGCTACAGCACTAAAAATGTAGTCTTCACCTTAAGGGAGTGAAGAGAAGGAAGGGCAAATGGCACCTCAGCCCTCTCTGTAAGGTTGAGGATGGGGTTCAGCGTTCTTGGCTGCCTGGGACAGCCTGCACTAAGTCTAGTTCTAGGGCTTGTTGCCTGCTCCCACAGCCCCCTCCCTGCACCTTTCATTCCCCTCTCCCACCAAACTCCCATTCTTGGAAAGCTGTTTCCTCTACAAGTGTATGAATGAGAATAGACACCACCCCAGGTGGAGAGACAGTGGGAAGGGCCTATGGAACCACCTGAAGCTTCATCTAAAGAGCAGTGGGAGCTACTGGAAGGTTTGTAATAGGAAACAGGGATGTTCACATTTTCATGTCTAAAAGGACTATGCTTTCTCCCCAGTAAACTTTCCCAAAGAAAATACAAGCATCAAAGTTGCAAACCAAGCTTCCATGACAGTATATGGTATGTGTTGCCTGCATCTGTGGACTTTCAAGTAGCAAGGGATTCCTCTACAGGTGCTAATTTCACCTCCAGGTCCAGTTCAAGGTGGAGAACTGAGTGTTATTGCAGCGACCCTCCCCCTGTCCCAAGTTCCTAGAAATGAGGTTATTTATTTTCTGTCAGAAAATTAGAAGGGGGTCTCCTTATAGATATGAAATCTTGAAAATTCCTTGAGTTCTGAAAGGCAGTGGAATCAGATTTTTTAAAAGATCTCTATACTGAAGCACACATGTTTTTATTTTTTTGCAGTGATGGAGATTAAACCCAAGGCCTCATACATTCTAGGCAAGTGCTCTACACTGAGCTACATCCCTCGCTCTGGGAGACAACTTGCATAAGTGTGGAAGATGGGAGACAACTTCAAGGATACTCAGAGCCTTCAGGGTACCTGAGACTGGGAGCAAGAACAACTCTGAGCTCTTGTAGAAAATTAACAGACCCCAGAGTAGGAGCTGCCTCCTTGGACTAGGCAGCAGCAACCTAGATGTCTACCTCCATGTAAGAGCAAGGAATATGAAGCTTTAGGACAGAGAGCCAGGATAGTGTCCCAGGAGCTGGTGACGCCAGAGAGGAATGAGGTCCTCCCCTAGAAAGCCTCTCCTGGTGGCTCAATGTCTGACTCTCACTCTCCATCCTGGAGGTGGATCACAGTAATCAAAGATAACCCTGGGATTTAGCTCAGTGGTGCCGTGCCTGCCTTGCAAGGAACCTCAAACACAGAGATGATCTCTCAGCAACTGTGGAAGACCAAGTGCAGAACTTACACCTGATGAGGTAGAGCTGCTAGACTGAACTGAAGCACACCATTGATATTCTTGAGAGATGCAGGGCTGCCATGCTGCAACACTGCATGATTTCTATTGTAAAAATTAAATTTAAAAAGATAATTGAGAAAAACTCAACATATAAGCTGAGCAATAGAATGCAGTGCCAAAGAGCAAACTGTTAAGTTGTGATAGCAAGCCAAGGAAAACTTCCAGAATGTAACTAAGATTTTTAGAATATAAAATAAAACTTAAGAAATGTATACATTAAAATTTTCTACTCTTCAAAAAACACTATTAGAATGAAAATATAAACCCAGACTTGAAGAAAATTTTTTTTAATTTTTAAAGAATTTAATAGTCAATAACACAAAGTCAGATACTAAGAGAAAAAAAAGACTTGTACACAGAATACATAAAGACCTCTCAAAACTTTCAATGATAAGAAAAGAACAAACTCACCGGTGTGGTGGCACATATCTGTAGTCCCAGCTACTCAGGAGGCTGAGGCAGGAGGATCACTTTAAACCCAGGATTTTTAAGCCAGCCTGAGCATCACAAGACTCCATTTCTTAAAAAAGAGAAAAGCTCAATTAAAAATATACTAAAGATTGAACACTTACTAAAAAAGATATATAGATGGCAAACAAGTACATGAAAACATAATATTCATAATTACTAGGGAAATGCAATTAATATCATAAGATATTTGAGTAAGAAGGGATTAGACACCTCTTATTTTGGCCATAAGTAAGAAAGACTAAACATACAAAGTGGTAGTTAAGATACTGTGAGTCAGCTGGACCTGTCACACACTGCTAGTGGGAATATAAAATGTTGTAAAACAGTTTCATAGTTTCTTTGAAAGTTAATTATAGACCTGTCATATAATCTTAGGTATTTATCCAAACAGAAAGTATATATCCTACAAAGACTTGATCAAAAACATTCTTAGTAACTTTATTTGTAATAGCCCCAAACTGGAAACAACCAAAATGTTCATCTGTAGATGAACAGATAATCAAATTGTAGCATATTCCTCTGTTTAATTTCTTTTTTACCTTTTTATTTTTTTTTAAATTAAGGATGAAGGCAGAGCTTCACCCTGAGCAATAGCCCAGCCTTTTCTTATTCATTTTTGAGAAAGGGTCTTGTCAAGTCACTAAGTTGTCCAGTTTGGGCTAGAATTTACAATTCTCCTGTCTCAGCCTCTCATAGTGCTGAGATTACAGGTATGTGTCACTACACCTAGATAAAATTATAGCACATTCTTACAGTGGAATACTGTTCAACACTCTAAATGAGTAAACAGGAGTGGATCTCCAAATAATAATGCTGAGTAAAACATGACAGACAAAAATAGTGCCTACTATCTGATTCCATTTATACAAAACTTTAGAAAATGCAACATGGGCTGGGGATTTAGCTCAGTGGTTCCAGCATCTGCCTCGACAGCGCGAAGACCAGAGTTCAATCCCCGGTACCAAACAATAAATAAATAAATAAATATTTTTTAAAAAATTAGAAAATGCAACAAATCTACAGTGAGAGAAAGCAGATCAGTGATTGGGATCAGAAGTGGAAGGAACAGGAGGGATAGGTGGGGAAAATTATACAATAGGAGAAGGAAAAATTGGGAATGTGGGAAATGCTCAACATCTTGATTGTAGTGATAGTTTCTCAGGTAGAGACATCAGTCAAAATTTACTAAGTTGCATTCTTTAAATATGTACAGTTTAGGGCCGGAGATTTAGCACAGTGGCAAGCACAAGGTCCCGAGTTTGATCCCTGGTACCTAAATAAATAAATATGTACAGTTTATTGAACAGCAATAGTAGTATGGTTATTACTATGTGAATGTATGTGTCTATATATCCATATGTATCAGTGCTTCTCAAATTTATTTGGCCATGACCCTTTTTCCCTGCTCATCTGTTATCCCATTTACTGTGATACAGGCAATGAGACAGACCCAGGCCTGATCCTGCCTCTGCTTTCATCCTGGCTGTGCACCCTTCCGTAAAGGACTTGCGCTTTCAGAGCCCTGGTTGCCTCATCTTCAATATGGAGCTGTAGTCAGGATTAAATTCGTGAATGCCAAATACTGGCTCCATAATATAGTAGCTTCTTGAAAACTTTAGTCTACTAACCATCCTAGAAATAAAACCTGCCATATTTATTATTTCCCTAAGGACATTACCTTTATTTTTAGCTGAAGAAACCAGCACTCAGTCATCTTGAGTCCAAAGGTCCAAAGGGGAAGATGTTGAAATGCTGAGCACTGCCCTTCAGGCCCATCTGCTCTGCATTAGCCAGCCTTCCTCTGTTTATTATTCTTATGTTAAACCGCCTCCAACTCTTGTGTGAAAAGTTCGGACACATAGTAATCTCTTTATCACATTTTCAAAATCTGGGCCTGTTCTAGAGAAAGTTTCCACCTTTTTCTTGTTGCTATTGTTTTCATGTAGATGTGGTTTTCTGAAAAAGGCATTTGGAGTGCCTTCTACATACATTTATGTATAAGCTTAAGGTAGACAAATATCGTCAAGCAAGAGAAAATGAGACATCAGAGGAGTTAGACCTCAGAGGAGGGATGGTAGTGTTTGCCAGCTGTTATGTGCAAGGAGGTTCTGAAGCCTAGCCTAGTGGTTGGGAGCCTGGGGCTGAGCAGGACCTCAGCCTCCCTCCTTTGGGGGTAGAAATGGAATATGGAAGAGAATAACAGAAACATGCCAATGCCTAGAGGTAGATGAAAAGGTCACATAACTCTGTAAAAACAAATACATCATAAGAGCAACATGGGTTACCATTTATTGAGTGGTATTTGCATGCCATGCTTCACTAAGTGCTATTTTATTTAAACCTCACAACAACCCTGTAAATTAGGTATGGAATCAATGAGGACCTGTTCAGCCATAAATGACAGAAAAACTACAACCAAGTGACTCACAACATGAAGAAATTTTATTAGATATATCCTTTAAAGTCCAGATTTAGATCTGGTTTCAAGAGAGACTTGAACAAGCAGCTCCAAAAGATTTCTCCAAACATCAGATTCTCTCCCTCCGCTGTCTGCCTTCTTCTTGGCTTTCTCTTTGAGCTTTACACAATCAACCCAGAAGCTGCAAGCTTTCCCATGATTGCAAAATGGCTGCATAAGGCTTTATATCTTTATGCTACATCACTCAGGGAAAGAGTGAACAAGAGTTCCTCATTCTGCCTCATGGCTTTAAATACCAGCTGTATTAAATACCAGTTGTACCAGCTTCAGGGCACTCCAACATTCTGTGGTCAGGGAAATGGGAACAAACCATTCAGCAACGCCAAGTTTTTTCTCAGTGAGCCAAAATGGGTCATGTGTCCATTCCTGAACACATCACTGTGGTCATGGAGGCAATGTAGGGGGAGGAAGAGAAGTTGATTGGATTAAGCCCTTGGGGTAGGAGTGAGGGGAGCCCATACCCAGAAACTAGGAATGAAGGAAAAATAGAAATGAATCTGATCATAAAAGGGAAAAGGGATGCTGGGACCACAGCCATCAAATGCCTACTATAGCATTTATACCTTGCAAAAATGTGTCTGACATTCTTTAGGGGGCAAGATACACCAGGGAATAAAAGGCTAAAATGCCATTGGCAGATTCTGTTGATGCCCCTACTACATGCTCCTTTCCCATAAACAGGGATTATTTGTATCACTGCTTTTCTACCCGAGGGCCTTCTCTGACACTAGAGAAGCTTTTAGGTTTGAGGAGCAATCAAAACTCAGTCTTGGGCATGCTAAATTCAAGATGACAGTTAGACATCCATCCTAGTGGAGATGTTAATTAGATTTGTGACCCTGGGGACCAGGGAAGAGACCTAGGCTGGAGAGATAAATATGAGGGTCATTGCATAGAGCTGGTATTCAAAACCACGAGGTAACATGAAATTGCACAAGAAAGAGGAAAGGCTTGGAGCCTGAATCCCAGGGCCCTCCAACATTCTGTGGTCAGGGAAATGGGGACAAACCAGCAAGGAAGGAGGAGACACAGGAGCCAAGCATCCTAGATCCCAAGTGAGGGGAATGTTTCTGGAGCAGAAAGTGGCCACCTTGGAGAATCAGACAGGATGGAGAATGACCATTGGCCTTAGCAAGCCACCTTGCCAAGAGGAATTTCAGAAGAGCAGCCAATGGATCCTGACCAGAGAGGTTTTAAGGGGGCTGGAAGCCTACAGATTGGGAACAATGAGTACAGTTATCTCTTTTAAGAGCTCATCTCTAAGAAGGAGTAAAGGACTGGAATAATATGTACAAGGGACATGGAATTTAAAAAATAGTGTTTTAAGATAGGAACAAAGATAGCACGTTTGCACTGATGGCAATGACCTAGTAGAGAAACTGACAACAGTGAGAGAGAAAGCTTTATAATTTACAATCATGAGAGAGGCAGTTAGTGGAGGTTAGAATGGTGTTGGCCAAGGTCACAGAGCAGGATGTGACCTACACCTCCAGCCGCACTGTGTCCTGGAATGAGGACAGCAGGGCTCTGGCTTTGCCCATAAATGGCCACAGACCTGGCCCAGCCGCTTGGGGAGACAGGCTGCCACAAGGGGACAATAAAAGTGAAACCGCCTCCATTAATCAGTGCACAGGATTAGATATGAATGGCTGAAGCCTTGCCAACAAACCACAGTTATGACAGCTGACTGGGAGGATCAGGAGGCCCTTAAGCAAAAACATGCCTTTGAGAGCTTCCATGCAGCCTCTTTGAGAGAAGGTCACATAGCTGAGACACAGCCCTTGGGCCCAAGGGCAAAGGGTAGCAGATCCCACAAAACCTACCACTGCTGCAAACTGGAGCCATGACCAAGAGCCTGTGAAAACCAGAAACGTAACAGCTCATGAACACAGAAACACCCACCCCACTACCTCACTTTTAGCTGGGTGTTCGTACCCTGGCCTCATATGGGCAGCCTTTGTAAAGGTGGCCACAGTTCTCCCCTTCACAGTGCGACTCAGCAACTCATCTCATTAAGAAGAGGCAATCTGGCTGGGTCTGGTGGCACATACTTATAATCCCAACCTCTGAGAGGCTAAGGCAAGAAGATTAGAAGAACTGCCCAGCCAACCCCAGCCCAAATGGCCAACCCACAGAACTGTGAGGACAATAAATAGTTGGTATTTTAAGCAGCAAACACTAACTTGCACACCTAACTAATGTCTACATGTGACCAAGCAAAATTGTCACTGTTGGTTAACAATTTGGTGAAGAATTATTCAGTGAGGATTCAAACCTCAGTTTTTGGCATTGGTGTAAGAAAGTGTAGGCTGAGGCCAGACTTGGAAACAGAAGACAAAAGGGTGGGGTGTGCCCAGAGGTGCATGTGCAGGATGGTGTGAATATCCCCACCATTTAACTGCCATCATAACAGTATTAAGAGTTGGGACTGGACTGAGGATTTAGCTCAGTGGTTATGCCGCCTGTCTTGAAAGCATAAGGACCCGAGTTCGATCCCTGGTACCAAAAAGAGTTGGGACTGTTCAGAGATGATGAGGCCATGAAGGATGGCCTCCACCTTCATGAATGGATTAAAGTCGTTATCTTGGGACTGGGTTCATTAGCATAGGAATGAACTGTTCCTGACTATTCCTTCTGCCCCAGCCACCTCCTGGAGTGGGAACTGGGGGACGAGAGGAAAGGGTATAGAGTCAAAGCAAGAGGCGAGGGGTGAGAAGCCAAACTGGAGGAGGAAGGCTTATGGAGGAGGACTGGAGTCAGGAGGCAATGTTGGGTAGACAGAAAGCCTGGCAGGGGGCTGGCAGGGGAGATGACAGAAGGCTTCTCTGGGGGCTGACTAGGATCGGTAGGAGGCTGTA
>NW_004624774.1:0-16798 GCF_000247695.1 Heterocephalus glaber
GGCCAGAGGACTGCCAGCTCCACACCCTGAGCAAGTGATCATGACTCCGTCTCAGAAAAACAAAACAAGACATAAAACAAACCAAAAGACAAAATGAAATTCAAGAAATGAACCAATGAAAGAATGAAGGAGTGAAAGGGACCTGAGGAAAGAGCTCAATGTTAGAGTGGCCCTGGAGTCAACCTAAGTAAAGGCAGGGAAAAAACAAACAGGCAATAAAGTTAGAAGTATGCATTATCTGGTATTGGTAATATGGGGTTTATTTGTCTGGAGCAGCAAAGATCCAATATAAGGCCTGAAGTAGTTTGCATGTTGTCAATCTTCCACTTGCAAGTGAGTGGAATGAGGCTCTGAGTGTAGAAGTCAATTCCCATAGGCTGAGAGCTTGTGGTGGTTGGGGTAGCACAGAGGCTGGTGGAGATGGGCGATGGGAACCAAACTTGTGGCCCCCTGATGGAGACCTGTGCTTGGAAGTCGAGAGGGGAGCATGAGCCAGGACCCTCCCTGGGAAAAGCACACCGGAGTGTGCGCATGTGTGTCTGTGTGGGTCAGTGTGTGTCTGTGGTGTGTGTGTGTGTGTGTGTGTAAGGGAGGCATACATCTTGGCTATGCTGCCCTCTGCATTTGTCCAGAGAAGTGGATAGGACAGTGTCAGAGGCTAGTCACTCCCGAAAAGTTCAGTCATGGTTTGTGATGCACACTCTTCTCCCTAGTCAAGAGAGCAGAAACAGAGTGCCATTTCTGGGTTGGCCTCTACCCCAGATTTTCCTTTGAGCAACTAGTCTGCTCTGGTGGTTTCCACCAGCAGGATGAATTGAGACCTGCGGGCGCTCTCTGGTCCTTTTGCTGCTGTTGCTGCTGCTGTTGCTTCTGCTGCCACCACCATGGCTACTTCTTTTTCTCAGGAAGCAGTCTTGGAGGAGACTTTCGAGAGCCCCGCTGTGCCCAGAGCTCTAGGTCAGACCCGTTTCCCATGAGAGTTAAGCTCCTTCTCTGCATGAAAGGAAGCAGGGCTTCTCACAGAAAACACAAGTTCCAGCAGCAGGGCAAGAAACAAATGGACGCACAGACTCAGAGCCAGAAGCTAATACAGTGCTTCGGAACTGTGCTTGAGGGAACCGCAAGCAGACTCTTCACATTGGAATCGCTGTCGCTCTTTGGTTTAGAGCCCAGCCTGGGGGCCAGCTCTAGGCAGCAGGCTATGGCAGGAGGATCCTCCTGAGTGTCAGGCCAGCCTGGGCCACATAGCGTGTTCTTGTCAGCCTCAACTACATAGCAAGGCTCATGCTCAGAAACAAAACACAAGGAAGCAAAGAAAGTATAAGCAACAGAAAGAAAAAGGAAAAAATGAAATCCTTCAGGAAGGAAAGATCTGGCTTTCGTTACATCTGTGGCTTCAGGCATGTTGAAGGCTTCTAGCATTTTTCTCGCTTACCGCTTCAGTCGTTCAAAGGTGCAGGTTCTTTCAATTCCTAACCCTCTCTCTTAAAAACATACCTGTGTGGGGAGTGTATGTGGAACCCAGTGCTTGATGCCCAGCACTCCAAAAGCACCCACTTCTGAGCAAATAACATCCCTGTAGAAGGAGGGTTAGTGCAGCTTTGTATGGTAGTGACACGTTTAAAACTAGGACATTTATACCAGAATGTGGGACAACCATTACAAAGTATGTGAAGGAGGTATGTAGGTGCTGACAAGAAAGCTGTGTAAGCCATACTCTTAGCAAACAAAAAGAAGAGGCCTGCAATCCTGGTCCTCTAGAAGTCTCAGGGAGGAGGATCAGAATTTTGAGCTTGGCCAGGTCGATGGAGGCACGCATGTGTGTATAGTTGCATGCACATCATTCTGCATGCCTGCATGCACGTGTGCATGTGTGAGTGTGTGCATGCATGTAAATTTGAAATTTGGAGCAGGGGTTTCCTATGTAGTACAAGTGGGCCTGAAATTCATTGTGTTATACAGGTTCTACTGGACCTCATGCTGATCATCTTGGTGCAGAACCCTTCATGTCCAAAGCTTTGAAAAGGGCTGGGGATGGAGCCGAGTGCCCAGGCCTTGGGTCCCATCTTCAGTACCATGAAATCAAAGCATAGAAATGTGAAAGCAAAACCCTCCACAAATGGGTGTTCAGGGTAAAGTCATATATCTCTAGTGTGTGTCGTTACAAGTAGAGATAGAGGAAAATGAGTGGTAGGCCACACTCACAAAATGTCAATAGTGGCTCGTTGGACACAAACAGTACCATTGGGAAAAACACGTTTACAGTGCACGGCACAGGCATAGGTTTGAGGTTTCTAGCATCCTGGCACTGCCTTGTAATCCTTCTGTGCGGGAGGCTGAGGCCAGAGGACTGCCAGCTCCACACCCTGAGCAAGCGATCATGACTCCGTCTCAGAAAAACCAAACAAGACAAAAGAGCAAACAAACCAAAAGACAAAATAAAATTAAAAGACACAAACAAAGAAATGAACAAATGAATGAGTGAAGGAGTCAAAGGGATGCTGGGAAGAAGCTCAGTTTTTGAACTGCCCTGGATTCAATCCCCCAGCACAGCAAGAAAAAAACCAAACAGCTAAAAAGTTAGAAGTGCATACCATCTGGGATTGGGGATATGGGGTTTATTTGTTTGGAGCAGCACCAATCCAAGATAAGGACTGAAGTAGTTTTGTTGTGGATAATCATGGAAAACCAGACACAGAGACACAGAATTTGGGTAAAATAGCAAAGGCCTTACCTGCAAGCAGGCAGGACTTCCAGAAACCGGTCTGGTCATTTTTTGCACCTCTATGTTCAGTGTTTCCTTTTTGTATCGCTTTTAGCCATTATCTCTTCCCTAGTGGTCTTTTCTGAGCAAACAAATTCCAGTTCCTGTTTAATGGTTAGATACTTGTGGTTTCTATCACTGATTATAGGCACAAACACATGACAGTTAAAGCACATATATCACCAATTCGCCCAAGCTTTGCATCTTTGTTTTTAAGATGTTACCTGTAGGAGGGCTACAGGTTAAAATAGTCATATATCACTTTAAACAACCAGAGCAATGGGCTAAGGTAAGTTTTAAAGGGATACACTGCTTATATTTCTTCTACAACTACCTTGATATTCAACCTACTAATTTACCTAAATCTTGCTCTATCATTCCTCCCTCTGTTTATTTTGGCAAAATTCTTCTATCCATTATAAGTTCTTTCTAGTTTATCTACATTGCTTACCACTAGCATTTCAGAGTGTTGAGCTGCAGAAATGTGCTTCTGTATTAATTTTGAAATCCATTGAATGACACAAGGACCAAACAATATTATTATTACAATAAGAACAGCACTCAGAAGCGGTCCTATCCAAGTTTTCCATCCTGCCAAAGTAAAGTTAATTCCATAGGATGTCTCCCCTGTACCAAATTCATTATCAAGAGCTTTGATCTGATCTTTTAGTTTGTCTAATGATTCTTGCACTATACAAGATTTATTAGCATAATAATAACATTCTTCACCAAGAAATAAGCAAGTCCCTCCTCTCTGGACTGTGAGCAAATCTAGAGCTCACTTGTTCTGTAACACAACATTGGCCAGAGAGAATCTCGCTGGGTTTCTAAGGCTTGAAGTGCCTCTCAAATTTCCTCAAGATCTTTTCTAATTTCATGTCCTAATGAAATATACTGTTTTTGTCCTAGGCCAGTGGCTGTTGCTCCTAGAGTGAGACTTCCTGCAATTGCAAGGCCAGCTAGTTTGGGCAGCACTACTGGGTCTCTTTTTGTTTGAGTTAATTGCATTGGGGAGGTAATTTGTAAAGGCACCCTCCTCATGGCTGTTGGAGTGTAAACAGACAAATTTGGGATTAGAATTCCCAGAATACATGTTGTAGTGATTTTTCCCATGATCACCTTACATACTCCCTCCTTACAAATGAAAAAGTTCCCCTTAGGTGCCGTGTAATTGTTTTCTTCTTTTAACAAGACTAAATTTGTACCAGTATTATTTATCCCATTATTTCTTTGTCCCCTGAGAAAACATGTTCCATTTCCAATAACCCTTGAAGGATACTTCAGAAACAAATGCATAGGTTTCCTAGTGGTATTGAGAGTTAGGTTGGTATAGTTTCCTATAGCTTCATAAGTCATCAAGTTTAAAGGGACACATAACCAACAATCTGATGCCAACTTGTCATCTGCCTGCAAGAGCCATGTATTGGTGCTATTAATTAGATTTATCATATCTATTCCGGTATAATTTTGGGAATGCCCTTTTAGCATGGCTTGGATTTCTTGGAGGTCAGGGGTCTTTCCTATTTCAGGGGGAGCAGTTTTCTATATCTTTTAAATTTGCAATGTCCATCATTTTATCTTTTGGGGCCTATGTTTAGTAGTGGACTGATATCCTATATAAACTTGATACACTACTCCTTGAGACCAAATAGGATTCTATGGGGTTGACATATACATAGATATAGGATTACATTGACCTTTTTTTTTTTTTTTTTTTTTTTTACAATTATCACAATTGCCAGTGGCTCATCCAACAAGGGAGCTGTTGATCCAAACTTGTGTTTTCTCTTTGCAATATAATTTCTCATTAGAATAGCCCCCACTGTCAGAAGCTACCCTAGATCCCCTATAATGTTCCTTTGGGCAGGCATCAAAGAATATTGTAAGCAGACAGCCTTCCAGTTCCCATTTTACTGTTTTAAAAGTCACATATTGTTCATCAAACTTTTCATCACTAGGCTTAAACACCTGCAGTTCAGAAACAAAGAAACTCAGAGCAGCGGTGATCTGGCATAACACTATAGTCCATGTTGTCTTTCTTGGTGTTTCTGTTCTTCAGCCATGCATTGACTCACCAGTCTCCAGAGTGGTGAGAGCAGGGCTTTGAGTGCATTGTCTTCCTGATGTCCTGAACAATGTATTACTGTGACTTTTCTAGGTTCCCACACTGCCTCTAGTAACTGTACAATTTCCTGTCTATTCCTGATTTGTTTCCCTTCTGCTGTGAGAAGACCTTGCTCTCGATAAATCATGCCATGGATGTGCAATGTAGCAAATGCATAGTGAGAATCTGTGTATATATTTACCTTCTTACCCTTTGCCCATCAGAGTGCCTGTATGAGCATCCAGAGCTCAGCACGTTATGCCAACCAGCCAATAGGAAGAGGCCCAGGCTGGGATCACCACATTCTTTGTGGTTACCACATATCCAGCATGACAAACCCCTTCTTCCACAAAGCTGCTCCCATCCATGAACAGAAAAAGGTCAGCATTGGACAAGGGTGTCATTTGTAGGTGAGGGTGGCCAGAAAAGAGCTCATCTGTGACACTCAAGCAGTTATGATCAGGAGAGCCTGTCTCTGAGGGCAAGAAGGTAGACGGATTTAAAGCTTTTACAGGAATAAACCATAAATGGGGGTTCTCACAGAGAAGGGCTTGGTACTAGGTAACTGTATTATTTGAGAGCCATTGATTCCCTTTTGTGTTCAACAGTTCTAAGACTGTGTGGAACCTGCATAGTCTGTTCCTGACCTAGAGTTAGCTTGTCTGCTTCTTGGATTAATAAAACTGAGGGTGCTAAGGCCCAAAGGAAAGGAGGCCACACTTTTGGTATTGGATCTAAATTTTTAGACAAGTATGCCACTGATTGGTTCCACGGGCCTACTTCTTGGGTTAATACTCCAAGGGCCACATGGTTCTTCTCAGTCACATACAGAACAAAAGGCCACTTTACATCCAGTATGCATAAAGCAGGGGCAGCTGCTAAGGTCAGTTTTAGTTTCTTAAAATCTTTTTGTTCTATAGCCCAAAGTTAATGATTTTCTTCTTTTCCCTTTAGGGCTTCATAAAGAGGTTTAGTGATCTCTGCAAAACCAGGAATCCAAATTCTGCAGAAGCCTGTCACCCCAAGAAACTCCCTCAGCTGTCTCTTTGTTTGGGTTTCAGCAATGGAACTAATAACCTATTTTCTTTCATTTTCTTGATAACACATGCCCTGTGTTATTTGAAATCCTAAATATTTAATGTGGTGTACACAAATCTTGGATTTCTTCCATGATACTTTATGTTCAGTTTCCTGCAAGTGTTGCAACAATCCTTCTGTGCCTTCCTAGGATTGTTTTTGGGTCGGGCTGTATAACAGCAAGTCATAGTGTTCTGTTCCACTGTCTACCATAAAGGACACATTTTGGGCCCCAATCATTATATTGACCAAGGGCTCATGGGGGCCTAACTGCATTGAGCCCAGTCTGTGTCAGTCACTATCTTCCATCATAGGCAACAGCATACCAGTATCTTTTCTTTCCTTTAATTCCTGATTTTTCTTTTCTGTGAGCTGTGGGCACTTGTTCTTATAATATCCTTTCTCTTTGCATTATGCACACTGGTCAAAATCTAAGTCCTCACATTTAAAACCTTTCTTTTGCTTTCCTTCTGACTTTGTTCCCTATCTTTCTTTTTCTTTCTCTACCTTGGCTACCATAGCCACTGCTATGTATTTGGCCCATCTCTTATCTCATTCATCTTCCCTCTTAGCCCATTCTTTCTCTCTTGCTGACTCTCTATTCACATACACTTTCCTAGTCAATTGAAGCAACTGTGTTATATTCATGCCCTTCCAAGTTTCTTGGTTTTGAATTTTCCTTCTAATATCTTGAGTTAACTGGGTCACAAAAGTCATATTGATTAACTGGTGGTTATCAGGAACAGCAGGATCAAATGGTGTATACATTCTGTAAACTTCACAGAGCACTCATGAAATCTCGCAGGGCTCTCATCGGGCTCCTGCTGTGTTTCTTGCACTTTAATCATATTTGTAGGCCTTTCACTCATGGCTCATATCCCTGTCAGAAGGGCCATCCAATAATTGCTTAAGCTTTCCTGGCCTGCTGGGGTATTGGGATTCCAATTGGGCTGCACATTTACTGAAAACTGCTGTTCATGCCAAGCATCTATATTTCGCATGTCTCTCGGCATTCTAGGGGCAGTAATCTTTTTAATTTCCTCTAGGCCTTTCTGCATTTCTTCAGTGGTTAACAAGGTTCTGCAAAGTTCTTTACAGCTCTCTCAATTAGGATGATGGGTAGCAAAGATGGAATCAAATAATTGAAGCATTTTGCAGGGGTCTTGTCGAGGATAAATGACTTTCTTTTTCTCTGGCCTAGCCTCCTTTGTCCTTTTTTACAGTCAAATCTCAAATACCACACCTTGGTCTGACATATTTGTGCCTTTTTCCAACAGTCTCCTTTTTAAAACTCACTATAAAGGACGAGGTCATATTGTAACCTGTTTGCTCTTAAACGCTTTGAAGATCACCAAAGTACACATATTATAGTAACATATTTAGAATTTAAACATTTGATGACAACCAATGTAAACATATTTAAACTTTTCACAACAAACTTGAAACCAACAAACAAACATACATATTTTCTTGATAAATCACTTTCACACATCTTTTTGACATACCTAGGCCTTCTGGTCTTGTATATCTCTTTTTATTTTTCAAGACAAGACAAACATGCAAAATTTTTTTATATCAAAATTGTATCTCTTTTACTTATAACTTTTTAATATTTTTATCTCACTAAAGACCTTTTATCACAAAATTGTCTTTAGATGTTAAAATTTTAAAGTGTCCCTTTTTATTCTCAGATTGTTACACTTTAAATTTGGTTGGCTGCCAACAGAATGGTAGTAACCTTGAGTTTTTATCAACAAAGTACAGAAAAGAGCAAGTTAATCGTCTAATAACAACTGAAGAATTTACTATGTACAAGAAATATTTTAAGCACACCAATTAAACATCAACTCAAACTCAAACACAGATACACTTTATCAATTAGCTAAAGTTTATAAATTGATTTCTCTTATAAAATTTCTTTATGTCTGTAGAGCACCGTTATACTTTTTCTGGCTTTGCTTTATGCTCTTCAGAACTATCTTAGCTGTTTTCAATCCATTAGTTATGTTCCCTTTTTAGTTTTTCCAATTTGAGAGTAAGCCCTATTTGATCCTCTCTGAGTTTGACCACAGCATGCACCCTCTGGTGCTCTAAAGCTAAGCAGTTTTCATGCTTTTGTCCCCACCTCCTCTGCACCTGTGAATTTAGCAACTCAAAAGGAGGGGCAAAGCCTAAATTCTCTCGGTCCATATCTGAAATTACTGGTTTCTTTCCAGCATCATACTCTTTCTGATGGAGGACCACGATATTGCTTTTTGCTTCCAGGGCACACATATGAAGCCAAGGAGGCATTCTGTGGGACAATTTGAGGCATAAATCAATATAGGGAAATTGATCTGGATGTTCCCATCCAGGGGTGGTGACTGTTAGCCAGACGTACCAGACAGTGCCCTCATCTAGGGATCTCTCAGTTGGCTAAGCTAGGCAAAGCATGGGCCATTCTAACTCACAAAAGGCTCTATGTTTTGGGGGTTTTATCTTAATACCATAATTTCCAGTAAAACCTTTTAAAAAATTCTTAAGCATGCATTCCAAAACAGCAGGATGAGATGTTTCTGTCCCCATGACCAGCCAATCAGAGAGTGTTTGTGTATGTATGGGTACACTTGTACGGAGACGCAAGACAAACAAAGGTGGGGGATCATTTGCTCACCTGCCTGGCTGCAAGCCTCTCAGTCACTTCAAGGTCTGGTCAGGCTAAGGCAGGCTGTTGTTAAGGCCACTGTTGTGCCTTTGTTAAACATGACCACAGAATCACAGGACAGACTGCACACAGGCTCTGTGACTCGGGATGGGCTCTTAAGCATAAACGCCCCCTTCCTCTATCTTGGTGCCACAGAGGAGACTGCCTATCAGGTTTTGCAGCTTGTTCCACTCAATCTCCTATTCAGAACTCTTTGGCTCACACAATCATTCAGAGTTTATTACATTCCCTCCCAGTGACCCCTTAATCACAACCAAAACAAGTAGAAGGAGCTAGCTTTCCAAATGGCAAAACACAAGGGGTGATCAGGCCCCTGCGCTGTGTATACTCAAAGTTACAGAATCACAAAGTACAACCAAAGTGAAACCAAAATTAACAACTAGGGGTTTCCCAGGGGTTTATCACCCAGCAAAGGAAAGAGACAGATGAAACACCAACAGCAGCAGCTCTCCTTCTGTTGTCCTCCATCTCAGGTTCAGGTGATCGGCATCTGGTGAGCAGGTCTCTGTGTCCTGTTGGAGAATGTAGGAAATTAGTCCCAGGGGAATGCCTTTCCTCTTGAGGAGACAGAGAGCCGCTCCCTCCAGTGGGGCTCAGGCCAATGCCCAAAAGGTCTATTTTGTTCCTGATTTCCTGGCCAATGCATGAAATATCCCAGAAAATTGCAGAAAGAAATACACAGAGACATGGAATTTGGGTAAAATAACAAAGGCTTTACTTGCAAGCAGGTAGGACCACCAGAAACTGGTCTGGTCAGTGTCCACATGCCCCTTTGTTCAGCGTTTCCTTTTTATTTTATTTTCAGCCATTATCTCATCCCTAGTGGTCCTTTATTTTTTTTTTGCTGAGCAAACAAATTCCAGTTTCTGTTTAATGGTTAGACACAGGTAGTTTCTATCACTGATTACAGGCACAAACACATGACAGTTAAAGGACATATATCACAAATTTGCCCAAGCTTGGCAACTTTTTTAAAAGATGTTATCTGTAGGAGGGCTACAGGTCAAAACAGTCATATATCACTTTAAACAACCAGAGCAATAGGCTAAGGCAAGTTTTAAAGGGATATACTGCCTATTTTGCTTCTACAACTACCTTAGTGTTCAACCTACTAAGTTACCTAAAACCTTTCTCTATCAGTTTTCATGTTGTCAGACTTCCACTTGTGAGTGAGCAGAATGAGGTGCTGAGTGTAGAAGTTGATTCCTACAGCCTGAGAGCATGTGGCAGTTGGGGGAGCTCAGAGGCTGGTGTGGTAGAGGTGTGTTTATTGCAGGTGGGAACCAAACATGTGGCCCCTGAGGGAGACCTCTGCTTGGAAGGAGAGACTGGAGGATGAGCCAAGACCCTCCCTCAGAAAAGCACACCAGAGTGTGTGTGTGTGTGTGTTTGTATGTGTGTGTGTGTGTAAGGGAGGCATGCATCTTGGGTACTCTGCCCTCTGCAAGTGTCCAGAGTGGAAATGGATTGGACAGTGTCAGAGCCTAGTCACTCATGAAAAGTTGAGTCATTGTGATGCACACTCTTCTCCCTAGTCAAGAAAGCAGAAACAGAGTGCCATTTCCAGGCTGGCCTCTAGCCCAGTGGTTCCTTCAGGAACAAATTTTTACCCATATAGTCTGGTGGTTTCCACCAGCAGGATGGATTGAGACCTGCAGGCACTCTCCAGTCCTTTTGCTGCTGTTGCTGCTGCTGCTACTGCTGCCACTACCATGGCTACTTCTTTTTCTCAGGAAACAGCCTTGGAAGAGACTTTTGAGAGCCCTCCAGTTCCCAGAGCTCTAGGAAGGACCCATTTCCCATGAGAGTTAAGCTCTTTCTCTGCATGAAAGGAAGCAGGGCTTCTCACAGAAAGGACAGTTTCTGGCAGTGGGGCAAGAAACAAATGGACGCACAGATGTGGACCCAGTAGCTAAGGCAGTGCTTTCAAACTGTACTTGACGAAATGACAAGCAGACTCCTCACATTGGACTGACTGTCACTATTTGGTTTTGAGCCGAGCCTGGTGGCCATGAGGGTTATCCCAGCACTAGGCAGAAGGCTGAGGTGGGAGGATCCTCCTAAGTGTCAGGCTAGTCTGGGCCACATAATGAGTTCATGTCAGCCTCAACTACATAGCAAAGTCATTGGTCAAAAAACAAAACACAAAGAAACAAAGAAAATATAAGCAACAGAAAGAAAGAAGGAAAAAAAGAAGTCCTTCAGGAAGGAAAGATCTGGCTTTCAGGAAATCTGTGGCTTGAGGCATCTTGAGGGCTTCTAGCATTTCTCCCACTTACCCCTTCCCTCATTCAAAGGTGCAGGTTCTTTTGATTCCTAACCCTCTCTCTTAAAAACATACTTGTGAGTGGAGTGTACATGGAACCCTGGGCTTGATGCCCAGGACTCTAAAAGCACCTGCTCCTGAGCAAATAACATCCCTGTAGAAGGAGGTTTAGTGCAGCTTTGTATGATAGTGAAATGTTCAAATCTAAGACACTTATACCAGAATCTGGGACAGCCATTACAACATATGCACAGGAGGTGTGTAGGTGCTTTCAAGAAAGCTCTATAAGGCATACACTTAGAAAACAAAAAGAGGAGGCCTGCAATCCTGGCCCTCTAGAGGACTCAGGCAGGAGGATCAGAATTTTGTGCTCAGCCAGTTCTATTGAGGCAACATGCACACATGCATATAGGCATGCATGTGTGTTTGCCTGCTCATCATTCTGCACACTTGTGTGCATGCATGTGTGGGTGGATGCATGTGTGTAAATTTGAATTTTGGAGGCAGCATGTCCCTATGTAGTGCAAGCGGGCCTGGAACTCATTATGTTAGCCAGGCTGGCCTGGACCTCATGGGAATTGAGATGGTGTGGAAACTCCTCATGTCCAAACCATTGAATAGGACTGGGGATGGAGCCAAGGGCCCAGGCCTTGGGTCCTATCTGCAGTACCATGAAAGCAAAGCACAGAAACCCAAAACCAAAGCCCTCCACAAATGGATGTTCAGGGAATAGTCATATATCTCTAGTGTGTTCAGTTATATCTAGAGATTGAAGAAAAGGACCAGAAGGCCACACAGACAAAATTTCAATAGTGGCTCACTAGAGACAATGAGAAGTGTTCGGAAAAAGCTATGTACATTGCAGGTGATAGCAATAAGCATGAATATCCCAGAGTCCTTCCAATGTCTTTCCCTTTTCTAATGGAAACTACTACACCCCAATGTATGTAGGATGACAAATGTTCCAACCTTTCAGGAATGTATTTATGGGTCACTCCACCAGGAAAATTAAGCAGCCCTTCTTTGGGTGTATCAGAAAGCTAAACTATACACAATGTGTATTCAATGAAGCTTGTTCTAAATATCAGTTATCTTTCACAGAAATCAATATATTAATTTTAATGGTTCTCTCCTCATATGCTTCCTTTGTCATATTGATAGAGAAAATTTAAACTATAGGTTAGTTATTAAGGTAGCTGAAGTAGAATAAGTAATCCATTCCTTTAAGATTTACCTTTCCCGTAACTCTTATTGTTTAAGGTGACAGCTAACTGAACCTTTGATCTGTAACCTAATTGTAGATAACATTTAACCCAGAGAAAAGCAAAGTGGATATGTTTGGGTAGTTTACAATGTATGTGTTTTAGGCGCCATCTGTTTGTTATATGTCTGTGACTATAACCATTAACAGGAACTAGTTGTAAAAGAGAAACAGAAATTTTACTAAGACCACCAGAAATGAAGTAATGGCTAAAAGAAGATATAAAAGGAAATGTTAAAACAAAGGATGGGGTGGACATTGATTAGGTGAGTTTTTGGTGGTCCCCCTTGCTAGTGATTAAAGGCTTTGTTCTTTTTACCCAACTTCTGTGTCTCCATACACTTCTTTCCACGATTCCGGAACATTTGGTTCCCTGACCTGGAATTGGGAAAGAAGTGGCCCTTTTGGGCATTGGCCCAAACTCCACCAGAGGGAGCGGTGCTCTGTCTCCTAGAGAGGAAAGGCACACCCCTGGGACTAATTTCCTAGGCTCCCCAACAGGACACAGAGACCCACTCGCCAGTGGCAGATTGCCGAAACCCGAGACAGAAGACAACAGAAGGAGGGCTGCTGCTGTCGGTGTCTCATCTATCTCTTTCCTTGGCTGGGTGAGAAGTCCCAGGAAAACTCCCCTAGTCATTAACTTTTGGTTTCATTTTTATTTTATTTGGTGTTCTGTAACTTTGGGCAAATACTGCACAGGGGCCTGATCACCCCTTGTGCTTTGCCATTTAGTAAGATAGCTCCTCCCATTGGTTTTGGTTCACTTTGTGAACTTTGGGCAAAAATTGTGCAGGGGCCCGATTACCTCTTGCGCTTTGCCATTTGGGGAGGTAGCTTCTTTCATTTGTTTTGGTTATGGTTAGGGGAGTCACCAGGAGCAAATGTGATAACTTCTGAATAAATGTGTGAGTGAAAGGGTTCTGGATTGGAGAGTGAGTGGAACTAGCTGCTGAACAAGACAAAGGGAGGAGGCACTTGCACTGCTTAAGGAGTCCTCCCTGAGTCACACAATTTGTGTGTGGTCTGTCGTGGAAATTTTGTGGTCACATTTAACAAAGGCACAATGGTGAGCTTAAGCGACAGCCCACCTTAGCCTGAATGGACCTTAAAGTGGCTGAGAGGCCTGCAGCCAGGCAGGTGAGCAAGTGATCCCCCACCTTTGTTTGTCTTGCGCCTCCGTGCAAGGGTACCCATACACACACCAACACTCCCTGATTGGCTGATCTTGGGGACAGAAACATCTCATCCTACTGTTTTGGAATGCATGCTTAAGAATTTTAAGAAAGGTTTTACTGGAAATTATGGTATTAAGATGAAACCCCAAAAACTTAGAGCCTTTTGTGAGTTAGAATGGCCCATGCTTTGCCTAGCTGGCCCAACTGAGAGATCCCTAGATGAGGGCACTGTCTGGTACGTCTGGCTAACAGTCACCACCCCTGGATGGGAACATCCAGATCAATTTCCCTATATTGATTTATGCCTCATGTTGTCCCACAGAATGCCTCCTTGGCTTCATATGTGTGCCCTGGAAGCAAAAAGCAATATCCTGGTCCTCCATCAGAAAGAGGATGATGCTGGAAAGAAACCGGTCCTTTCAGATATGGACCGAGAGAATTGTGACTTTCCCTCTCCTTTTTTGTTGCTAAATTCACAGGTGTGGAGGAGGTGGGGACAAAAGCATGAGAACTGCTTGACTTTAGTGCACCAGAGGGTGCATGCTGTGGTCAGACTCAGAGAGGATTGAATAAGGCTTGAACTCAAATGGAAAAAAGAATTGAAAAGAGAAAATAAGTAATGGATTGAAAACAGTGAAGAAAGCTCTGAAGGGCATAAAACAAAGCCAGAGAAAGTAAGAAATTTTATAAGAAAAATCATTACAAATTTTAGCTAATTGATAAATGTATCTGTGTTTCAGTTTGAATTGATGTTTAATTGGTGTGCTTAAAATATTTCTTGTATATTGCAAATTCTTCAATTGTAATTATAGGGTTCACTTGCTCTTTTCTGTACTTTGTTGATTAAAAATACCCTCAAGGTCACTATGGTTGTATTGTCAGCCAACCAAATTTAAAGTGTAAGAATCTGAGAACAAAAAAGGGACACTTTAAAATTTTAACAGCTAAAGACAATTTTGTGATAAAAGGTCTATAGAAAGTGAGATAAAAAATATTAAAAAGCTATAAGTAAAAGATGCAATTTTGATATAAGAAATTTTGTATGTTTGTCTTGTTAGAAAGAAAAAAATATACAAGACAAAAAGGTTTATGTATGTCAAAAGATGTGCGAAAATTAATCAAGAAAATATGTATGTTTGTTTGTTGGTTTCAAGTTTGTTATGAAAGTTTAAATATGTTTACATTGGTTGTCTTCAAAGGGTTAAATTCTAAGTATGTTACTAATATGTGTACATTGGTCATCTTCAAAGAATTTAAGAGCCAACAGGTTACAATATGACCTCCTCCTTTATAGTGAGTTAGAAAAAAATCTGTTGAGAAAAGGCACAAATATGTCAGACCAAGATGTAGTATTTGAGATTTGACTTAAAAAAGGACAAAAGGAGGCTAGGTCCAGAGGAAAAAAGTCATTTATTCTCTGCCAAGACCCCTCCAAAATTCTTCAATTATTTGATTCCATCTTTGCTACCCATTGTCCTAATTGGTAGGACTGTAAAAAACTTTGTAGAACTTTTTTAACCCCTAAAGAAATGCAGTCACTTTTAGGGAAAATAAAAAAGATTAATGCCACTAGAATGCTGGGTGATATGCAGAGTCCAGACACTTGGCATGAACAGCAATTTCCAGTAAATGTGCAGCCTGATTGGGATCCCAATACCCAAGCAGGACAAGAAAACTTGAGAAATTATTGGACATCCCTTTTAGTAGGAATGTGGGCTGCAAGTAAAAGACCTACTAATATGATTAAAGTGTCAGAGACCCAGCAGGAGCTGAATGAGAGCCCTGAGAAATTTTATGAGGGGCTTTGCGAGGTCTACAGAATGTACACATCATTTGACCTGGCAGTTTCAGAGAACCATCAGCTAATTAATACAACTTTTGTAACCCAGTCAGCACCAGACATTAGAAGGAAAGTCCAAAGGCAGGAGACTTGGGAAGGCATGAATATAATGCAATTGTCACAATTAGCTAGGAAAGTGTATGTGACTAGAGAGACAGTGAAAGAGAAAGAGAGAGCCAGGAAGGAAGATGAGCGGGATCAGAGGAGAGCTCCTTATATAGCAGTAGCTATGGGAGCCAAGGAAGAGAAGGAAAAAGAAAGACAAGGGACAAAAGTAGAAGGAAGACAGAAGAAAGGTTTTTGGCATGAGGACTTAGAGTTTGACCAGTGTGCATATTGCACAGAAAGGATATTATAAGAATAAAGTGCCCAAGGCTCAAGAAAAAAAAAGCAGGACTTAAAGGAAAGGAAGGATACTGGCACATTGTTGCCTGTGATGGAAGACAGTGACTGACACAGACCAGGCTCGATGCAGCTAGGCCCCTATGAGCCCATGGTCGATATAAAGATAGGGGGCCAAAATATGTCCTTAATGGTGGATAGTGGTGCAGAACATTCAGTAGTAACAGCTACAGTTGCCCCTCTGAGTGGAGAGCACATCCAAGTGATTGGTGTCACTGAAATTTCAGAAAAGCACCAGTTTTGCTATGAAAGGACATGTGAAATGGGAGGACATAAAGTAAAGCATGAATTTTTTAATATATGCCAGAATGCCCTATTCCCTTACTAGGAAGAGATTGCAATTGAGTTATTGAGCCAAACCCTTGCTTTTCCTTTACAGTCTGACTTTTCAACCAAGTATTCCCCCACGATCAGTCCATAGTGTGATATTTCAATACAAGCATAAACTATGAAATGATTAGATCAGGACAATTGGTATATCCATCATCTTAAACATTTAGTATTGATCAGTTCTTTGTATTAAAAACATTCAAGTGCTGGGAATTTCACTCAGTGGTGCCACTGCCTGTCTCTCAAGTGCAAGGCCCTGAGTTTGATTCCTAGTACAAAAAAAAAAATCAAAATGTTCTTTACTAAAAAAACAAACAAACCAAAGTGTTCTTTACTAGCTATTTTGAAATATAAAATTAATTAGTACCAATCCTACTTACCCTACTGTTCCACAGAATATTAGAAGTTATTCTTTATTTAAATTTTTTTTTGTTCTTAAGTTCTTTTATTGGTACATTTTAGGTATACAATATGTTTACATTTATCATTGGGTACTTGTACCTGTACATGATGTATCTTGGTTATTATTTTTCCCCATTACCAGTGTATCCTTTACCCCCTCCACCTTTCCCTATTTACATAGAGATCATTTCCATTTTTTTTCTCTTTCATAGTTTTTCCTTTCATTCTTTTCCTTTCCCCTTCCCCTCCCTTCACCCCTTCATCTTTGGATCTTTTTCCTATTTCAAAATATCAATTATTCCTTGTAATCATTTTAACCCTTGTTTACACTATCAGTTTCTCACACTAGAGAAACTATTTGGTATTTACACATGTGTATCCTATTTATATCACTTAAGAGTATGGCCTTGATATGCATCCATTTAGCTATAAATGACTCTAGTTTTTCATTCTTTAAGGCTGAGTAGTAC
>NW_004624774.1:30557-40723 GCF_000247695.1 Heterocephalus glaber
GTACTACTCAGCCTTAAAGAATGAAAAACTAGAGTCATTTATAGCTAAATGGATGCATATCAAGGCCATACTCTTAAGTGATATAAATAGGATACACATGTGTAAATACCAAATAGTTTCTCTAGTGTGAGAAACTGATAGTGTAAACAAGGGTTAAAATGATTACAAGGAATAATTGATATTTTGAAATAGGAAAAAAGATCCAAAGACGAAGGGGTGAAGGGAGGGGAAGGGGAAAGGAAAAGAGTGAAAGGAAAAACTATGAAAGAGAAAAAAAATGGAAATGATCTCTATGTAAATAGGGAAAGGTGGAGGGGGTAAAGGATGCACTGGTAATGGGGAAAAATAATAACCAAGATACATCATGTACAGATACAAACACCCAATGATAAATGTATACCTGAAATGTATCAATAAAATAACTTACAAAAAATTTTTTAAAAAACAGGAAGAAACAGAGTTAAAGAGACAGATACAGGGGAGCCAGGATGACCAGTTCTTGTGCAAGGAAGGCTGAACAAGCAAAGGCCCTGAACAGTCAGAGCTATCAATATTTATTGGTGACATCATAGTTAGATTGATGTAAATGGGCTATGTGGAGGGATTATTGGAGTTGCTATGAATATGTTGCCGATGCAGGCAAGGCTTGTAAAGGAAGAGAGAAAGGATTCTTTTTTTTTTTTTTTTTAACATTCTTGAATTAGGAACAGAGCAGACAAAATATAAATTGTGGTTAATAATTAACCTTGTCTGTTTAGTAAAGAAGGTTTTAACTCTGGGAATGGAATTTGGGCAAGAGTCACTCTGACCTTAGCACATAGGCTTTGGCTGGACTCACTTCTATACACAAGCCAATTGCAGGCTAATTCTTTATAGACTACACTACTTTTAGCTTAATCAATAGGGTGGTGTACTACAAACTTGCCAAGGTGACATAATTGTGCTAATCAGTTGTTCCTCCTGGTATACCAAGGGTCCTAAGGGTCTTAAAAAAAGAAACCTATACACCAGTGCCAAAGAACTGCTGACTGGGAGAAGCAGACAGAAATTTCTCATCTCCAGTAAATATGAGGTAGGATCATGTGATAGACTCAAAACCCAAAAGCCAGCTACACCTGGAAGATACTTCTGAGAAGTAGTCATTTCCTAAGGGCTCTGAATACTGGCAATAAAGCTACTCAAAATAAAGAATTTACAAGGATCAACCCAAGAATCAAACTTAAAAAAAAGAAAAGACAATTAAACAAGATGTAACCGCCCAACCCCCAAGACTTTCAGCTTAGTAAAGGCAAACCCCAAGGACAATAAAGTAGAACAATCTGAAAGCCACCCACCTGGACTCTCTGAAGTAACAAAGAAGTAACAAAGTAATAGCAGAAGTAACAAAGCAGATGAATGAGGCTTTAGCAAAAAATCAAAGCAGAAATAATTTCCCAGATGACTATACAGATGGTGACCAGAATGAAAGACATTCTTAGTGACTCTAAACCAGATACAGATGTTTTTTAAAAATGAGAAGTTCAGGAACATGACGGAAATAATGAATGTTCAGCATAGTAAAGAACTGGAAACCATGAACACCAGCACAGGAAAGAAATGGAATCCATGCAAAGATTTAAACAGATATCTAGGAGATTAAAAACTCCATTGAGGGTATATGCAGCAGAACGAACCAATGTGAGGACAGAATATCAGATCTAGAAGACAGGAATGTGGTTAATGATCATGAAAAGAGAGATGTTTTAAAAATAGAAGGGATCATGAGAAATCAATCCAGCAGCTGCTAGATGATGCAAAGAAGAATAACATAAGATTGATTGGAGTCAATGAAAAAGCAGCAATAGTGCAAACCACATAAAATATCTGTTCACAGGGCCAGGGATTTAGCTCAGTGGTTCTGCCACCTGCCTTTCAAGCACAAGGTCCAGATTTGGATCCCCAGTACAAAAAAAAATCTGTTCATGGCTGGGGATTTAGCTCAGTGGTTCTGCCACCTGCCTCACAAGCACAAGGTCCCGAGTTTGATCCCTGTTACAAAAAAAATCTGTTCACAGAAATAATGGCAGAAAACTTCCAAAAGAGGGAAAAAGAAATAGACATACAGATAAGTGAGGCATATAGGACTCCAATTAGCCATGATAAAAAAAGTCTTCCCCAAGGCATATAGTAGTCAAGATTCCAGAAATTCAACACAAGGACAGAATATTAAAAGCTGTTGGAGAAAAAACATGAATCACCTATAATGGAAAGGGCATCAGAATCACAGCAGACTTCTCAACACAAACCCTCAATTCAAGGAGAACTTGGAGTGAAGTATTTCAAGGCCTAAAGGAAAACAACCTCCAAACCAGATGTAACCTGCAAAACTATCTTTCAAAATTGATAGAGAAATAAGATACTTCCATGACAAAGAACATCTGAAGAAATTCATGACCACCAAACCAGTACTCCAAAATGTTCTAAAAGGAAAATGTAGAAAGAGACAACAAGGATTACAACTCCATGAACCCCAACAGAATGAATCCACCAGGCAAAGCAAGAAATTAAACAGAAAAGGAAAGAAGGAAGTCAACAGCAGGAAAATAACATGACAGAGATAAGACAATACGTATCAGCTATAACCATCAATGTTAATGTTTTCAATTCACCCATAAAAAGAAACAGACTTGCAGAATGGATTGAGAAGCAAGATCTAACAACATGCTGCATTCAAGAAACACATTTAATCCAAAAAGAAATTCATAGAATGATAGTGAAAGGATGGAAAACAATATTCCATGTGATGGGAACCTGGAAAAGAAAAGGGGTAGCTATTCTATTTGCAGGCAAAGTGGATTTCAAGCCAAGACTGATTAAGAGAGACAAAGAAGGCCACTACATCCTTGTAAAGGGAACAATTCAAGAGGAAGTGATAACAATCCTAAATATATATGTACCAAATAGCAGTACACATAACTATATAAAACAAATATTAACAGACATGAAAAATCATGTAAGCACTAATACAGTTGTAATGGTGGACCTCAGTACCCCTCTATCACAAATAGACAGATCAACTACACAAAAAAATCAACAATGAAATATTAAAACTGAACCAAATTTTTGGACAAATGGACTTAGTAGATCCCTACAGAGTACTCCACCCCCCATCATCAGAATACACATTCTTCTCAGTTGCACATTGGATGTTCTCCAAAATAGACCATAAATTAGCTCATAGAACATGCTTAAGCAAATGCAATGGAATTGAAATTATCCCATGCATATTATCAGACCATAGTGCAATGAAATTGGAAAACAATAGCAAAAGAAATTTCATAAACTCAGGGAAATTAAACAACACTTTCCTGAACAAGAAATAGGCCACAGATGAAATTAAAGAAGAAATCAGACAGTTTCTACAATTAAACAATAATAACAGTACTATATACTGGATCTTATGGAACACAATGAAAGCATCTTACAAGGGAAATTTATAGTAGTGAATACCCATATCAAGAAACAGAGCAGGCTCAAATAAAGAGCCTAATGTTGAACCTCAATCTTCTAGAAAGGAAGAGTAAGTCAAGCCTGAAGCTCATATGAGGGAGGAAATTATAAAAAGCAGGGCAAAAATTAATGCAATGGAGACTAAAAAATACAAAGAATCAAAGAGTTGATTCTTTGAAAGATTAAGTAAAATTGACAGACACTCATCCAATCTTATTTTAAAAAGGAAAGAAAAAACTCAAATTCATGCAATGAGGAATGAAATCACAAAAGACCCTGCAGAAATTCAGAAGATAATTATTACCTACTTTGAGAACCTGTATTCTAATAAGATGGTTAATACAGAAGAAATGGCCAGATTACTAGATCCACATGAATTACCAAAAGTGAACCAAGAAGATATAAAATTCTAAATAAACCAATATCAGCCAATGAAATTGAAGATGTAACTAAAAACCTACCAACAAAGAAAAGCCCAGGCTTTTAGATTCACTGCTGAATTCTACAAGAAATTTAGAGAAGGCCAAATGCCACTACTTCTTGAACTCTTTAATGAAATTGAAAGGGAAGCAATACTCCCAAATGCATTCCTGGAAACAAGCATTACCCTGACACTAAAACCAGAGAAAGATCCAACCAAAAATGAGCAGGCCAATCTCCCTAATGAACATAGATTCAAACCTCCTCATTAAGATATTGGCAAACAGAATGCAGCAAATCATCAAGAAGGTTATAAACCATGACCAAGTTGGATTCATCCCAGGGATGCAGGGATGGTTCAACATATGCAAATCAATAAATGTAATACACTATATTAGCAGAGCCAAGGACAAAAACCATATGATCTTACTAGGTTCAGAAAAAGGATTTGACAAGGTCCTACACCCATTCTTGATAAAAACCCTACAGAAATTGGTATAGATTGTTTTTATCTCAATCTGATAAAAACCATCTACAACAAACCAATAGCCAACATCACACTGTGATAGCCAACCAGACTCCATCTTGTGCCTCAATGCCATTTTGTTCTTGTGCTTGAACAAAGTGCTTGCACATGAACAAAGCAGCGAAAACCCTGACAACCTGCTTGGCAATAAACTTGCTGTAGTTGCAGGATGTTTTGTAGCTCACCTAGTGTGTGTGAAACTTCCTTGTACCCCCCACTAACCTGGGATGATTCTGCTTCTGTAAGATTCTGCTTGCTCTCCCCTGACCCCTCCAAAACTGAAAGCATGATTTAAAAGGAGAAATCAAACTGCTTCCCATTGCTGAGGAAACTTTCTGGGCACTACCCCCCCTTGGCCACTGGCTATAATAAACGGGCTTGAATCTGTTACAGAGTGTGGTGCATCTCTATTGTTCAAACTCACTCATCCATAACAATACTAAATGGACAAAAACTGAAAGCTTTCACTCTAAAATCAGGAAGAGGACAAGGATGTCCACCGTCACCACTCTTGTTCAACACAGTTCTGGAAACATTAGCCAGAGAAATTAGATAAGGGAAAGAAATAAAAGGAATAAGGATAGGAAAGGAAGAAGTTAAATTATCATTATTTGCAGATGACATAATACTCTACATAAAAGACCCAAAAACTCCACCAAAATACTTCTGGATTTGATAACCAAATTCTGTAGCATAGCTGGATACAAAGTCAACACTCAAAACCCAATGGACTTCCTGTACACAAATATCAAACTCACTGAGAGAGAAATTAGGGAAACAACACCTTTCACAATAGCATCCAAGAAAATTAAATACCTAGGAATCAATCTAATGAAGGAAGTAAAAGACCTCTACATTGAAAACTACAGTACTCTGAAAAAAGAGATCAAAGAAGATATCAGAAAATGGAAAGATATCCTGTGTTCTTGGATAGGAAGAAATAATATAATGAAAATGACTATACTTCCCAAATTTTGTACAGATTTAATGCAATCCCAATTAAAATTCCAATAGCATATCTCACAGATTTAGAAAGAACAACTCTAAAATTCATTTGGAACCAGAAGAGACCTAGAATAGCAAAGGCAATTCTTGGCGACAAAGACAAGGCAGGTGGTGGTATCACACACCCTGACTTTAAATTATACTACAAAGCTACTGTAATAAAAACAGCATGTTACTAGCAAAAGAACAGACCTGAGGATAAATGGAACAGATTAGAAGATGAAGCAACAACTCCAGACATACTGATCCACCTTATTTTGACAAAGGAGCCAAACACTTTCATTGGAAGAAAGATAGCCTCTTTAATAAGTGGTGTTGGAAAAACTGGCTTTCCACATGCCAAAGATTGACTCTAGACCCATATCTTTCACCACTCACTAACATAAAATCAAAATGGATCAAAAATCTAAATATTAAAATGGAAACATTAAATTTGCTGGAAGAGAGAATAGATAAAATGCTTGAGGACTCCTGGCTTGGATCATCACCCAGGGCAGAGTGGGTGGTGGAGAACCATCCATAATGTCTTCTACAGTGTCTAATCTGGGAAGAAAATGGTCTGTGTGCCAGCATTTCTAGCTCAATCACATTGTATTTTACTGGCTCTGACTTCTTCACATGTCCACTCCTGAACTGATTATTGTGTACAGAAAAAACAGAAAACAGATTACAGTGTTTGGCTTAAGCCTAGGTTTCATGTTCCACCTCTGGGCCAGGCTTGGTTCAACTCTATGAGCTGAGAGTGATGAAAAAAGGGTAATACCATAGAGAGAACAAAAAATAGCAATTAAGATAAGGAGCACAGGCACTGGGCAGCCAAAATATCAACAACAAAAACCCACTCCTCTCTTTGAGAGATTACGGGCAAGAATTGTGTTTGTACTTGTACTCAAAATAACAGGAGCTATAGAGGGAGGACCTTCTGGGAACACCGAGACTAGTGCCTGGGAATTGCTCATTTCACGTGGCGGGTAGTGGTGCTGTGGCTTTCATTTCCTCCACTTGGGTAGCACTTTTCACCTAAGTAGATGCTCAGTTGACCTAGGAAACTAAAAGCAGTAGGAGCAGAGGAGGGGGAAGAGATGAAGGCAGCTGTAAGAAGAATGAGGGAGAGGGAGAGCTGGGGTCCAGGTGTACCATTTGTTTCCAACCCAACTGACTTCTCTGCCATGAAAGCGGAATCTCTATGACCCAGAGATGTAAAGCCCTTAGTCCTGTGGCTTTCAGCTGGGTTTGGCCAATGGGTGGTAACATCAGGCCAACAAGCGTTGGGGGTGGGGGGGACAGGAATATTTATTTTTCTTGTTTCCTCCCTGATTTGTCATGGTTTTGCCAATGGCGACATCACACTGTGACTAGTACTTCCACTGGGCAGTTCCCCCAAAACATCACTTCCTCCTGCTGCTCCTTCAGGTCTAAATGTGGTATTAAGACCCTGATGGTACCTTCCTAGATGACTCAATATTCCCCATTGGTTCACTTAATACTACTGACACATAATATAAATGGCTTCTTTATTAGAAAGTCTCTTAGTTCATCTGTCCTTTGGTTCCTACACCCAAGCACTATTGACACTGATCAGCATCCCTATCTTTTATGCACTAGATTCCAGTAGCACCTGGTCCATGTTTGAGACAACAGAAAATGATCCTGAGTATTGGAAAATGGCTCTATGGGGTAACATCTCCATTTATTGAGAAGTAGTGGCTGAAGGTAACCATTAAAACTGTATCCCACTTGTGTGTGTGCTATGGCTTGTGTTTAGATATCCCCCCAAAGCCTCATGCAGTCTTTGTTCAAGGTGGCTAAATCTGGAATGTGTGATGCTAGGATTAAAGGCATGTGATTACTAAACCACTACACATGAGTGATTGGTTTGGCACCGCCCTGATCCTGGTACTTTGAATAAGATAAAAGGAGCAGAAAGGCACTGTTAAGGGCTCTTGTTGATTTTGCTGTCTTCCACTGCCATGAACTGTTGCCCCTCTGTCACTCTGTCTTGGAGCCAGCAGATTATGGACTGAAACCTCTACGAACTGTAAGCTAAATAAACTCCTTACCCTCTAAAAAAAATGCTTGAGGACATAGGAGTGGGCAAAGATTTCAAGAACAAAACCCAGACCACATGGGAAATATTACAAAGAGTCAACAACTGGGACCTCATCTTATTAAAATTTTGCACAGCAAGAGAAACCAGCAACAGAGTGAAGAGAGAACCTCCAGTGTGGGAAAAAAATTTTTTTAACAGCTATTCATCAGACAAAGGACTACTATCTAGAATATATAAAGAACCCCCCAAAATCAAATCTCCCTAATTTAAAGATCCAATCCAAAAATGGGCATCTGAAATGAATAGATACTTCTCAGATGAAGAAGTAAAAACAGCAAATAAATATATGAAAAAATGTTCAACATCACTGGTCACTTGAGAAATGCAAATTAAAACAATGGTGAGAATCCATCTCACTCGAAAAAGAATGCCTATTATCAAGATATTAACCAACAGCAAGTGCTGGAGGGGCCATGGGGAAAAAGAAACCCTTCTCCACTGTTGGTGGGAGTGTAGACTGGTGCAACCACTGTGGAGATCAGTGTGCAGATTTCTTAAAAAACTAAAACTAGAAGTTCTATTTGACCCAGCTATTCTTCTTCTTGTTATCTTTCTGAAAGAATTAAAAGCATCTTACCTCAGTGATATATGCACACCCATGTTTATAGCAGCACAGTTTGTAATAGCTAAATCTTGGAAACAACCCAAATACTCATCAACCGATAAATGGATAAAGATGTGGTTTTTTTCATGCAATAGAGTACTACTCTGCCATAAATATGGATGAGCTTCAGACTTTTATAACTAAATGCATGAACCTTGAGACCATACTCTTAAGTGAAATAAATTGGACACACATGTTTAAATACTACATTATTTCTCTGGTCTGAGAAACCACAAGTAGAAATAAGGATTAAAATGTATACTAGATATTGGGAAATGGGAAGAAAGTGTCCAAATAGGAAGGGGAACAAGGGAGAAGGGAGGGAGAAAAGAAGGGAGTGATAAGAAAAAAAGTGAAAATAGAAGGAAAACATGGAAACAAAGCTTTTGTACATAGGGAGGTGAGAGAGCTTGGGGGAAGGGGGAATGGAAAAAAGAGATGAGATGTATCATGTACAGAGGCAAATTCCCTATGATGAGTGTTATCATTATGTATGCCTAAAATGTACCAATAAATATTTTGCTATAAAACAACTCTTGTTGAGCTCTTATAAATTTCACTATAGTTTTTCCTAATGATCCATAACAGTGGTGAGCCACCACTGTAGCTGGAAACTGCCAGTAGGGGTTATGGAGTCTCTTCTTATATTTAGCTTATTACTATGGTCCTGACTTTATATATCTTTTAGTTATACTTTTCTACTGTGTGTTCAGGACCAAGTTAAGGTGAGACTTACATTAATTAGAATTAACCTCTTGCTATCTATCAAGGTCAATAAAGTCTCCTCAGGCATTTCTTTGGATCCATGCATAGAGCCTCTCAGCTCCTGTCAGTGTCAACCATCAGGATGGGTCACAGCCTTGCTTTCTGTGAAAGCATGGGAAATTTTTCCCTCTAGGCAACTCTCCTTTGGCACACTGCATTGTTGGATTTACCTTTTGGTGTCCAACAATCTCCCTGCTCAGGAGTTTGGATGACTTACCAAAGTTGTAGAATCTTGTAGAAAAGGTTTTCTCATGTCATGGGTTCTTTGTTGACCTTGAAGGGCCAGGGCCAAAATATTGGCTGTCTTCTTAACCCAGTTACCATTGTAGTTCTGGTCTCTAAACTTTAGTTGTTGAAGACTCAGAAGAGAAGATAAAAAACATTAGCATTACAATGAGAGTAGTGAGCTTTACTATTATATTTTTACCTGAATATCAAGCACTTTGAAATATAAAATATAATTAGAGAACTTATTTTTATCAATCATGGTTGTTTTTATAGTTGAATCACTGTAGAATGTTAACAGAAAAAAGCTTCAAATCAAGAGCCACATATAATATTTTAGCATGACAATTATGATGACATTATCTTTGTAACAAACTTCAATGCCCATCTTAGTATAAAATAGCTTTTTAGTCAAACATCTCTATCTAATTACAAAATATTAAATTACACCAAAAACTCTCACCTACATTTTTATCTTTTAGTAGAATGCCATGTAAGGAAAATGTGCCAGCCTACAAATGTACCTCTCCCATAAGTATCTGGAGCATAAGTAAAAGGCAAATACATAAATCAAAAAGAGGCTATTACCATAAACAATATTTTAGAGGACCTGTACACAAGGCATGAATACATTTAGTATACCAGAAATGTAGCACTAATAAGTATCATAATTATATGAAACCTATGGCCTTCAATTTAGTTTTGTACCAAAAGCGTCTTTTAAAACAAAACCTTATTTTTTCCCACAGAAAATTTAATCTCTTGAAGATGGCCAATGTAAACATATCACAATAATGTTTAGTAATATATACATTGGGGTAAATCTTTTATAAGGTTATGGAAATTGTCAGGGTCCATCTGTTGCAAGACTATAGAAACTACTGGGGTGCCCCTAGTGAAGAAAGACTTGAAAGTGTTTCCATGGAGCTGCTCCTTTATTCATCATGTGGAGTCCCATTTAGCATTCTCCCCAAACCCAAGGCTCTCAATTTAATTTCCTTGACAAATTTTTAAATAACCTA
>NW_004624774.1:65315-81321 GCF_000247695.1 Heterocephalus glaber
AGAGTGTTCCATCTCATTTCCCTTTGGGGTTGCTGTAGGTGATCTGGAAGTCTGGTTTTGAGACTTATTTATGTGTTTTCTCCTTTCAACTGGGGCAGGGGGCTGTTAGCACCTGCACAGATTACCTCCTCTGAGCTGGGAGAGGTGTTACAGGGGCCGGGAGAAGCAGGAGGGATGGTGGACCAAAAGCCCTTTCCTGTGAGGTGACAGCAGTGGGAGGGATGGTGGCTGGGAAGCCCCTTCCTCTGGTCCAGGAGCAGTGGGGTGGCAGCTCAGGAGCCCCTACCTCTGTGCTGGAAGTGGTGGGAGGGATGGTGGCCTGGAAGCCCCTTCCTCTGGTCCAGGAGCAGTGGGACAGAAGTTGGCTCAAAAGCCCTTTCCTCTGAGCTGGGAGTAGCAGGAGGTATGGTGATTGGGAAGGCCCTTCCTCTGGATCAGGTGCAGTGGGATGGTGGCTCAGAAGCCCCTACCTCTGGGTCAGGAGCAGCGGGACTCAGCACCATGGTCTGGTGGTCTGGTGTCCTCTGCGTCTTTGTAGTGTGGAACCAGGTGGTTGTACAGAGGAGTGGGGGGTGTCCAGTGGATTGTTGCTGGGGCATGGGCTGATTCGGCATATTCCACATGACTCAGGACCTCGGTAAGGTGTGGGCAGACCTGACTGTCTGCAGTGGGCTCGTTCGGCATGTTCCACATGACTTGTGACTTTGGTAGGGTGTGGGCAGACCAGCCTGTCTGCAGCGGGCTGATTCAGTGTGTTCCGTGCAACTCAGGACCTCGGTAGGGCATGCACAGACCTGCCTGTCTGCAGCAGGCTGATTCGGCGTGTTCTGCACAACTTGGGACCTCAGTAGGTCATGTGCAGACCTTCCTGTCTGCAGCGGGGTGATTCAGCATCTTCTGCATGACTCGGGACCTCCGTAAGGCGTGCACAGACCTGTCTGTCTGGAGAAGGCTGATTTGGCATCTTCAACATGACTTGGGACCTCAGTAGGGCATATATAGACCTGCCTGTCTGCAGTGGGCTGATTCGGCATGTTCCGCATGACTCAGACCTCGGTAGGGTGTGGGCAGACCTGTCTGTCTGCAGCGTGGTGATTCGGCATCTTCCACACGACTCTGGACCTCGGTAGGGCGTGCACAGACCTGCCTGTCTGCAATGCCAATTCCTGTTTAATGTTAGACACAGGTGGTTTCTGTCACTGATTACAGTCCTGAGCACTTGACATTTAAGGCACATACATCACAAGTTTATTCAAGGATTCCCACTTTGTTTTTCAGAGATAAGATGTTATCTATAGCAGAACTACAGATTAGAGGAACTATATAACCTTTACTTTACACAGCAGAAGTAACGGGCTAAGGCAAGCTTTTAAAGGGATACACTACCTATTTTGCTTTCACAACTACTTTAATAGCAAATCTGCTAACCTTACTTTAAAACTTTTCCCTATCATTATGTCTCAACATGCCATAGCTGGCCTATAGGCAAGAGAACAGTCCTAATCATAATTTTAATTATGAAATGATTTTTCTCCAAAATTATGTAGAAATGCTTCTGACACTTTTCTGCATCATTTGGCCTTTGTTTTTTAGCTTATAGTAATTCTAGACAGTGTTTAGTGCACAATCAAAGAATTGCAGGTATTTTTTGTTAGAGAGGAGAATCATACAGGACATGATGTGCTTATAGTTTTACTGGAAAGGCACAGGTAGTAAGCTGCAGAAAACAGGTTACACTAATTTTTTGAAACTTTCATTGGAGATATTCTAGTGCAGTTCTAGATCTTCTTCCATCACCACAGTTGGTTTAGAATGTACACTAAAATGACATCCAAAAATTAAGAAAACATCTTTTTGTTTTTGTTTGATTTTGAGACAGAGTTTTGTTATGTTGTCAGGGCAAATTTTGAACTCACTGTATAGCACAGCGTGGATTGAACTCAGATCTTCTTACTCCCATTTCTGAGGATTATAGGATTATACGTCTGTAGCACAATGCCCATTTTAGGGAAATATCATCAGAACTAACAAGCTAGACTATGAAGTTTCTGAGTTTAGAAATTACTGAAATTGTGAGGGTATGATTGAGAAGTGCTTTACGCAAACTATTATGTGTATAATAATGACTGTTTATAGACATTCTCTTATTTTATATCATGTAGTTAATAATAGAATCTCAGTGTAATAGTATAAATCAAATCCTTTTTAAAATTAGGGAAATTATGTTCTGATTATGAATAACATGGTTATAAAGAGTATGACATAACCTTAAGAAGTGGATTTAAATTTAACCAGAACCAGAGAATTCATACTGGTGAAAAGACAATGAAAGGAAGAAATGTGAAAAGTTGTTTTGATTCATTCTTACCACACCACAGTGAATTCATATTGCTGGAAAACTTTTGAATATTATGAACTTGAGAGTGAATGTGTTATCCCTGGTGTTCAGGAGTAAAAGAGGAGAGTCACAGGATTAAGGCCAGCCTGTGTACTTAGCATGACTGCTTTCAAAATGAAAAATTTTGGTGCCATAGCTTGGTGGTAGAGCATCCCTGATTTCAATCCATCATATCTTTTAAAATGTGAGAAAAATTTATTTGTGTTGGCAATGTTGTCAATGGTAGAGAATTCATACTGTTAAGAAACTTATTGTTATAAGGAATGAGGGCAGGTCTTTCAAACTAATTGAGATTGTTCTGCAAATCAGAGAATTCATACTGGTTGTAAACTTTACGAATATTAAGGTTGTTAGAAAGCCTTTACTAGTTACTCAAAAAGCAGACTAGTCACTCAGCATCAGAGAATTCATACTTTGGAGAAATATGAGGAATGTAAGAAATGTGGAATGATGTTTAGCATTTGGTCCTTAGTGAAATTAGAGAATTCATACTGACAAGCACTATGAATATAAGAAATAACATAAAGCCTTCATTATTTTTGTACAGAGTACTTAAACTCATGGTATCCATAGAGATAAGAAATTTCATGAATGTAAGAATAGCAACAAGGTATTTATACTTAATTTATTCCAAAAACCAGGTAAATCATACTGGGGATAAATTTTATGAATGTAAGAAATATGAAAATTCCTTAATTGTGAATGGGCTTATTATTCAATATTAGAGAATTCATACTGGAGACAAACTTAATGAACATAAGGAATGTAAGTATGTTTTTACACTAAAATCTCTCCTTAATATACATAAAAAATTCATACTGGTGAGAATCTTCTTTTTTTTTCTTTTGGTACTGGGGATTGAACTCGGGTCTTTGAGCTTGTGAGGCAGGTGGCAGAACCACTGAGCTAAATCCCTGAGAATCTTTATGAATATAAGAAGTGCAATAAAGTCTTTACCCCACTCTAAGAATTTATTTAATACTAGAACATTTACATTGGATTAAAAATCACTATAAATGTTAGAAAAGTGGGAAAATTATTAATGTGGATGGACAAGTAACTGGAGCTCAAAGTATTCATATTGTTGAGAAGCTCTGCAAGTACAAAAAATGTAGAAGGCTTTTAGACACAATTCAAAACTTACTACATGTCAGTGTATTTATAATGTTACAATTTATAAAAAATGGAAGAAAGCCTTTAGTAAAGGAAGGCATCTTAATATTCAAAAGAGAATTCATACTGATAAAAAAACCACTATAAGTATAAAAATATGGAGAGATGTTAATAGCTACAAGCTTCCTTAATTTAAGAAAATCCATATAGGAGAAAAACCTTATCAATTAAAAATATGTGTAATGATTTTTATTTACTTTAGAAACATTAGCTATTTTATTACATAATTAATTCTAGAGAGAAAAATACGAAACAGTGAAAAGGCTTTGGGCAACATATTGGTATTCCTTAACATTGAGAATTCATAACAAAATGAAACTAAGCCAGCATTTACATTTATACTTCAGTTTGTAAAGTATCATAATATGTATCCCAAAAAACCATGTGGGTAATATAGAAAGTTTGCATGCTATGTTAAACTCTTATTTCTCTAAGTGGTACAATTTTACCAGGTACAATTCGGAATTAGAGAGATCACTGTGGAGAACATTTGATATGTATTAGATTGTTTTTTTCTCTTGAAGACAGGATCTTACTATGTAGCCCAAGCTGGCCTTAAGTTTGTGGTGACACTACTGCCTGAACCTCCCAAGTGCTAGGCTTACAGGTATGTGATACTATATCTGGCTAGATAATTTTCCCTCTAAACTCTGGATGTAATTGTCTTCCATCAGTCTTGGGATGTTGTGCTGCATTTACATTTCTCTGGAATTATTCCTATTTCACTTGAGATTTCTTCTATACCATTAGTTATTTAGCAGTGTGCCTTTTATTTTATTTTATTTTATTTTTTGGTACCAGGGGTCAAACTCAAGACCTTGTGCTTGTGAGGCAGGCTCAGTGCCACTGAGCTAAATCTCCAGTGCTTTTTAATTTATGCACATCTCTGTATTCTTTAATTTTGTCACTATTTTCTAATTTCCATTGTAAATGGGGAACATCTTTATTAGTTAAATCTTACATTTATTGAAGAATGCTTTATGGCCTATATATGGTATGAATTGTAGAATGTTCAATGCATAATTGAAGAGAGTTGTATTCTGATGTTGTTGGATGGAGTTCTCCATTGATATCTGTTTGGCATAGTTCATATGGGGGTTTGTTCAAATCTTTGACTTTCCTATTGATCTTCTGCATATTTGGTCTATTAAGTAGGTATAATGAGATATTTAAGTCTTTAACTACATTGGTCAATAGTTTGTTTCTACCCTAAATTTTGTTCAATATTGCTTTAATTTATATTATTTGAGGTTTTAACTTATGTATTTTTATGTATTTTGACTCTTATTTTCTTTTGTGTATATTCTATAGGTATCATACATTTGAGTGCCCTGTGGATTGCATATAGCATCTTCTCGGGTTATATTGTATTCCACAATGTTCATGTGTTGAAAATTTAATTCTCAATGGTATAGTTTTGGAAGATGACTTGAACTAAGAGGTGATTACTTCCTGAAGGCTCTGCTGTCATAAATGAATTGTTTTGATTGTGGGAATGGGTTAATTATTGCAAAAGTGAGCTTGTTATAAAAATGATACTGCCCCCCTCCTGTTTTCATACCCTTCCTGCTTCCACCTTGATATGGACAGATCTTGCAGAATATAGACCTTTATGAGATGCTAGTAACTTAATAATGGACTTCCTAGCTTAAAAAATCATGAACAGAGTTAGTTCCTTTTTTCTGGTACTTTCCAAATAAATTCATAATTCCACCTAACACAATACAAGTATCCTGTATACAGTTGGAAATACAATAAACCCTTTCCCAAGTCTCAATAGTTCCAGCATTTTTCCAAAGTCCAAGTCTCTACTATGACAAAGCAAATTCTTAGTTGTGAACCTCTGTAAAAATAAAAAATAAATTATATTATCCCAAGGTAAAATGGCACATAACATACTTCCCCATTACAAAAAGGAGAAATAAAGGGATAGGAAATAATTGGAGCAATGCAAGACTGAAACCCAACAGGGCAAACATTAAGTTCTGTAGCTCCATATTCAGCATTCAGGGCACGTGACGGTGAGATGTGAGTTCTAGATGGCTTGAGTTGCTGCAAGCCCTCATGACCTCTTTCTTTGGCTGGCTTTGCTCAGATTTTGCAAATTTCCTTAGCAGATATTCTGCATTTCTGGTCCCTCTGACTTTCTATAGTTTCCACTGCACCTTTGTCTTCATTCCTACGGTTTCACTTATTGCCATCTCAGGGGATCCTTGCTTGACCTCCTAGGCCTTCTTTTCAAAACTGGTTGGAAGCCTCTTTGACCATATATTTCTTGCATTCTGAATGCTGGGAAAACCAGCATCTCATGGATACCACCAAGGTCTGTCAACAGCATGAACATAAGCCAGACCTCCTCTGGGTTTTTTTTTCCCCCCTGGTACCGGGGATCGAACTTGGGTCCTTGCACTTATGCAGCAGGCAGTGAAACCACTGAGCTAAATCCTCAGCCCTAAGCCAGGCCTCCTCAGAGTGTGCATTGATGGCTGCACATGTTGAAATGAATCCCAGAGAACTAATTCCCTATGTAATCCTTCTTGAGCAGGGTGTCTAGGGGGTCTCTTTTCAAATAAAATGTTTGCAATTTTGTATCTTAGTTCCTGCAATGGGGAGGATTTTCCTGATATCTTAGATACCCTCTGGTCATCTTTCTTCTTGTCCCTGTGCAAGTACTCAGTTCCTTTTTATTGGCACTTATCTCTTTAGCAGCAGCATGTCCTATGGCCCTAACATGTTTCCTTCTGAATGAATATTTATACTTTTCAAATTTTCCTACCCTGCTTTTTTTGTACTGGGGATGGAACTCAGGACCTTGCACTTGTGAGGCAGGTGCAGTGCAGCTGAGCTAAATCCCTGGCCCTCCTGCTCCGCTTTTTGTCCCCTATTCATACTATAAACCTGGCTAAAAGCAGCCAGCTGTATCCATACCATAACCTTTACATTAAGGGCATTGAAATTTCATCTACCAAATGAATAGTCTATCACACAATTTCAGTCTTCCTCAAATCTTAGGACATAGGTAAAAGGTAGAGACTTTTTTTTTGCCCGAGTGTGCACACATGACTCTTGTTCAATTGCCAATGTAGTTCTTGTTTCCAACTGTAGCCTCCTCAGTCTGGCCTTTACTGTCAACATTCTTATTAGTATTCTTGTCTTCTGAGCTCTACTTACAGCATTCTATGGCTTCTCTAGCCTGAATTTCCAAGCCTTTTCAAAATTTTCCCAAGCACAATTTTCAAAGGCTTCTAAACCACATGATCAGCCACAGTTACAGAAATGCCTCCATTTCTCTAGCATTGATTGTCTTTTTTAGTTATCTTTTCCTTTGTTTGGATACAATACCTGGCACATACACTTAAAGGAGGAGAATTTAATTTGGCTCATAGTTTCTGAGTATGCAGTCCATGGATGGCTATCTCCAAGGCAGAAAAATCATGGTGGAAGTATGTAATGGAACAAGGATGTTTAGCTCATGCCAGCAAACAAGCACAGCAGGAAAACAGTGTCAGAGAGAAAGGGGAGAGGGATTAGACATAGACCTCAAGGCTCTGCCCAGAGAAACCTAGAAATATGCTCCTGCAATTCCCAGTGAGGATATTAATCAATTTGACACTTTGCCCTAACCAGCACAGGACCTCACTAAGCTTCTAAATTTCCCAGGATGGGCTCAAACTTGTAATCTTTCTGCCTCAGCCTCCCAGGGTACTGAGATTACAGACACATGCCTTTATACCTATCTCAAATGTTTCTTGCAAAGGCTATTCCTTCACAAGCATAGTCAAAATGTCTCCTAGATAGATAGACAAACAAAAATGCAAATAAACACTTTTCTGCACTTTCTCTTTTAAGGGAGGGAATTGGCAACTTGACTGTCACCTATTCAAGACTAATTTTGATGCTGTACTAAGGAGAGTTTGGGACAAAGAAAAGAAAACACCATAAAAACGTTTCATTCATAATACAGTAATGGTAGTCTGTTCTTTTTAATTTTTCTTTGGCCTTCATGCTAAGTATGTATTAATTTTATTGACCTTTTCAAAGAATCAGATCCTTTTTCATTTATTTTTTCTATTTTTTATCACTTCTCGGCCTTTTGGCTAAGATCAAGTGTATTTTTTCTATTTTTAATTTTATTCATTTCTGCTCTTATTTCCCTTTTTGTGTTTACTTTGGATTTGTTTCTCTTTCTAGGTTTTTGATTATTAATTGGAGACTTTTTCTTATGTATGTGTTTATTGCTTGCTTCAGTGCTAATGTCCCTAAGCTAAAGTTGGAATTTAATTTTCTTTGTGAAAGTATTAAGAAATGGGACCTTTAAGGAAAAGAGGGAAAGGAAAAACTATGAGAAAAGAAAAAAAATGGAAATGAAATCTAGGTAAATAGGGAAGGGTGGAGGGGGTGAAAGGTGCACAGGTAATGGGGAAAAAAATAAGAACCAAGATATATCATGTACAGGTACAAACACCCAATGATAAATGTAAACTAATTGTATACCTAAAATGTACCAATAAAATGTACCAATAAAATTAATTTATTTTAAAAAGGAAATGGGACCTTTAACTGGTGATTAGGTCATTAGGACTCTGACCTACATGAATGGATTAATGCTGTTATAAAATGGGTTAGTTATCATTGGAGTGGGTTCCTAATTAAAGGATAAAGTTCAACTGTCAGCCTCTCTCTTATGCTCACTTGCCCTTCCAATTTCTGCTATGTGATGAGGGAGCAAGAAGGCCCTATCTATTTACTTGTGCCACACTCTTGGACTTCCTATCCATTAGAACCTTGTACCAAACAAATATCTGTTGTCTATAAATTATCCAGATTGTTATATTCTGTTATAGAAGGAGAAAAATGGACCAAGACAATTCTATAGATTTCCCTCTCGATACTGCTTTGGCTTTGTTCCAGTTTCTAGAAAGAACTCTTTTTTTTTTTGTACCAGGGATCGAACTTGGGTCCTTGAGCTTGCGAGGCAGGCAGTGGAACCACTCAGCTAAATCCCTGGCCCTGTTCCAGTTTTTGATACATTGTGTTTTAATGTTTATTCAGTTTTGTGTTTTTCATTTATTTCCTTTGATAATGCTCTTTGATCCATGGATTATTTAAAGGTGTGTTCTTTAGTTTTTAAAATGTCTAGAGGTTTTTCTTTTTAACTGTTATTAATTTCTAATTTGATTCCATGTGGACACAGTATGCATTCTGAATGATTTCATGTTTTTGAATTTATTGAGATTTGGTTATGACACACAGAATGATATGTTGGATTATATTCTGTGGGTACTTGAAAGAATATCTATTTTGCTGTTGTTGAATGGTGTGTTCTATAAACGTCAATTAGTTCCTATTGGTTAATGGTGTTGCTGAGTCCTCTATACTTGCTGATTTTCTCCTTAGTTGTTTTATCATGTTGAAAGAGGACTATTGAAGTCAGCAAATATAACTGGGGATATGTCTATTTCTCCTTTCAGTTCTATCCTGTTTTGCTTCACATATTTCACATCTCTGTTTTTTGGTGCATACACATTTGGAATAATGTTAGAATATGTCTGCTTGGTAGATTGAACCTTTTCTATTTATAATTTTCCTCTCTGTCTGCAATAATTTTGTTTTCTCTAAACTCTGATGGCTACTCCTACTTTTCTTCAGTCTATTGTTGCATGATTTCTGTCTTTATCTTTTTGTTTCAACCTCCTTATATTGTTATATTTGAGATGAGATTTTTATGGACAACATGTAATTGGATCATGCTTTTAAATCCATTGTGTCAATCTGTCTTTTAATTGTAATAATTTGCACTATTTATATAATAATTAGTATCTATATGACATATGTTAATTTATTTTTGTTTTGTTTTATTTGTTCTTTCTGTTATTTTATTTCTGCTTTTCCCTGCTTTCCTTATAGGTTCTTTTTTCTTTTTTGGGGGTACTGGGGATCGAACTCCGGACCTTGAGCTTGTGAGGCAGGCAGCGGCACCACTGAGCTAAATCCCCAGCCTCTCCTTATAGGTTCTTGAGCACATTTTAGGACTCCATTTTGATTTATAGTATTTTTGAATTTAACTCTTTGTATACCTTTTGTTAGTTGCTCATAGGTATTAAATTGTATACACATCTTATCAATCTACTCATGTCATCATTTGATCAGACCAAGTGAAATTTAGAATAATTAACTCCCACATTCCTTTATCCTTCTATGTTTATAATTATCTTAAATATTTCCTCTACAACAGTGTTGCAGCTATTGCTTTAACTATTAAATATGATTTAGAAAACTGAAGAGAAGAAAGTTCTATTGTATTTATCCATTTATGCTTACTGTGTTCTTTCCTCTTTCTTTCATTTGAACACATACACTTTATTATACTTATATTAAAAATTTACATACAAAGTTGAGTTTTTCAAAATGGCATTCTGGTGGTTAAAACTACTGATGCTACATGTTAACACTTTGTATTGGAGAAATATTGTGGTTTTACAAACATTTGGTAAGAAGTAGTGCCATGTCTTCTTTTAACAACCAGGGACTTCCAGTGCTCTGGGGTAACTCCTCTCTGATAAATTAATTTGGGGTTTTCATTTCTTTCTATCAGTTCTAGAACAAAGCTTTCTCCATGTTGTGATGCTTTATTCCTTCTCGATTTTCTGAGATATCTTCTTTTATCATTTTCTTTTTCTTTACAGAAGTAATTCATTTAGTTTGGGGCTGCTGGTAACATGTTATTTTTTTTCTTCATATGAAGATTTCTTATTTTCCTTGTTATTTGCAAATGGTACTCTTACTGGATCTAGGATTTGGAGTTGACAGCTGTTTTCATTCAGAACTTTAAAAATATTGTGATATTTGCTTTTGGCTTTCATAGTTTATCACAGGAAATTCACTTTAGTTAGAATTGTTTTCTCTATGTACAGGTAAAGTATCCTTGCTCTCCTCCTGTCCTCAAGATTTTTTCTTTGCCTTTAATGTTCAGAAGTTTGCTTATCATGTGTCTTAGTATAGACTCTTTGGGTTTACCTTCTTTGGAGTTTACGCATCTCTCTATGTGGCTTGACAAATTTGGGGAATTTTAAATTATTATTTCTTTGAGAACTTTATCAATCTTCTTCTCTTTTTCCTCTCCTTCCAGAACTACAGTGACAAGAATGCTAGATCTTTTGTTGTAGCCCTACATATCCCTCAGGCTCTTTTTTTTTGTTTTTTACTTAGTCTGTTTTATCTCATTTGTTCATGTTGGGAAAGTTCTATTTTTCTATCTTTTGATTTGTTCTCTTTTTTTGATCATTCCATCTTTCTACTGGGATTTTATCTTTGTTATTGTGAAATTTCCATTTAGTTCTTTTTATTTATTTTTTTGTTTGTTTGGTTTTGTTACCAGGGATCGAACTTGGGACCTTGCACTTGCAAGGCAGATGATGGAACCACTGAGCTAAATCTCTGGCCCTACTTCTTTTTATTGTTTATCTCTTTGCTGAAAATTTCTATTTCATTGCTGTGGCTTTCCATTGAAATTGCAAAAATGCATGAAACAAAAATAGAAAGTCTTGGTAATGAAATAAATAGTTGCAGAAATCTTTGTCAGAGAATTCTAAAATCTCTGTCATCTCATTATTAGGATTTATTTGGCAGTCCTCCCTTATCCATTGGGCTCTTTTTCAAATTCCCAATGAATGCCTGAAAGTCTGGGTAGCACTGAACTCTATTATGTACTATGATTTTCCTATACATACATATCTATTTTAAAGTTTAATTTATAAATCAGGCACATTAAAAAATGAATAAAAACTAATAGTAAAATGAAAGCACAACAATATACTACCATAAGTTATGTGAATATTTTCTTTATTTATTATAAATAATTATTGTGTAGCTCTTTTGACCTCAGCATAATGTTTTTCTTTATTAGGTTGAGAACTTCCATGCTTTCCTTGAAAGGAAATAACTTATAGCTTTCCTTTGGAATATCTGAATTTCCAGAAATATTGCTCTTGCAAGTTTAGCTTTTGTGGTGTTTGGGATTAAGTGTAGGACCTTATGCACACTAGACAAGTGTTCTACTACTGAGCTCTATTCAGAGCTTATACTCCTGCTCTTTGGGGGCTTTATCAAGTAAAAGAAAAGTTGCTTGAGCACAAGAACTGTAATACTGAAACAATCAATCTAGCACCTGAATGACTAATGGTTGGGTGCCATATACAGTGTGAAAATGCGGACAGAGGGATTATTCACATTGTGGGCAGAATGAGATAGAATGAGTCAAGATTTTACCATGCTACTCAGAATAGTTTTGAATTGTTCCTTTATGGGACTTCTCATTTAATGATTTCAGACTGCAATTGCCCATGGATAACAGAAATCATGGAAAATAAAACTACAGACAAGTGGGAACTACTGTAGATATTTTATTTTATTTATTATTTTTTGTTTTTTTTTTGAGACAGGGTCTCATTATCAGTTCAGGTTCGTCTTGAACTCACTGTGCAGCCCAGGCTGGCCTTAAACTCAAGACAATCCTCCTGCCTCAGGCTCCCAAGTCCTGAATTCTAGGCATGCGCTGCCACATCTGGGTACTGGAGATATTTTTAAAATTCAGTTTGTAATCTTCCTGATTCTTGGTATGATGAGGTTTTTCTTGGTGTGCATTGTTAAAACTTGTAAATTTTTATATTAGGTTCTGAGATGCCCAACTTACTTAAATCATCTGTTTCGGTTAGCTTCCCCCTACACTGATTTATTAAGAGAGAGGTTGGGCACTGCTTCCCTACTGGCTCATAGAGGTAGATGTCCTTGTAAGAAGCCCATGTTTCTAGGGGCCAGGGATTTAGCTCAGTGGTTCTGCCATCTGCCTCAAAAGTGCAAAGTCCCAAGTTCAATCCCCAGTACCAAAAAGGAAAAAAAGTCAACATTTTTCCATAGGCTTCTAATGATATGTGCACTGAGCATCCTCTGCTCCATGTGTTCCTCCCTAGCACTTCAGTGGGGATGGCCCTTTTTATGACATGGTGACAGGTCTGAGCTTGTCACTAGACCTCCTCTGATATCATCCCAGATAGGGGGGGCACTATGCTCCTGCTTGGAGGGGTGGTGGTCTAGGCTACTAACATGATCTCTGGGACACCATGGACATTGTGCTCTTTGTGGTGGGACTGGAAGTCCTTGCTCCATATTTCGCCTTCTCTGATACTACCATGACAGAAAGGGCCTTGCAAAGGTGTAAATATAGGGTTTGCTAAGTATAGCTTTGCTAGTGTGGGGCCATTTTTTTTTTTGGTACTGGGGATTGAACTTGGGTCCTTGGGCTTGTGCAGCAGGTGGCGAAACCACTGAGCTAAATCCCCAGCCCAATTTTTTTCTGCACTGTTTGCCTAGTATAAATAATTATCTGAAAGCTTTTTGTCTTGCTAGGCTGCCCTTTTCTTTTCTTCTGTCTAAAGAAAGCATTTTTTTCTTACTTTGTTCATCTGTGGGTTTTTTAAAAACTTTTTTTCCTTTTTAAAAAAATTAATTTTACTGGTACACTTTAGATATACATAATGATAACATTCATCATAGGGAACCTGTACCTGTACATAATATGTCTTGATTCTTCTTTTTTCCTCAATCCCTACCTTCAACCCCTCTTCCTTTTCTTATTTACAAAAGCACTGTTTCCACCTTCTTCTTTCTATTCTCTTTTTTTGTCCCTTCTCTTGTTTGCCTCCCCATTTGAACATTTTCTTTCTACTTCTCAATATCTTTTACATTTTGATCTTTATTTACCCTTTCAGTTTCTCACACTGAGAAACAATATATGCTATTTAAATATGTGTGTCTGATTTATTTCACTTAAGAGTATGGTCTCAAGATGCATCCATTTACTTAGAAATGTCTCATTTATCTTTCTTTATGGTAGAGTAGTACTCCATTGTACCCCCCCATCTTCTTTATCTATTTATCTGTTGATGGGCATTTGGGGTGTTTAGCTATTACAAATTGTGCTGCTACAAACAGGGGTGTGTGTATATCACTGTGGTGTGATACTTTTAATTCTTTTGGGAAGATTCTGAGAAGGGGAATAGCTGGGTGGAATGGAACCTCTAGTTTTAGCTTTTTGAAGTATCTCCACATTGATTTTGACAGTGGTTGCACCAGTCTACACTCCTACCAGTAGTGGAGTAGGGTTCCTTTCCCTCCCATACCCACCAGCATTCCTTATTGGTTGATTTCTTGATAACAGCCATTCTTTCTGGAGGGAAACAGAATCTCAGTGTTGGTTTAATTTGCATCTCTCAAATGACTAAGGATGTCAAACATTTTTTAGTACATTTATTTGCTGTTTGTATTTCTTCATGTGAACAATGTCTATTCATTTCAGATGCCTGTTTTTAGATTGGGTCTTTTAATTTGGAGGGTTGGATTTTTTTTAATACTTTATATTCTAGATATTAGTCTTTTGAGGAACAGCTGGCAAAAAGTTTTTCCCACTCTATGGTTGTTTCTTCACTCTGTTGGTGATTTCTTTTGCTGTGCAAAATCTTTTTAATATGTACTCATCTGTATTTGATGATTTTTCTGGGTTACTGGGTTCTTCCACTTGAAGTCTGGAATAGATTAGGCAAAACCAAACAAACAAACAAAAATACTCCAGGAAATTAACCAATGTATCATTCGTATTCAAGTGCTAAAGTTTATGAAAAAATCAAAGTACCTTGAACATTCAAATGTTGACATTGTGGTACAAATCTACTTCTTTTTTTTGGTACTGGGGATTGAACTCAGGACCTTGTTATTGTGAGGCAGACAGCGGCACCATTGAGCTAAATCCCTGGCCCTGTGGGGTAATCTAGTGATGTTTAGAAAATATTTGATTCTGACATTGCTTTAATTTTGAAGAAACATATTCATGTATCTTATACTGCCGAAGTTTTTATAATAAAGTAATTATATTGAACTATTATTAAAACATATAAACTGACATTTAAAAATAAAATAATTGCATATTTCATTTGTGTTTTAATTATCAAGAACAAGATTTGGGTTTTTGATTATGAAAGTATGAGGATTAAATAATCTTTATTTGTATTTACATTTCTAAATATTCTTAGTACTTAATGTAGAAACATTAAATTCATTCTTTTAAAATATGAGTGCTATTTTGTCCTGATCACATATTTTTAGTTAAACTTTGAGGTAAGTGTGAGACTTCCATTGTGAATTTTACTGAAACTGAAGGAGAGGTTTATTAATAGATTATTCTGAATATCTTCTAAAAAGTAATAGTAGCATTAGATTTACATTTTTTATTTTGATTGCAGACTATTATGAGATTTGCAGCATGTGTACTTGATAGTGATTCTATGTCATTTTTTTGTTGAAGAAGGATAATGTTTGATCTTAAACAGAAAAAAATGTGGGCTGAAAATTTGATCAAGAAACAAAGACCCAAGAGACATGAATTCAGTTTGGAATAACGACTTTTGGAAGTCAAACTTATAAGGTTCAAAACTTAGGTTATTTATGTGAAAGAAATCCTCAAATATCTTCGTTCCAACATTTAATGTATCAAAAAATGATATAATTCTTCTAACATTCAAGAACCTTTAAGTGTATTCACAAAAATTTTCTTAAAAAGTCATAAATACTTAATAACTATTTATAAATGTACATATACTTATATAATTTAAAATGAATATCCAAACTATCTTAGAATAAGGTGAATTTTAATGGTCAAAGTGCATTATCTTAAAATTTTAGCATGCAGTTACAAATATTTAATAATAAAAATATGTGAGCTGATAAATCATTTTAATTATAAGGATACAATGAGAAGCTATTTAAGCATACCTCTAATTTTCTCAAATCCAATGGTAATACCCTTGTGATCATAGCTAAAGGAAAATATTGAATGACATAGTCTAAAACAAAATTTGAAATGTTCTGGCATTTAAATGACATAAACAGAAAATCCTGGCATTGAGTAAATTCCAAATGAAGACATAAACTACGATTTTGAATGCTCAGTGAAGGGGGTCTAAAATTCACATTAGCCACATGAGGTCGCTGTATACCACAAAAATCTTAAGGAAATGATGTTCCGGTCACTAAAAAGTAAAAGAAGAAGCTCCATTTTGTCACAACCGAAGAGAAGACAAAAATGGTAAGGAGACAAATGTTTGAAAATATGAAGTAAATAAGTATGATTTTGAAGTAAAGCGAGAGCGGTAGAAAGGTGTGGTGTCTTTGCGATGCTGTTTGCCAGGAAAGGAGGCCTGACAGCTTGGCGTTTGCTGCTCTCCCTTCTCCTCGGAGCCTGGGAGGCCGGGAGCGGCCAGCTCCACTACTCAGTCCCCGAGGAGGCCAAACACGGCACCTTCGTGGGCCGCATCGCGCAGGACCTGGGGCTGGAGCTGGCGGAGCTGGTGCCGCGCCTGTTCCGGGTGGCGTCCAAGGAGCGCG
>NW_004624774.1:158072-171620 GCF_000247695.1 Heterocephalus glaber
AGTTCCAGGTGAGCGCGCGGGACTCTGGTGTGCCTGCCCTGGGCAGCAACGTGACTCTGCAGGTGTTCGTGCTGGATGAGAATGACAATGCGCCCGCGCTGCTTGGGCTTCCTGCAGGCAGCACAGTTCATGAATTGGTGTCTCGTTCAGTGGGCGCGGGCCACGTGTTGGCGAAGGTGCGCGCAGTGGACGCGGACTCTGGTTACAACGCGTGGTTGTCTTTTGAGCTACAGTCAGCTGTGGATGGCCAGCGCAGCCCGTTCAGCGTGGGGCTGTACACGGGCGAGATCAGCACGACGCGCACCCTGGATGAGACAGATGCGCAGCGCCAGCGCCTGTTGGTGCTGGTGAAGGACCACGGGGAGCCTGCACTGACGGCCACCGCCACTGTGCTGGTTTCTCTGGTGGAGAGCGGGCAGGCGCCTAAGGCTTCATCTCAGGCGTCCTTGAGCGCTGTGGGCAGGAAGACCACACTAGTGGATGTGAACGTGTACCTAATCATCGCCATCTGCTCTGTGTCCAGCCTGTTGGTGCTCACGCTGCTGCTGTACATGGCGCTGCGCTGCTCGGCGGTGCCCACGGAGGGCGCCTACGGACCTGGGAAGCCCGCGCTGGTGTGCTCGAGCGCGGTGGGGAGCTGGTCCTACTCTCAGCGGAGAGGGCAGAGGGTGTGCTCTGGGGAGGGCCCGCCCAAGACGGACCTCATGGCCTTCAGCCCCAGTCTTCCTCCTGTTCTTGATTCTAAAGAGGAAACACACCAGAGTAATGAGCAGGAAGAACACTTGAAAGAGGTAAGCTCCTATTCTAGCACATCGTTTTAATGAATTCTTTTAGCTTTCCTAACAGTCCCTCATTTAGAACATCTTTAGTCCTAATTTTGTAATTATTTCTCAAGTTAATTTTAGTGTCTCTGGTCCTCCTTGTCTCTAATGGCTGGTTATTGAGATTTGGGTTGGATTATTTTTCATAGTGAAATCTAAGTCAGAAACATAAAATGTCTAAAACTGGAATCATTTTTTGTTATAGTCTTAAGAGTTTTAAGTATTCTATATTAAGCGTTTACAAGAAAACCCTCAATGTTGTGAAAACAAAAGTTTAAAACAACATTGTTTTAATGAAGCTAATCATAATTTAAAAATTTAAAATATCTGTATTTAACATATACGTGTGGCTATACACATGAATTGTTTCACACTTTCATTGCTTTTCACATAAATGCCTGCTTTTCACTGTGCATTTTTTCTTTCTTGTAAAGAAGTCTTTTTGGTTGATTCCTCCTTTTATATCCTTTAGGCATATTACTGTTTATTTTCAGGTATCCCATAAGAAACACCTTGTGGTTTTTCCTTACTTTCTTTTTGCACACTCAGGTAATTAATTCCTCATACATATATATGTCACAAGTGAGGTTTTGTTATTTTTTGGACATTTAATATATTATGCATTTTTATGTATCTCATTCAGCAGTACTTATTGAAAAAAATCTCTCCAAATTTGATGCTGTAATAGATGTGTAGTATTCCAATAATGTGGATATAGCATTATAAGCAGGAGTAAACAGGAGTAAACGTTTGGTTTCACTGGTGTTTCATTTTGTCTTACCTGTAAAAGAATATGTTGTACTGACTTTTTCCATATTTCCTAAATATTGGTAATTTTATTTCTATGAAACTATCACATGTGAAATTGTTGCAATAAAAGTATGAAGAATTTTCATTTAAAATATTTTTCACTGAATTACTTTATAAGAATTTTGTAGTTCTTTGAATGTCCACCATAAATTTTTTGAATTTATGAGCACTCTGCTTTTTATCTCCAGAAACAGGAGTTCTTAATTTCTTCCCAAATAATCTCTATAAAATGTTTTCTCACTATTTTAATTTTTTAATTCCTGTAGACCACCAGTGGATTTGAGTATGTTGTCATATGTATTTTATTGACTTGGATTTAGATTTTCATTAATTTATCAATTGAACTATTTACCCATATTATATTGAAAAAATGTGACTTTCTGTGATTTTTAATTTAGGAAAATTCTACATACAATATAAATAACAATCTGTTGACTACATCTCAAATGTACTTTTCTCCTATTTTTCTCATTTCTATTGATTTTAGTATATTTTGTCATATAAATTGTGCTTAAGGTTTATTTATTGAGATATATCTAGTTTTTCTTTCATGAACTTTAAGATCCCTGGGTTTGGGTTGAAAGGTCTTCCCAACTGCTATATTGAAATTAATTGAGGTAGGGATGTGGTTATGTGCTGGAGGGTATGTCTAGCATGCAGAGGGCTCTGGGTTCCGTCCCAAGCACCCCTCAAAATTTATAATATCATTAATTAAACTCATTTAATAAACACTTATTCAGGGGCCAAGGATTTAACATAGTGGTGCCACTGCCTGCCTCACAAGTGCAAGGTCCTGAGTTCGATCCTTGTACCAAAATAAACAGATAAATAAATAAATAAACACTTATTCAGTATTCTCTATACATCATTCATGTTGTACATACATGTGTCATAAATGTTGTAGGAGTTTAACATTGAGATTCATTCTTCTGTGTAGGGCCAGATTTTCATTTGTGTCATTTTCTTTTTGCCTGGCGAATTTCATTACTATTTCATATAGTGCTTGTGTTCTGGCAAAGAATTCACTCAGATTTGTCCAAAAAAATCTTTATTTCACTTTTGTTTTTGAGAAAATATTTTCATTGGATGTAGTTATTGTTTTTTAAAGGAATCATTCTGTTGTCTTTTAACTTTCATAGTTTCTGATGAGAAGATTGCTATCATTCTTACATCTTATGTATATGCATCTTCTTCCCTCTAATTTCTATAGTAGCTGTTAAAATTTTTATTCTTTTTATCACTGATTTTTGCAATTTGATTGCTATTTGCTTTAGTCTGGTTTTCCTTGTGTTAGTCTGTTTGGAGTTTGTTGATTTCTTGGATTTTTGGATTTATCATTTTAAGCAATTTTGAGAAAATTTCAGCCATATTTCTTCAAATATTTTTCTTCCCCTCCATTCTTTTGGGCCTCCAATTACATACATGTTGGACTTTTGATTGAAGCTTTGTTCATTTTTGTCCAGTTTTTTTTCCTTATGCCTCATTTTGGATAACATTTATTTGCATATTTTCAACATTTTCAAGTACACTGCCATTTCCTTGTAGGGTCATATCTATTAATCCTAACCAGGATATAACTTTTGAAATTTCAGATTGTATATTTATTTCTTCTTTTATAAGATTCTACTTGCATCTTTAAAAAATTTATTTTATCTCCACATAATATTCATCTTTTATCTATATTTTTGTGTATACGTGTATGTCTAGAATAGATGTCTTAACATTTTCCTGGTAATTTGAAACATTTTTTGTCATTCCACGATATGCTTCTTTTGATTGATTTTACTTATTGTATGAATTGCATTTTCTTCTTTGCCTGACTGGTAATCTTTCATTAGATGCTAGACAGTTTGGAATTTACATGGGTAAGTGCTGCATTGTGCACATGTGTGTGCTCTTTCAAAGCAGTGGGATATTGCTGCTGGGATCTAGAGATAGAGGCCAAGAAAGCTGCTAAACATCCTGTAATTACTACTAAGAACTCTACCAGATACAGAACAGCCCCACATGACAAAGAATTACCCAGCTCAAAATGTCCATAACACTGCTATTGTGAAACTCTGCTCTAAAGAATTTTGGACCAAGATCTGACATGAAATTAAGTTGTTTGAGACCAATACATCCTTTTCAAGGACGGATTATAAGCCTTGTTAGTGAACATCTGGAACAACTTTTAGTATACAAATAATTTGGTTCACTATTAATGCAATATCTCCTGAGGACACTACCTCATACCCCATGTCTTAAAAAGCCTTTCTTCTTTGATTGGTGGAGTACAAAATATTTTCAGCACTGTGTATGTTCTAGGAATTATTCTGCTTATTCTTTTTCAGTGTCTTTCCCGCCCTGGCTTTGCGGAGTTTCACTGAATACTCTTATGCTGATCTCCAGAGCCTTTTTTTTCCCCTGTCGTTTCTTTCTCCTATATTCTTCTCTGAAAATTCTACTGTCTTAAGCCTTTCTGAACTTTGATTTTTGCCTCCTCACTAAAGTAAGGTCGTTGGGCTTTGCTTATTTTTTACTGCCTGTATTGCATCCTAGAAATCGCCTCCAGAGAGTAAGAGGAGAAAAATCTTATGGTTCATCTAATTTGTTTCAGTTCTTTTGAAGATCACAGTCCTTCCTTTCATTTTGTCTGAAGACAGTTCTTTTATATATTTTGCAGTTTTATTGTTTTTTATCATGAATCTTCTGACAAAACAGAAGTCTATACATTATTGTATATTATTGCATAGCATCTCTATGTATTATTTAAAGTTTAAATTCCAAAGAGCTCAATAATAATATTAACAAACCTGCTGTTTTAATGTCAGAATTTGTGTGAATATCGGTTTGTCCATCCCTATATTTTCAATCTTTATTCATTAAAGTACCTTTTAAAAATAAAAGTATATAGCTGAGTATTGTTTTTGAAATTTAATTTTAATGCCTTTCTTTCAATGTAGAATTTTGATCATTATAATTTAGTATAATGTCTGATAAGCTTAATTACGTTTCTTCCATTTTACTCAGTATTTACTGGTTATTTTAATTTGTTGTTCCCTGTTTCACTTCTCTGGTTTTGATATTTGAACAAATGAATATTTATTATCTTCCCTCTTCTAATTTGTAAGTACTAATGTAGCTTTTTTCTAATAATGTGCATATTCTTTTCTTAGTTATCTGGTTTTAACATTTTGATTCTAAAGCATAATATAGTTACTAAAAAGTGACTAACACGTTTGTATGATTTAACAAATATTTATAAGTTAAAGTGATATAACCTGAAAGAACTAGAACATTTCTGTACCTCAGAAGATTCTTTTGGTTTCTTCTGTATCATAATCCTTCTAGCTTCCCAAAAGCAACAACTTTTTTGACTATAATGGTAATGTTGTGGGGTTTTTTGGTACTGGGGATCAAACTCGGGTCCTTGCGCTTGCAAGGCAAGCGGCAGAACGACTGAGCTAAATCCCCGGCCCAGACTATAATGATAATGATGTATTTACAGTAGATAGTTTAGTTTTGCATATTATTGAATTTAATATAAGTGTAATTTTAAAGTACATATTTTCTAATATCTTTGTTATTTCACCTGATAATATGTTTGTAAGATTTTTCCATGTTGTGATGTATGGCTGTAATATATTAATTTTTCATTTCTTTAAAAATAGCTTATTGAATGAATATAATGTACAACAATTTATTTAGACCTGTTATTTGATATTTTGGCTAGTTCTGATTTTTTTGGTTTCATGAACAACCTTTCTTGTCTTTCTGTGTTTATGCACATTGCACACATTTTTCTAGTTAGAATTGGTATTACTGGGCCATATGTTATGTATAGCTTCAGCTTTACTAGATAATAATAAAATCTTTTAAAAATAATTTAATTTTTCCACTTCCACCTACAGCATCTTAAGATTTATGTTGCTCTACTTTTCTCCAATATTTGGTGTATTTTGGTAACTTTGGTAAGTATAGAGCAGCATCTCATTGTGTGTTTCGTTTGGCTTTCTCTGATGAGGTTAATCCTCTCTTTGTATGCTTAATGGTCACTTGGATATCTTTTATAAAGTGAAGTGTTAAATTTTTTGATCATTTTAATATTATTATCTCTGTATATTTGTCATTGTTAGGACTTAAACTTTTCTGGATTAAATTATTTGCTAATTAAAACATTGCAGATATATTCTCCCATAATGTGGATTTTCTCCCTTTGAGGTTTATTTTGATGATTAAAAATATTAATGTACATACATTTAAATTTTTCTGTTGGTGGTTTTTTGTTTCTGGCTTAAGAAATACAACCCAAACCTGAGCCTATGAAAATATTTTCCTACATTATATACTAAAAGCTTTGTGAGTTTTGTCTTTTATATTTTGTTCTATAATCCTTTGAGAATTTATTCATATGTGCTATATGAAAGCAATACCCATTTTTACTTTTTCATATCCATAGTTATTATCCTAGCACCATTTGGGGAACAATCTGTTTTCTTTACTGTTTTTTAGTGTCACTTCTGTTACATACATACTTTGTGTGTGTGTGGTTTTGTGTGATGTGGTCTCTCTTGGTAGTGCAGGCTGGCCTTGACCTCATGTAGCCCAAGTTGACCTCAAACTCATGGCAATTGTCTTGCCTCAGTCTTCTGAGTGCTAGAATTACAGGCATGCACAATCACGCCTGCCTAAATGTGTTCATTTTTATACGGGTTTTATTTCCAGGTAGCCTATTATACTGATCTTTTGTCTTATATCAGTACCCCAAATACCTTATTGTTTTAATTACTAAAATTTATTTTAAGCCTTGATATCCAGTAGTATAATTTCTCCCTATTTTGATTTTTTAAGGGAAATAGTTTTATTTACTTATTTTTACTTTGAAATTTAGTTGGTTTGGTTTAAACAAATTAATTGTGTGCATATATAGGGTACAGTTCATAATGTACTATAAATTTCAAAATTGCTAAAAGAATATATTGTTAACACTCTCACTTTAGAAAATGATTAATTGATTAGGTTATGGGTATGTTAACAGGATCAACTCTTTATTCAATGTACATATAAGCATCACATTGTATTCTATTTTGATCTTATCCAAGAAAGGGAAATTCTTTTCCTTCACCATATCGTTTGAATTGTAGATTGAGTTTTTAAAATTTCACATCAAACAAAAATTTCAATGTGAATTTTGATTGAGATAACATGAAACCTATAGATCCGTTTTTGTGTAATTGAGATCTTTAAAATATGTATCTTCCAATTCATGGAACATACTATAGTCTCTTTTTATTTAGGTCCTCTATAGAGTGTTATAGGTTTTTTAATAGAAGTCTTACAATTACTCTGTTAGATTTGTATCTAGATGTATGATAGTTTAAAATGTGATATCTTTTAAAATTTTATTCCCAAAGGCCGGGGATTTAGTTCAGTGGTTCCACTGCCTGCCTTGCAAGCGCAAGGACCCAAATTTAATCCCCAGTACCAAAAAAAAATTATTTCCAACTGATATTTGAAGTTAAAAATTTGTATGTTCTCATATATTATACAGTCACTTCTGTTATTTACTATAAATTAGAATTGATGAATGTTATCAAATGTTTTATGCACATGCAAAATTTTTCTTTTGCAATAATATACTGAATTATATTTATAATTACTTATAGCAAACTAACCTTTAATTCCTTAGAAAGATATATTTGATCATAATTTACAATCCTTTCTCTATACTACTTGATTTATTTTGTTAACTTTTAAAAAAGATTTTTGCATCTAAGTTCTGGAGTGACAGTTGCTTGTCATTTTTCAGTATCTTCTTTGTCAGCTTTAGTAGTCAATCTGTGCTAGCTTCTTAATTAATATGGAAGTGTTATCTCCTTTTCCATTTTCTGGAAAAATTAACATTATCCTTTGATTTATTTCTTATTTGAAAAAGAAGTCACTATTGAAGTTATAGGGACTAATAATTTTATTGATGGGAATATTCTTGGTCACTGGTTCAATTTCCTTAATAGTCAAAGGTTTGGGTGGAGGTTTATTTCTTCTTGAGTCAGTTATATAAGGTAATATTTTTCTAGAGATTTTTCATTAAATTTAATTTCTCAGTTATTTGTTAGCACTTGTTACAAAATCTACAATATTATTCACCTTTCTATTCTTTTTTTTTTTTTTTCCCCAGTACCAGGGACCTTCAGGCCTTCAGGTGTGGCACCACTGAGCTAAATCCCCAGCCCTTCAATTCTTGATATCATTTCTGCTTCCTTTCTTTTTTCTTCTTAATCAATTGTTTCAGAGATTCTCATTATTATCACTTATTTAAAGGAACTCATTTTTAGCTTTGGTGAGCCTGTTTTCAGTGCTTATTAAAAATAGTATTAATTTGCAAACACTTAATAATGACTTGTGATATTTTAAACAAGACAAAATAACACAATTGAATGAGAATTGAATTGAGTTGAAATTCTCTAAGATCTTTGCACTGTCCAAGTAGAGAAAATTGATTATCTAATTTATTTTTATTTCCTTTTATTTATTTTAACTTCTAGAAATATTGTTAATTTAGTTTTCCTTTTCTACTATCTCCTTTCAAGTAATATATTTCTGTCCAATTAAGGCTTTAGCAGTATCCCACCAGTATTCATGTGTAGAAATTCCATTATTCTTCAGTTCCAAGTATTTCATAATTTTTGTTACATTTTAAACAATATTAACATGTTTGTTAATTTTTCAACATGTAAAAATGTTCCATGTATCTTTGTTATTTTCTTAATTTGAAATCTTTGTTCTGGGAGAACATTTCATATAATTTTAATCTTTCAAATTTGTGAGAACATGCTTAGTGGTATAATATGTGGCTAATTTTTGTGGATGTTTTATGTGTACTTGAATATATTGTGTATGTTGCAGGGTTGACTTGGTTAGTTAGCTATATTATTATTTGAAAAAGCCACCCAATTTATCAGTTACTTACAGAGCGTGTTAAAACTTCCACCATAAATGTGTTTTTTTCTAGTTATTAGAATTCAGTCATTTTTGCTGTATTTTGAGGGTATATTCTTGGGTGCATAGCAGTTTAAAATTATTATAGCTTCCTAGTGAATTCAACATCTTATTTTCTGAACTTACTTTCTTCACAACTCTACTTTCTAATTTTTATTTTATATTATTATATTTTTATTTAGGATGATTCATTTACTTCTTATTTGTATTTGCAGATGTACCTTTTTATTTCTTTTTTATTTTAAACTTTTCAGTATTGTGGCATATTAAAGGTGTCCAAATTCCCTGTGATGAATGTGATCAATGTGTATGACAATACGTAGTAATAAAAAATAGAGTTAAAAAATACATAATGAAGAAGAAAAAATCTTGTGCTACATTCTCATTGAAAACCAGAGTCTAATTTTTGTCCTCTGAATTTTGTCTGGCCTTAGTGTTGGAAGTAATGTTCTTGGATTCCTGAAACCAGGTCATAAGCTGTCTTACAACATGCCTTGGTTTTTGAGAATATTTGTTTTGGTGGAAGCATGCCAATGTAAGAATTCTGAATGCATTGAGCCAGTTATAGTATGAAGAAGCTCAAGATAGGCTTGATAGAGGCCAGATGCATAGAAAAATTACTAATCAGCCCCTACCTTTTTGAGCATTCTAAGCTCAAAAAGATAAGTTAAGAAAAGTTAAGGAGAAGGTTTCAGCATAGTAGTGTGCTGGGATTATCTCTTGTACTGGTTTGTGACAATCAATTATGCAAATTTATACCAAAGGTGACATTCAATCTTGTCATTTTGTCTAGCTTGAAATTGGTCATGGTGGAAGCATTTTTTACCATAAATATAGGCAAATGACAAAACAGGGTGTTTCTTTTCTTCCTTTCTTTCTCCTTCCTTCCCTTTCTTTTCTTTTCACTTTATTTCTTTTCTTCAGAGCTAGTTTTTAATCAGTTACCAGAACACTGTTGCCTCTGGTTACAAGTATTTGAAGGACCTCAAACAAGAACCACCAATCAGAGTCAGAACCTGGAAAAATAATTTAAAAATTATTTAAAAATGCTGGGTAGCTGGGATAGTTTCTTATATAGCAATGTTTAATCTGAACAATACTCTTTTTACATAATCTTTAATTTTAACTTTTTGTTTATATTTAGGGTAAGTACTGATATCTTTAGACATAAATCTGTAATTTTATTTTTGACTTTCTGTTTGTCTCAATATTTTTATGTCTTTCTTTTTTTGTCTCTGCATATGTTCTATTGTTCTATTTTTCTTGTATTTTAAAGTTTTATATATTTTAATACACACACATATATATTTGAATATTTATTGTGATTGCTGTAAACATGTATTGTTGATATATAAAAGTCAAAAGTTAATTGATACTATGCTCAGTATGGTGGCACACACCTGTAATTCCAGCTAATTAGGAGACTGAGGTAGGAGGATTGCAATTTCATGTTCACCCTGGGCAACTTACTGACTTAGAGTTTCAGTATAAAAATTAAAGGACTGAGACACAGCTCAGTGTAAAGGCCCTGGGTTCAATCCCCAGTACCACAAGAACAAAACAAAATAAAACACCTGAAAAAAAAATTAAAAATAAAACACTTGGGGATGTATCCCAGTGGTGGAGAATGTGAGAGAGAGAGGGAGGGAGGGAGGGAGGGAGAGAGAGAGAGAAAGAAAGAAAATAACCAAAGAAATAATAACCAAATAACTAGAGGGAGGGAGAAGGAAGTTAATCAATATTCTCTTTTTGTACAATACAGGGATGTTAAATTTTTAAACTTATTTTAATTGCTCTTACATACCATTTTGTCAAGTTTTAAAATATTTTTAAACCCCACAAAACAGTATAATTATTTTGTACAAGCTATGTTATTTTAAATGAACTTATACATTTGGCAGTTGTGTTCCTCTTCTCTACTTGTTGCATCTCTGATCTTCCATTAGGGATTAGTGTCTTTCCATCATGGAATACTTTTAAGGTTTTCTTTTAAATTTAAAGGTGCTGGAAAGATCTAATTCAAGTTTTGTCTTTCTGAAAATGTCTTTATTTCATCGTAATTCTTGGCAGATTTTTTTTGTTGTTGTTATTGGGGATCGAACTTGGGACCTTGTGCTTGCAAGTCAGGTGGCGGAACCACTGAACTAAATTCCTGGCCCATCATCATAATTCTTAAAGGTCATTTTTCTGAGGACATAATCTTAGGTGATCATTTTTTATCCAGAACATTGAAAAATATTCCAGTGTTTACTGGTTTTCATTATTGCTGTCAAGAAGTCAGCTGTTAATGTAACTTTGATTCCTTTAAAGCTGTTCTCTCTTCCTCTGGATGTTTTAGAAATTTTCTCTGTTTGCTATTTTGAAATTTTATCATGACATGTCTCAATGTGAATTTCTTTATATTTTTTGGCTTTAATTTATTGGGATTTTTGAATTTCTAAATTTATGTTTTTATCTAGTGTGAGATATCCTCAGCCATTTTCTTCTCCAATGTTGTTTTTGCTTCATTATGTTTCTAACCTTTTATTTTTGTACTTAAGCATATTTTAGCCATATTCCTCTATTTCCTCTATTGCTACCTTTTATTTTCATACCATTTGCTCTCCTGCTTTTATTATGGCTAGTTTGACATCTCAAAGTTCATTAATTCTCATCTTGCTGTGTCCTGAATGTACCTCAGAATTCATGTGTTAAAATTCAGTCTCCAATACAGCTATACTGGGAAACATAACCTTTTGGGAAGTGGATTAATGCCATTGAAAGGGGCTTGACAGAGGTAGCTTATCCTTGTTTTGTCCTTCCACCTTCTGTGATGGGAGAATACAACAATAAGACACCAGGGGCTGGTGCTTTGATTTTGGATTTCCCAGCCTCCAGAACTGTAATAAATTTCTGTTCTCATAAATAACCCTTAATGATATTCTGTTGTAGAAGCACAAGTGGACTAAGATATTTCTATTTTTTGTTCATTATTATAATTTATAAAACTTTTTATAACTTCTGGTTTTCTCTTGAAGCTTTTAAGCTGAGATTTCATCTCCTGAATATGACAACCCACTGTTTTGCTATCTTTTTCTGATAATGTCTCAAATTGGGTCTCTATGTGTCTATTTCTGTGGTCTATTTTAAAATTGTGTCTTTGTGGGGGTTTTTTGTCTCCACACAAACCTGGCTGTCTTTGAATTTGTGGCAAAATTTGTATTGAGTACTTCCTGGATATAATTTTGGGTGTATTATAATGTTTTCTTCCTCCAGAGTGGATTTTAATTTACTTCAGCCAGACATTTTGGGGACTAGCAATTTTTGGTAACTTTATCCCATTTTAGGCTTAATATATTCTGGATGAGAATTTGACTCTTTTTAGAACAGACTCTTGGTATGAGTCTTGAACTCTATGAGTTGAGACTTGAATCTATGTGGCTCAGCCTGGTCTCAGACACAGCGACCCTCCTGCCTCAACTTCCCGAGTGCTAGGATTACAGCTGTTCACCCCAACACTTGGGCTTGATTAACTTCTATGGTTTACATGTACTCATTAAGTTCAGATTTTCAATGTCCTAGCCCAAAATGAATGGCTATTTATGAGGTTCCCACATGGCCTGGGAGACTTTAAAAATTATGTCTCAGCTTTTATTCACCTCTTATACATAAACAAACAAGATGGAAAGTATCCAAAATGCTGCACTTAACACCTGAATTCGTGTTTTTTTTTAAACATTAGCTCTTCATGACTTTATTAGGCTTTAGACACTTTTATCATTTGAAAATATCTTGGAAGTTTGTTTGGTTCAAATTTCAACTCTGTACTACTTGTACCAGAAGTCCCATATTGAGTTTATTTTAAAATATGGTTATTTTGTTTTTCATTTCTAGGTGTGCTATTTGTTCATTTTTAAATATGCTATATTATTATTGTTTTTATTATTTGGTACCAGGGATTGAACTCAGGACCTTGCACATGTGAGGCAGGTGGTGTAATCACTGTGCTAAATCCCCACCCCTGCTATATTATTTTTACTGTTTCTTGCAGATATTGTTAAACTTGTGTAATTTTTATTATTTATTATTTTTATTTTTTTGAGACAGGGTCTCACTATGTTCTCCTGGCTGGCCTTGAAATATTGAGCTAAGAGATTCTCCTGCCTCAGCCTCCTGAGTAGCTGGGACAACAGGTGTGTGCCACTACACCTGGCTTAAGCCTATGCAATTTTGTAAATATGACAAACACATTTGTCTTGTAATCTGCATGTGATAATTCTGATATAGGAATGTATTGGTTCACAGTGCTCTGTAATTTTTTTATTTATTAAGTTTATTGGTACATTTTAGGTGTACAATAATGATGACATTCATCATTGGGAATTTGTACCTTTATATGATATATCTCAGTTCTTATTTTTTCCCCATTCCCCTTCCTTCCCATCAACCCCTCCACCTCTATTTACAAAGCTTTGTTTCTAGTTTTTCCTTTTCTCATATTTTTTTCCTTTCCCTTCTTTCCTTTACTCTCCCCCTCCCCCCTCCCCTACCCCTTTGGACCTTTTCTTTCTATTTCACATTATTAATTATTCATTTTAATCCTTATTTACACTTTCAGTTTCTCACAGCAGAGGAACTATTTGGTATTTATACATGTTTGTCCTATTTATTTCACTTAAGAGCATGGCCTCAGTGTGCATCCATTTAGCTGTAAATGACTCGTTTCTCATTCTTTATGGCTGAATAGTACTCTATTTTATAAAAAAAAAATCAACCCACGTCTTCTTTTTCCAGTCTCCAGTTGATGCGCAGTTGGGCTGTTTCCAAGTTTTAGCTATTACAAATTGTGCCACTATAAACATACTCAGCCACCTCATCTTTGACAAAGGAGCCAAACACCCTCACTGGAGGAAAGATAGCCTCTTTAATAAATGGTGCTGGAAAAATTGGGTTTCAA
>NW_004624774.1:188759-225880 GCF_000247695.1 Heterocephalus glaber
ATTTTATCATAGTGGATTTGTAGTATAATTTCAAGTTGGGATTGTGATACTCCCTGCCATGTCTCTGTTGCCTTGAATTGCTTTTGCTATTCTAGGTCTCTTCTGGTTCCAAATGAATTTTTGGATTGTTTTCTCTAGATCTGTGAAATATACTATAGGGATTTCAATTGGGATTTCATTGACTCTGTATAGCAGCTTTGGAAGTATGGCCAATTGCACTCTATTGGTTCTTCCTACCAGGAACAAGGGATATCTTTCCATTTTCTTATATCCAATTCTATCTCTTTTTTCAGAGCCAACATTCAAAACTTAAGAGGAGAGGCTTATTTTGGCTCACAGTTTCACCCCATGAGTGCCTGGGTCCAAGACAGAAATGGCATTATGGAAGGGCATGCTGGAGGAAAAAAGGTGCTTCATCTGTTGCATCCAGCAAACAAAGAGTGAATGGAGGATCCAGAGATGAGAATATTCCCTTCCAGCTCTTGTCTCCTGTGGCCCACCTCTAAACAGGACCCAACTCCCAGCAGTACATTCAGCTACTGAACCCATCAATTGATGAATCCACTGATGATAATAGGACTCCTATGCTAAAGTTACCTTCTATACCACATAAAAATGGGAAACATTTTCAATCTAAACCATAACATTCTTCCCCTGGTCTCCCAAAAACTCATCTTCTTGGGCAAAGTGCATCTAGTTCATCTCGAGGAGTTCTCAGTCCTAACAGTTCTAGAATTGATGAAAATATCAAATCCAAATCTCCTCTGAAGTTCAAGGCAAAAAAATTTTTTAAGAGAAAGTTAAATACTTCCAACATACAATGGTGCAGGGTAAATATTCATGTTCCAAAAGGGAGAAATGGGATACAAAGGAATCAGATCAAAATCCAGCAGGGCAAATGTTAAATTTTGTAGCTCAATGTCCATCACCCAGGGAAAGGTATGGTGAGATATAAGCTCCAAGGGGCTTGGGCAGCCTTGCCCTTATGGCATTGCCCATTGCAACTTTCATAACCTTTCCCTTGGGGTGGCTCCACTTATTGCCTGTGGCTTTCCTAGACAGACATTTCATATTCCTGGCATGTATAATTTCTTGGGGTCTCTAATACATTTCAGTTTTATCCTCACATTTCACACATTGCCTTCTCAGGTACACATGACCTGGCTTCCCAGGCCTTCTTCTCAAATCAGGATGGATGCCTCATGACCTCATAACTCTTGCACTGTGCATACCTATAAAACAAACACCATGTGGATGATGCTAGGGTCTGCTACCAGCTCGATCTGTAGCCAGGCCCCCTTGAGTCATGGCCACAGAGTCTTCTGAATACCTGGATGGCTGAGCATTGTAAAATGATTCCCGTTCAACAAATTCCCTAGATTGCCTTTCTTGAGCAGGTGGCCCAGGGGCTGTTTTCTCTAATAAAAGCTTTACAATTTTGTACCCTTTTGTACCTTTTGAGACTGCAAAGGGTGAGAGTTTGCTGATTTCTGAAATGCCATCAAGCCAGCTTTCCCATTGTCCTGATGCAATTATTTCAACAATCATGCTCTCCATATCCCCAATTTTGCAAGTACTTCTTTCCTGTTGAAACTGCAAATTTTCACACCTTTTGGCTCTAAGATATGCTCCTGATTCTCACTATAGATATGTCTAAAGGCAGCCATATCATAGCCTGAGCTGCTTGGATATTTCCTCCACATGATTAATTAGTCTATCACCTTTAATCTCAGTCTCCTTCAGTCTCTGAACATGGGCAAAACAAACATTTTCTGCAAAAGCACAGCATACATGGCCTCTAGTTCAATTGTCAATGGAGTCCTTGTTTCCAACTGAAACCTCCTGAGCCTGCCATTTAACATTCACATTTCTATCAACATTATGGTCTTCTAAGCTTTAATCAGAATTTTCCCATCAAATTTGTCTTAGAGCATTTTAGGGCTTCTCTAGGCAGCATCTCCTATCCTTTCTAAACTGCTCCCACATACCCATTCTAAAGGCTTCAGAACTAGAAGTCCAGGTACAGTAACAGCAACGACCCCATTTCTCAAATTCTGTCTTAGTCACTTTCCTGACACTGAGACACAATACCTGGCACCTACAACTTAAAAGAGGACAGGTTTATTTTGGTACAGAGTTTCAGTTCATGGTTGACTGGGTTCAAAGCTGAAATAGCTTGGTGAAAGGGCATGATAGAGAAAAAAAGGTGCTCAACCTATGGCAGCCAGGAAACAGAGAATGAAAGGAGAAGTTAGGGACAGGAATACACACTCTTCCAGGTTATGCCCTCCATGTGACCACATCTAAACAGCCCCTCACTTCCTAATAGCACGTTCAGCTACTAACCTCATCAATGGATGATCTACAGATTAGAAATAGTGCCTACACGATCCAATGATCATGAGAATTTAGGGGGATATTTTAGATCTAAATCACAGTAAGTATCATAATGAATAGTTTTACTTTGTGCTTCACCTGTTTAATCTTTCCCTACTCCACTGTATTTAGTATATTTATAGTTTTACACTTCCAGAATGTCATATAATTTGGAAGTTTACAGTGAATGACTTTTCTAGAATAGCATGTATCCCTTAGGAATATGCACCTGAGATTTACCCAGTTTTTGTGTTTTAACAGAACATCTTTTTTTTATTGATGAATAATATACCATTATAAAAATATACCAGAGCTTATTTGTTCATATATTAAAGACTATCTTGTTTCCTTACTGCTTTAGGTGATTAAGAAATAATTCATGTGCACCTTTATTCCTTTTATTTTCTTCTCTTGTCATACTGTGTTAACCAGTACTTCCAGAACAATGTTGAATAGAGGGCTAGCTTGCTGTATTACCAATCTTAGGAAGAAATTCACCATAAGTATTGTTAGCTATTGTTTTTCTGTATCAAATTGAGATTGTTCCTAGGGCTGGGGATTTAGCTCAGTGGTTTCACTGCCTGCTGTGTAAGCGCAAGGACCCAAGTTCGATCCCTGGTAACCAAAAAAAAAAAAAAAGAAAAGAAAAGAAACAAAAACCAAAGAAAAAATTGAGATTGTTCCAAATTTAGTAGAATAACAGGATATTAAGTCAACACTCAAAAATTAATAGCGTTCCTGTACACCACTAGCAAACTCACCAAGAGGGAAAGTGGAGAAACAATATTTTTCACAATATCATCAAGAAAAATGAAATACTTAGGAATTAACCTAATCAAGGAAGTGAAAGACCACTACAATGAAAACTACAGTATTCTGAAAAAGGAGATTGAAGAGGATATCAGAAAATGGAAAGATATCCCATGTTACTGGATAGGCAGAACCAATAGAGTCAAAATGTCCATGCTTTCAAAACAGTCTATAGATTTAATGCAGCCCCAAATAATAATAATATCAATAATATTCCTTATAGAACTGGAGAGAGAAACCCTAAAATTAATATGGAACCAGAAGAGATCTACAATAATAAAAGCAATTCTGGGCAAAAGGGCAAGGCAGGGGATCTCACAATTCTGGACTACAAGTTATTCTACAAAACTACAGCGATAATAACAGCACAGTATTGGCAAAAACCAGACTTTTGAATCAATGGAACAGAATGGAAGATACAAAAACAACTCCAGGCACAAACAGCTATGCTATCTTTGACAAGGGTCTTCTCCTTTTGCTGGAGGAAAGATAGCCTCTTTAGCAAATGGTGCTGGGGAAACTGGTTATCCAAATGTTGAAGGTTGAACCTAGATCCATACCTCTCACCATGCACTAAACTAAAATAAAAATGGATCAAAGATCTAGGCAGTAGGATAGAAATACTTAATCTTCTGGAAAACAAAATAAGTAAAACTCTTGAAGACATAGGTGTAGGTAGACTTTCTGAACAAAATCCCAGTTGCACAGGAAACAATACCAAGAATCAACAAATGGAATCACATCAAATTAAAAGCTTCTGCACAGCAAAGAAAATGACCAAAGCAGAGTGAAGAGACAACATACAGAATGGGAAAAAACTTTGCCAGCTACTCCTCAGACAAAGGACTAATATCTAGAATATGTAAAGAACTAAAAGAAATTATACCCCCCAAATTTAAAAGGCCAATAAAAAAATGAGCATCTCAGATGAAAAAATACAAATGGTCAATAAATACGTGAAAAAATATCCAAAATCACTGGCCATTTGAGAATGCAAATTAAAACAAAACTGAGATTCCATCTCACTCCAGAAAGAATTGCTATCATAAAAAAAATCAACCAATAACAAATGCTCGTGAGGCTATGGAGAGAAAGGAACCCTTTTTCATTGTTGGTGGAAGTGTGGAAGTGCAAACTGATACAACCACTATGGAAGTCAGTATGGAGTTTCATCAGAAAACTAAAAATAGAAATTCCATTTGACCCAGCTATTCTTCTTCTAGATATCTTCCCCAAAGAGTTAAAGACATACTATAGTGATGTATGCATACCCATATTTGTAACAGCACAATTCACAATAGATAAATCTTGGAAACAGCCTATATGTCCATCAACAGATGAAAAGATAAAGAAAATCTACTATTTGTACACAATGGAGTATTACTCTGACATAAAGGATAAACTTGAGTCATTTGTAGGAATATGGATGCACTTTGAGACCATAATATTAAGTGAAGTAACTCAGACACACAAGCTTAACTATCACATGATTTCTCTTATATGAAAGACTATATATACATAGTTACATATATATAAAACTGTCTCTCTATATAAAACAGATATAGACTATGTCTATGTGTATTACAGATAATAGGAAGAAAGAGAGAGTTATTATAGTCTAGCATCAACAATGTATGTAAAAGTGTGTCTTGACAGTACAATTGTCATACATGTTTTATAGATCTTAGGGCTACTAGTCTGGTTTTTAATCTTTATGTATGATAATTAACCTTATAAGATAAATAAATGAATCTGATGCTGGCAAAATAAAAAGAGGTGGAGGGAAGGGGGAAATGAATTGAAATGTGCTATGTACATGTGCCAATTCCCTATAATGAATGTAATCATTATAAACTACAAACATGTACTAATAAAGTAAAAAAGTAAATTGAGGCTGTTCCTTTTATTCCCATTAGTTGGAAAATTTTATAGTGAATGGATACTGGATCTTATTAGATGCTTTGTCTGCATTGATTGATAGAATATTTTTCTCCCTTTTTTGTTAATTTGATTAATTACAGTCATTGACTTTTTGAGTGTTCAGCCAACCTTACATACTGGGAACGAATGTCAAAAGCTTGTGACATATAATTTTAAAATACAACAGTGGATTTGTTTTACCAATGTTTTAAGAAGTTTTGCACCTGTGTTTTAGTTTCCCACTGCTACTGTAACAAATTACCACAAATTTAGTAGGTTTAAATAATAAATATTCTTTTGCAATTCTGGAAGCCTGGAAACTAAAATTAAAGTGTTAGTAGGATTTTGGTCTTTCTGGAAGGCTTAGGGAAGAATTACCATTGTCATTTAAAAAATTTATTAATGTATTTGTGATACATAATAATTACATTCATCTTGGAGAATTGGTACATATATATTTCATATCTTGATCATTTTTACACCTTCTTCCCCCTCAGCGTTCCCCTCTTTCTCTTTCTCCAGATTCTCTTCCCAGCTCTTTGTTCCCTACCATCTCTTTTTTCAGTATATGTGCTGTTGAAGTGAGCACTCCCTAACATCTACTGTTTTGTTCTTTATTTATATGTTGGGTCTCTCATTTTACATAAATCATGTGATATTTCACCTTCTGTGTCTGATTTATTTCTCTGATATTATGGACTCAAAATCCATAGATTTTCCTACAAATGACTCAAATTTATCCATATATATTTTTTATCCATTCATCTATTGGGTATATAGATCACTTTCATGATTTAGCTGTTGTGAGTTGTATTGCTATAATCACTGGTGTGCGTGTGTCACTGTCATAGGATGACTTTAACACCTTCAGGAATATTCCTGGAAAAGCTAAAGCTGGGTCAAATGAAATTTCTATTTTTAGTTTTTTGAGCAATCTCCATACTGATTTCCATAGTGATTGTATCAGTTTGCACTTCCACCAACAAGGTATAAGTGTTTCTTTTCCCCTATTACCTCACCAATACTTGTTCTTATTGTTTTTGAGTCCTTCATAATAGCCATTCTACTGGAGTAAACAAGAACCTCAATTTGTTTTGATTTGCATTTCTTTATTGGCAAAGATGCTGAATATTTTGTCATACTCATTAGCTATTTGTACTTCTTCTGAAAAGTGTTTATTCATCGCAATTGACCATTTTTTATTGGGTCTTTCATTTTGGGGGGGGGCTCTAATTTTTTGGAATCCTTTACATATTATAGATATTAATCCTCTGAGGTGTAGCTGGAAATTTTTTCTCATTCTGTGGGTTGTCTCTTGAATCTATTGATTGTTTTCTTTACAGTGTGGAAGCTCTTTAATGTAACATAATCTCATTTGTTGATTCTTCATATTGTATCTTGTGCAATTGGGGTTGCATTCAGGACATTCTTGCCTATGCCTATGTCTTCAAGAGCTTTACCAATTTTTTCTTCCAGCAGATTCAGTGTTTCTATTTTTATATTTAGGTAATTGGTCCATTTTGATTGGACTTTAGTAAGTCTAAGAGATATGGATCTAAATTCATTGTTCTGTATATCTCAGCACAATGTGTTAAAGAAGCTTTTCTCCAGCATAGGTTATTTGTCCTTTTGTCAAAAATCAGAGGGATGAAGGTGCTTAGGGCTGTATCTGTATCTTTTATTTTATTCTACCGGTCAAGATGTGTGTTGTTGTGCCATTATCATGTTGTTTTCATTATTGTATCTTTGTTTCTGAATGTTCTAGTCTGTTCCGCTGATCCTCAGGTCTGGTCTTTTGCCAGTACCATGCTGTTTTTTTTTATCACAATAGCTTTGTAGTGAAATTTCAGGTCAGGGATTGTGATACCCCTGCCTTGCATTTGTTGACCAGAATTGCCTTTGCTATTCTAGTTCTCTTCTGAATTTTAGGATTGTTTTTTCTAATTCTGTGAGATATTCTGTTGGGATTTTGATTTGGATTGCATTGAATCTGTATAAAAATTTTGGACATATGGCCATTTTTCACTACATTGGTTCTTCCTATCCTATCCAAGATATCTTTCCATTTTCTGATATCCTCTTCAATCTCCTTTTTCAGAGTACTGTAGTTTTCAATGTAGAAGTCTTTTACTTCCTTCATTAGATTGATTCTTAGATATTTAATTTTTTGGATGCTATTGTGAAAGGAATTGTTTCTCTAATTTCTCTCTCCATGAATCTGTTATTTGTGTACAGGAAGGGAATTGAATTTTGAGCGTTGACTTTGTATCCAGCTACACCACTGAATTTGGTTATCAAATCAAAAGGTCCTTTTGTGGAGTTTTTGGGGTCTTCTGTATAGAATATCATGTCACCCACAAATAATGAAAATTTAACTTCTTCCTTTCCTATCCTTATTTCTTTTATTTCTCTCTCTTGTATAATTGCTCTGGCTAATGTTTCCAGAACTATATTGAACAAGAGTGGTGATCCTTGTCTTGTTCCTGATTTTAGAGTGAAAGCTTTCAGTTTTTGTCCATTTCATATGATGTTGGCTTTTGGTTTGTCATGGACGGCTTTTAGCAGGTTGAGATAAAGACAATCTATAGCAATTTTCTGTGGGGTTTTTGTTATGAATGGGTGTTGGAGCTTGTCAAACACTTTTTCTGCATCTATTGAGGGGATCATATAGTTTTTACCCTTTGCTCTGTTAATATAGTGTATTATGTTTACTGATTTGCATATGTTGAAACATCCCTGCATCCCTGGGATGAATCCAATTTGGTCATGGTGTATAACCTTCTTGATGATTTGCTGCATTCTGTTTGGCTGTATCTCATTGAGGATTTTTGCATCTATGCTCATTAGAGAAATTGGCCTATAATTCTCCTTTTTGGTTGGATCTTCCTTTGGTTTTGAAATCAGGGTAATGTTTGCTTCCAGGAATGGATTTGGGAGTACTGCTTCCCTTTCAATTTTATTAAAGAATTTGAGGAGTAGCGGCATTAGGCCTTCTCTAAAATTTCTGGTAGAATTCAGCAGGGAATCCATCAGGGACAGGGCTTTTCTTTGTTGGTAGTTTTAAAATTACATATTCAATTTCATTGGCTGATATTGGTTTATTTAGAATTTCTATATCTTCTTGATTCCGTCTTGGTAGTTCATATGTATCTAGGAATCTGTCCATTTCTTCTGTATTTTCAATCTTATTAGAATATAGGTTCTCAAAGTAGGTATTGATGATCTTCTGGATCTCTGCAGGGTCTGTTGTGATTTCACCCTTTTCATTCCTAATTGAATGGAAACAAGTGTTTTCCTTGTTTTGATAAGGTTGCCTAAGGGTCTGTCAATTTTATTTAATCTTTCAAAGAACCAACTTTTTGATTCATTGATTCTTTGTATTGTTTTCTTAGTTTTCATTGCATTAATTTCTTCTCTGATTTTTATAATTTTTTCCCTCATATGAGCTTTGGGCTTGACTTGGTCTTCTTTTGCTAGAAGCTTGAGATTCAATATTAGGTTTATTTGAGCCCGCTCTGTTTTCCTGTTATGAGAATTCACCACTATAAATTTCCCTTGGAGGACTACTTTTGTTGCATCCTATAAGTTCTGCTATGTTGTATTGTCATTGTTGTTTAATTGTGGAATTAATTGTGGATTTCTTCTTTAACTTCATATGTGACCCATTGGTTGTTCAGGAGGGTGTTATTTAATTTCCATGTGTTTATGAAGTTCTTGTGGTTTCTTTTGCCATTGATTTCCAATTTGATTGCACTATGGTCTGTATGCATGGGATTATTTCAATTCCTTTGCATTTACTTATGTATGTTCTATGAGCTAGTATATGGTCTATTTAGAAAAAGTCCCATGTGCAGCTGAGAAGAATGTGTATTCTGATGTTGTGGGGTGGAACACTCTGTAGACATCTACTAAGTCCCTTTGTTCAAAAGTTTGGTTCAATTCTAATATTTCATTGTTGATTTTTTGTCTAGTTGATCTGTCTATATGTGACACTGGGATATTGAGGTCTCCCATTACAACTGTATTAGTGCTTATATGATTTTTCATATTTGTTTTGTATAGTTGGATGTGCTGCTATTTGGTGCATATATATGTAGGATTGTTATTTCTTCCTCCTGGATTGTTCCCTTTACCAAGGTGTAGTGATCAGTCCCTCTTCTTTGTCACGCTTAATCAGTGTTGGCTTGAAATCCTCTTTGTCTGCAAATAGAATAATTACCCCTGCCTTTTTCCAGATTCCTGTCATATGGAACATTGTTTTCCATCCTTTGAATTTTCAGTCTGTAAATTTGTTTTTCAATTAAATGTATTTCTTTATTCAGTATATTGTTGGATCTTGCTTCTTGATCCATTCTGATTTGTTTTGCTTGGTGAATTGAGACCATTGAAATTGATAGGTATAAATGATATGTATTGTTTTATCTCTGTCATGTTATTTTCCTGCTGTTAGCTTCCTTCTTTCATTTTCTGTTTAATTTCTTGTCTTGCCTGGTGGATTCATTGTGTTGGGATTCATGGAGTTGTAATCCTTGTTGTCTACAGTATTCTTCAGAACACTTTGGAGTGCTTATTTGGTGGTCATGAATTTCTTCAGATGTTCTTTGTCATGGAAGTATCTTATTTCTCTATCAGTTTTGAAGAATAGTTTTCCAGGGTTCATCAATCTGGCTTGGAGGTTGTTTTCCTTTAGGGATTGAAATACTTCACTCCAAGTTCTCCTTGAATTGAGGGCTTGTGTTGAGAAGTCTGCTGTGATTCTGATGCCCTTTCCATTACAGGTGGGTTGTATTTTTTCTCCAACAGCTTTTAATATTCTGTCCTTGTGTTGAATTTCTGGAATCTTGACTATTATATGCCTTGGGGAAGATTTTTTTTAACCATGGCTAATTGGAGTCCTATATGCTTCACTTATTTGTATGTCAAATTCTTTCTCCCTGATGGGAAATTTTCCACCATTACTTCTGAGAACAGGTTTTTTAAATGTCATTTGCACTATCTCTTGCTTTTTCATTGACTCTAGTCAATTTTATGTTATTCTTCTTTGCATCATCTAGCACTACTGGATTGATTTCTCATGGTCCCTTGCTATTTTTAAGAAATTTCTCTTTCCCTTATTGCTAATTGCAATCCTGTCTTCTATATCTAGTATTCTGTCCTCGCATAGGCTCATTTGGCTGTGTATACTTTCAATGGAGCTTTTAATCTCCTGGATATCTGTTTGAATCTGTTTCATGGCTTCCATTTCTTTCCTATGCTGGACATTCATGGCTTGCATCACATGCCTGAGCTCCTATTTTTATTTGTCTTTCATTTTTTGTATCTTCCTTTTTTTTGGTATCTTTCATTCTGGTCATCATCGCTGTAGTTATCTGGGAAATTATTTCTGCTTTGATTTTTTTCTAGAGCCTTGTTCATCTACTTTGTTACTTCTGCTGTTACCACTTCAGAGAGTCCAGGTGGGCAGCTTTTGGATTGTTCCACTTCATTGCCCCTAGGGTTTGCCTTTGGTGAGCTGAAAGTCTGTGGGGGTTGCATCTTGTTTAAGTATCTTCTCATTTTCTATTTTTTTAAAAGTTTGATTCCTGAGTTGATGTTTGTAAATTGCTTATGGCAAGTAGCTTTATTGCCAGTATTTAGAACCCTTAGGAAATGACTACTTCTCAAAAGCATCTTCCAGGTGTAGCTACCTTTTGGGTTTTGAGTCTGTTGGAGGATCCTACCTCTTCAATTTATTGGGGATGAGAAGTTTCTGTCTACTTGGCCCAGCTGCCAGTTCTTTGGCATTGGTCTATAGGTTTCTTTTTTAAAAAAGACCCTTATTCAATCTCAGTCTTGGATTACCAGAAGGAACAACTGATTAGCCCAATTATGTCACCTTGGCTGCTGCATTCTGGTTCACCCAAAGCTCTGTTCCACTGGTGCATTTCTCTGTGCAGGCCTCTAGGGTCATCTGTAGTCATTGTGCATCTGCTATTTTGGCTCACCATTCCCTCCAGGAGAGACGAGGCTCTGGAAGAGAGCACTGCTTGCTGCCTCCCTCCTCTTCATTAAAGTCTCTCTCTTTAACTCTCCCTGTAGACTTCAATTCTCACCTCAGATCCTTCCTGATCTCAGGGACCCACTTCTCTCCTCCTTCTCCCCTCACACTGCTATATTCCAGTGTAAGGACACCAAATCTCTGAGAAGTTCTTTCTCTGTTGCTCACCACTCTGCTATCTCCCAGGAAGTGCATGAATTTTTTCAAGTGCTTTTTGTTATGGAAAACATATCTCCCTCGATTTTGAAACTTTTTCAGGAATTGTAATCCATTGAAAATTATTTTATTTTAGGGCTTGAAAAACCTTGCTTCAAACTTGCCTGGCCTTTTAGGTTTGTGTTGAGAAATCCGCTGCTATTCTAATAGGCTTCCCATTATAAGTTATTTGATTTTTTTTCTAATAGCTTTTAGTATTTTTTCTTTGTGCTGAATTTGTGGGATTCTAAGTATGTTGTATCATGGAGAAGTTCTTTTCCAATTATGGCTATTTGGCATTTTCTATGTCTCATTTACCTGGAAGTTGAATTTTTTCCCTAGACTTGGAAAATTTTCTGCTACAGTATGATCTTGGTGAATACATTTTATCCCTTTTATAATTTTCTAATCTTTTTAAAAACTCCTTTAATCCTTAAGTAGTTTTGGGGTCATGTAATAGCTGTTGGATTCAGTTTCCATGGTGCCTTCTTATTTTTAGGTATCTTCGACTATGTGGTCTACTACCTCAACTTTATCTTCTATTTTTGGAACGTTCTCATCATATTGGTCATTTCTGCTTCCAGTACTTTCAACAGAAATTTTGTATGGTGGATTTCTGCATGACTGACTTCTCAAGGTGCCTTCTTAATCTGTGCCCCCTTCACTCTGCAATAATCCTTGTGACTGCTTACATCTGTTCTTTCTGTACCACTCTTGTTGAACATGCCACATGAGTCCCTCTGGCTACATTACTACTCTTTGGTCCTCTATCTGGGTCAAACTTTGTCCACACTCCAAAAAGCATCAGTATCCAGCCCATGAACTTAGTGGGGCCAGGACTTGTGGTGCTCAGCTACTTTTGGCTGGGGAAGAGAAGTTTCCTGTGTGGGCACTGAATTGTGGGCACCAGGCAGGATATCCTGTGGGCACAGAAGTCACCAGTTTTGGGGAAGTGATGTGGGTATTCCACCTTTGGGACTGCTTGAGTGTCTTTTCTCTTTCTTTATATCCCACTGATTACAACTGCTGTCTCCTCCACACCCCTGGGACTGACTGAGCTGGTTCCCCTCCTACAATTTTTCTCTTTCATTCCAGTGAGTGAAAGGGGTTGGGGATCTGATTGGACCACTGAGCCTGCTTCTTGTTCTCTCTGCAGGCAGTACTCTCAAGAATTTCTATTTTCTTACCCTTTCAGCTCCTAGAACCTGTCTGCATTTCTTTAGCTTGTGACTCCTTCACATATCACTCCCAGTCTTAATTACACAGTCCTATCTCCTACTAATGACCCTGTTTCTCCTGTCTCCTTTATTTTTTACAGGACCAATGCAGTGAGGCTTCATTTGAACAGGACCTGTGCAGCAAGATGGGCAGGGGTATCAGTACACAAAAGGGAATTCTCCTAGACTAACCCCTTCTGTCTCTTTATTATAACAAGCCTTCTGATTACTTTGCAGTCACCAAAATAATCCAGAATAATTTAGCCATACAAAAATTCCCAAATTAATCACACTTGCATAGTTCCTTTTTCCATATACTGTAGCAGTGCGTGACTGTGGTGGCATAGAGGACAAAAGATTACTCAGAGATGAGACTTAATTCAATCACTGAGAAGCCCAGAGGGGCTGCTTCTCTGCATGAGAAAGCCTCAGGAAAACGGCCACAAGCTGAGACTTCTGTGGTTATTTATTTGTAATTCAAGGACATGAGAACAGAGATGCAGAAGAGAAATATTTGCAACATTTGTATAGGAGTTTTGGTCAGGAGACAGAGAAGGAACAGGATAGCTTGCCATGTGACACATGCCAATCTAATCTAAGTAAGCTTATCAGGGCTGAAGGAACACACTGGCCAAAGTGAACATTTCTGAGAATTACTTTCTCTTAATTCTGCTGACTGTTGTCTTACAGATCTGCTCTAAACTTTAACTGTGCATTCTAGGAGCCTGGGAACTACATGTATGACATATATCTCTCTCTATATGAATATACCAATTTTTTCATTTATAAGATGATAACAATTTAGGTTGTTCCCATTATACTGCTACTATGAATACTGATGCAAAGAACACTGGAATATGAATTTGCTGTTGTGCATATCTATTTTCAAAGATTCTGTGTGTATACCTAATAACAGATTTGGCTGAGTCATATAGCAAATTTTATCTTTACTTGAGAAGCAGCCAAACTGTGTACCACAATATACGGCAGTATTTTAACCCTCATATGGAGCCTACCAGGGGTCCAATTGCTTCATATGCTTTATTTACATTGGCACATCAGTTCACAAACTTAATTTGTTCTATGATTTTGGAAAAAACAGCCACGTTTGTGTTTGTGTGAGAAAGATGGCAGCAGTTGTCTTTTCATTCAATGCAGTTTGTAAACGAGGACAAAATTTTTCCTAACACTACCATTTGCAAATGAAATTGTTTTCAAACAAAAGTGTTCATGGACCACCATACCACTGTATTTTTTTATTGTAGCCATGAGACATGAAAAAGTGTATCTCATCGTGGTTCTGATTTGCTTTTGCCTGATGACCATCGATGTTGAGAACAATTTCATGTCCTCATTGGCTACTTTCATATATTTTTTCATAAAATATATACCTGAGTTTTTGTCCAAATTTGAATTAGATCATTTTTCTTATTATTTCTTGGTTGTAAGAGTTCTGTATATATATAACAACTCAAATTAGATACATGATTCACATATATTTTTTCTATTATATAGGTTGTTTCTATGCTCTTAATTTCTCCTAATAATGTCTTTAGATGTACAGATGTTTAATTTTGATAAAATGTAGTTTATATTTTATTTAGATATAATTGATATTTACATATGTATTGTGTCTTTAGTGAATAGATATGATTCCTAGTTTAAAAATCAATTGAACATACATGTCAGTTTATTTCTGGACTTCAAATTCTAATAATTTTTCTTAATTTTCTTTATTGTTTTTCTATTATCTATTTCAATAACTTCCATTCTAATCTTTATTACTTTATAACTTCTACTCAGTTTGAGTTAAATTTGCTCTTTTTATTCTAGTGTCCTAAGGGAGGTTAGATTCTTGGTTTGCAATCTTTCTTCTATTTTAATACAGTCATTTACAACTAACTAAACATTTCCCATTAAGCACTGCTTTGGCTGCACCTTATTTATTTTCTTCCTGTTAAGATATATTCTAATTACTTCTGGTGATTTCTTCTTTAACCTATTGCTTATTTAGGATCATGCTGTTTCATTTCCACATACTCATGAGTTGTTGAGATTTTCTTTCATTGTTGATTTCTAATTTCATTCTATTATTTTTGGGGAAGAAGCTTTGTGTGATTTCCATCTTTTGAAAATGTATTGAGATTTGTTTTATGGCCTAACACATGGTCTGTTTTGGATAAGGTTCCAGGCATAGTTTTGAAGACTATATACTGTGCTAAGTGATGTGTTTTTAAAACATCTTTTAGGTCTAGTCTTGTAGCAGTGGTGGCAAACCAATGGCACACGTGTTATTATGGGTTTTTTTAAGACAAAAGATATTAAAGATATGAGTTGCTTTTTTTTCCTGTTTGTTTTCTAAACTAAAACTTCAATATTCAGGTTTTTTGTTTTGTTTTGTTTTGTACCTGGGATTGAACTTAGTACCTTGTGCTGGTGAGGCAAGCGTGGTGCCCCTGAGCTAAATCCCCATCCTCAATATTCAGTTATAATTGCGGTGTTGGCGCTTTGCGATAAATAGGTGGGTTTTGGATTGCAGTTTGGCGCTTGGCAACTAAAAAGTTCACCACCACTGTCTTGTAGTATTGTTGAAGTCACTATTTTGTTGTCACTACTCTAGGTCTAGTTTTGTTGTTGTTGTTTTTCACAGTACTGGGGATTGAGCATAGGGCCTTAACACTGATCTACATCATAAAACTTTCATTTATTTATTTATTTTATTTTGAGAAAGGGCTTGGTGAAGTTGTTACAGTGCCAATGCTGGGTTGTGATTCTCTTGTCTTGGACTCCCAGGGTTGTGAGATGAACGATGTGTGTTCACGCACCCAGCTTTTCCATCTGCTCTTTTAAAAATTCATTATTGATTGGGTAATATTGAAGTAAGCCACTGTTATTGTTGAACTATTTAATTTAAGACCTTTTGAACCCTTCTCCGTTGTTGGTGGGAGTACAGACTGGGGCAACCACTGTGGAAATCAGTATGGAGATACCTCAAAGAACTAGGACTAGAGGTCCCATTTGACCCAGCTATTCCCCTGCTGGGTATCATCCCAAAAGAATTAAAAGAATCAAACCACAGCGATATATGTGTGCCCATTTTTATAGCAGCACAGTTTCTAATAGCAAAAGCTTAGAAACAGCCCAAGTGCCCATCAATTGGAAACTGGATAAAGAAGATGTGTTTTTTTTTTTAATAAAATGCAGTACTACTCAGCCATAAAGAACAACAAACTATAGACATTTATAGCTAAATGGATGGATATTGAAGCCATACTCTTAAGTGAAATAAATAGGACATACATGTGTAAATACTGAATAGTTTCTCTGGTGTGAGAAACTGAAAGTGTAAATAAGAATTAAATTGATTAAAATGAATAATTGATAATTTGAAATAGGAAGAAAAGATCCAAAGAGGTAGGGGATGTGGGAGGGGTAGGGGGAAGGAAAGGAGGGAAAGGAAAAATTATGAAAAAAGGAAAAAATGGAAACAAAGTCTTTGTAAATAGGGAAGGGAGGACAGAGAATGGGAAAAAATAAGAACCAAGATACATCATGTACAGGTACAAGTACCCAATGGTAAATGTAAGTGTATTGTATACCTAAAATGTACCAATAAAAGAATTTAGCTGGGGATTTCGCTCAGTGGTTCTGCCGCCTGCCTTGCAAGCGCAAGGTCCCAAGTTTGATCCATGGTACCAAAAAAAAAAAAGAAGCAAAGAATTTAAGGAGAAAAAAATAATTTAAGACTTTTCATTCTTGCTTCATGTATTTTTCTGCTCTGTTGTCAGCTGATTTTATCTTTATATTTATTATGTATTCTTGATGAGTTGACCACTTTGTCTTTATTAATGATATATTTTAATATCTAGTGTCTTGGTTAATTAATTATTAGAAAATAGTTTCCTATCAGTAACTCTTTGCAGAATTATTGCTATTCATCAAAATATACTTGCTTGTTGGCTCTATTTACATTTTGGAATAAGCTTTTAATGGTTATGCTGGAAATTTCCTACTATGCATGAGCCTTCTTTTCTCATTTATGTACACCTTCAAAGTCAGCTCAAAATGAAAAATTTAAGACTTCTTCAGTCTTTTTTGTTTTTGTGAACATCTGCACAGCCATGCTCATATACAGGCCTATGCATGTTAGTGGTATCCCACAATGCTAAGAATAGGTCCGCATTTTTCAAAGCCTCACAATCTTCTCGCTCTCTAGCTTTTCGATCAAATATTTTCACCAGCTTATTATTTATCCCAATTCATGTTGTTTCCTAATAAATTTGTAATAAGTTATTGTTGCTGATTGCTTTCAACAAACATTCCTAAGAAAAGAGCTATTTGTATTGGACAAGCTCTGATTCATATGAAATTATGGCAAGACTTACAAGTAGAATTTTTCAGGAGATTATTAGGTAACTGAAGCACAGTTATTTGGGAATGGGGCTCTGAGTCTGTTCTGTTAATTCAGTGCTGACAAAATTTTAGTTTCTACTGTGATTATCTAGCTGTTAGTTTCTTCATTGCTTTTATAAAAGGGGACTTTCAAAGGTTCTTACTCAAATATGTCTCCTAATGTCATTCTGTCTCAGTTATTTAATGTATAATGTAAAAATTATGGTAAATATCTTTCAATATATTTATTAAACAAGGTCCCTTACTTTTCACATTCATTTCAATCACTCCTTTGCCAAAGTTTTCCCATATTTTCCCCTTTTTTGTTTTATAACCCAGATTGGGTAGAGATGAGGAAAGTACAGGATAGAGGGATATTGAGCATGGTATAGGAATGTCATCATCATGGCTTCTTCATGGAGGGTCTGTTGGAACAGCCTTTAGAGTGCTCTTAGGACTGCAAGAAAGGGCAGGAAAAAATTATTCCAATATCTATAAGAACCTAAATGAGAAAATTGAGACCAGAGGACCCATTCTTAAGGTAGAGACAGTAGGCAATATCATTAAAATGATTCAAAGTATTGTTGCATGCTTTCATTTGAAGCTTATGAAGTTGGCCTTGGAGATTAGTAATATCTCTGTCTAGATTTGTATGAAAGGTACCATGGAGAAGGTGTTAAATCTTCTCCCAAGATCCAGAATGAGTGAAAGAAATAAGAGTAACACTCATTGGGTGATACCTAGTGTCACAACTAAGCCTACTACATGTGTATAGGGCCTGTTGATGTTCACAGAGCCATCTGACAGCTGCCTCAAGGATGTCAAGTCTTTGTAGAATTTCTTTATCAATATTAGTTTGAGTCAGTAATTCTGAGATAACATTTTGGAAATAGGCATTCATAATCTGAGCAATTTGATAGAGTGAGTCAAAGTGACCACTGAAGTCCTGCTGTAGCAGCTAAGGTAGTAGCTGCATTAATAGTTGCAATCACAGTGCCTCAGAAATGCTTTTGTATATGTTCAAGCACCAAGGTGATTTGTTCAAGGGCCAAATTTTCCACCTATTATCTCATGAGATTGGTTGGGCTCCAAGCTTCTGCTCATTGTTTGAGTACCATAATATTAATAATGCTTAATTGAGAGATATTAGAAATTATTTATATACCATTGGGGCTGGAAAGGAATATAATTGTTATTGGTAGTATTGGTGAATATGCATAACGGAAATTTTTCTGCCAGGAAATACCATGTGTGGGATAACATGTGCCAATCATTGTAATAACCAGAGTGGTCACAGTCCCTTCCACAGTCCCTGAAGGGGCTGGGAGGTGGCAGTTAAGCTATGTCTGTATATGTGTATTTAGTATTATTCTCAGAAATGAGAGTTATAGCCTTTGTCTGAAAACATCAGTTAAACTGGGGAGGAGAGTTGAGATCTGGGAAGGAGTGACTGATGAGAGTCAGGGCCATAGCCCCCTAATCTTTGAGCAACAAGTAGCTTTTAGAGGGAATAGTTTGGGGATAATCAAACAAGAGCAAAGCTTAAAATAACTAAGCACATATATTCTTTTCTATAAATTACATCCTCCACAAACCGTTTTTTTTTTTTTTTGGACATACTTGAGCCTTCTATTTTTGCCATTATTTCTCTGTTTCTTTCGGTAGGGCAATAACTGTATCATACAAAATCATCTCACATCAAAAATATATCTCTATACTTATAGCTTTCTTTATTATCTTCTTCTTTATTCTACTTATTGTAATCTGCCTATAACAAGCGTGGCAGCAACCATTTGAATTTTAAAATGTCTTCTCTTCTCTTCTCTCCTCCTCTCTTCTCTATCACTCATCCTCCCCATCTCAGATTGTTACATTTTGAATTTCGTTGACTCCCAATAACTGTCCAAGTTACACTAAACAGTTTTTAATCTTTATCGAATCAGAAGAGCAAATTAAAACTTCAATTGTAGTCTAAGAATTTTTAATCCACAAGAAATGTTTTAAACATATCAAATGAAAATACTGGAAGTCAAAAGAGAATTTGTAAATTAGCTAAGATTTCTAACAGTGGGTGCTTGTTAATCCAGGAAAAGGTATTTCTGTCTAGCAGACCATCTGGGGCAATGTCCCAGGAAGAATTTGTTTTTCCTATCTCTATTTCCTTAGACCTAGAATTTTTCTTTGTTATTTTCAGTTGGTCCCTGTGACTAAGATTTTCTTAATTATCTCTAATGGAGGCTTTATGCATACCTTGAGAGCCACTTTTATTCAACCTCAGTTATACATGTGACTCCCAAAAATGTCTTGACCACCAAGAGGCAGTATTTATAGTTTAATTTTCTACTTTGGCTTGTGCACGAGGTTGTTTGGTGCCTGTTTTATCACCTCCTGTATCAGTTTTGCTGTCTTCAGAACAACAGTCTTAGATATTCTATGGCTAGTATGTACCCTCAGGTGTTCAGAGGCAGGCTGTTTGGAAGGTGCTTTGATCCTGGGAATACCATAGTTGTCAATGGATTATTTCACTGATGACTTTACAAGTGAATGTCCTGTTAGGAGATGAAGCCTGGTAAGAAGGGGCAGGTCACTGGTGGTGACTAGAAAGGTATATCTCCCTGCCCAGCTCCTTCTTTTGTTCTGTGCTTCCTGACTGCCATGATGTTTGAACAGTTTTCCTCCACTGGGCCTTTCCACCATGCCATTTGCCTGGGTGCCTGCTGACTGTGAAATGAACCCACTTAGAGTGAGCCAAAAAACTCTTCTCCTTTAAGCTGAGAGTGTTGGGTGTTTTGTCCAGCAACTGAAAAGTGATGAGGTCAAAACCCAACAATATACTGTTATAATAACAATTACTTTGTGTAATTTTATGTCTCTTAGAGATGTTAAGAGAAAATGAGATAAATTGTATTTATAACAGTTCTTTTTACAATTTTGGTTTATGTTCATTTGTTTCTGAGGATTTAAGTTATCTTCTGGTGTCATTTTGGGGTTTAATATAATTGTTCTCCTACTCACTTCCTTTGTACAGTGGCTGGCAAATTTGGTACATTTCTATGTCTTATAGGTCCTACAAACATTTTGATGTATTGTTTCATACAATTGCATAAGATTATGAGTTTTCTCTTTCACCTGTAAGTGTTGGCCTCAGAACTTAAAGTCACACTTTTGTTGGTCAAATCAGCTCTAGGAGAGGAAAATATAGATCATTTATTCTAATATTGCAAATGTAGTAATAGAGCCTAATGTAGCATTTGATTTTTTAACAGTCACATCTTAGGCTGTTTTATGTTGGTATAGCAAAACACTAAACAATGGCTGTTATAAAGAAAGGCTTATTTTGGTTCAAAGTTCTGGAGATGGAAAAGTCCAAGAGCATGGCACCAGCATTTATTCAGCCTATGGTAAGGGCCTAATGGTGGAAAGCAAAATGGTACATATAGGAGAAGTCACCTGGTGTATTAGGGTTGTTTAGATGAACAGAATCAGTGAAAAATATATGTATATTTATGCAAGGTTATTTATTAAGTAGGCTTACAGGATCAAAGGTGAGAGAGTCCACAGAGGTTGTCTGCATGATGGAGAGCTAGAGAATCCAGAAGCTGCTCATCCTAAGAAGAAGGAAGCCTCAGAACAAGAAGGATCAAAGATGTAGCACTAGTCTAGAGTCAAAGGCCTGAAAACTCACAGGAGAGTCACTGATATGAGTCTGCATTGGAAGGCTGATGTTCAAAGGTGATGGCAGAAAAGAGCACACCCATTCAGGAAAACTAGATCTCTTGAACATGGAGACACTTCCTTCTTCTTTCCTCTTTTATTCCACTCAGGCTACAAGTCTATGGGTTGGTGACACCCACAAGTGGAGTGGATCTTCCCACTCAGTTTGCTGGGCTACATGTTGGTCACCCAGAAATGTGCTTTACTAATTTGCTAGGTATTTCATAATCTAGTCAAAATGACATACCATGATTAATGGTCATGCATGGTAAGAGAAGCAAGAGAGTGAAGTGAGGGAGGCAAATTTGCTTTATAAAAACCTGCTCCCACAGTAACTTATCCAGTCTGGGGAGACTTAAATCACTAACTGCAGGACTAAGATTAGTCTCTGCTGAAGGTGGAACCCCCATTACCTAGTCACACCTTCCATACCATCACCTTCCACGTAAGGTTCCATTACCTCTCAGTATGTTCCACTGAAGACCAAACTTCAATCATATAAACCTTCAGGGAAACAAATCATATCCAAACCATAGCAAGCCAAGGCACACACTTTTCACAATAAATTGAAAACTAAAATTCATGTCTTTTTTGCTAGATTCTATTATGGCATAGATCAAAAAGTTCTAGAATTTATACTTTTTAAACACTCAAATTTGCCACATATCATTGTATTGAGAGTAAACTCCTTTGGTTCAATTGCATATTTGCCCATATTTAAGTTTCATATTCATATATATTTGGTGATAATTCACATCAAGTATTCTTCTGAGCTGAAGGTGAAAATTTTATTCAGGTAAGACAGAAAACAAAGGTCTATAGGCACTCTCCCTAGCATCAGTTTATTAGATAATGCTGAACATTAAAGAAATATCTGACACTACTCCAAATGTTTTCCAAAAGAGGCTCTACATGAATCTCATATTGTTTCAAATTTCACTGTGGTTTCAAAAGTAATAAATAAAATATCAACCGATGATCATTAAGATAGGTACTTAAAAGAAATTTGATAAATATTTGACAGCTATCACAAAACACTGGCCATATTCATTTTAAACATTAAACACTAAATTATTTTCATATAATTCATAAGCCTAATAAGACACTTCTCTTAACTATTACTCAATACTGACATGGATGTTCTAGACAACATAAAAGAAAGGAAAAATACACACATGTTAGAAAGAGAACAAAATACTGTATATTATTAGATGATAAAAATTCTATGTGATATCATCATACTCATAAAATTCCAGAGACCCAAAGGAAAAATAGTAATACTAAGAAGAGTTCAATAAAATTAGTTTATAAAATAAATATCAAAATCTTAATTTTTCCATATACCTACAATAAATAAAGTGGGATTAACCATGGATAAATAAAATTGTACAGTATACATAAATATTATCTTCTCTATGAAACCAAAAACAACAGAAAGAACAGAAGACAAAAATAAAACCAAAGCTGTGGTTAAATTCTATAAAACACTCAAAGAGCAACCATAATACATATGAAGATAATTTAACAACTGTCATGAAGATTGAACCAAGATGTGAGAATGGTAAGAGAGAACACCTGCCACTGAAGATCTTGAGAAGGCCTAGCAAATTGGGATTTTCCAAAGTAGTGATTCACACTGAGATTCAAAATCAATGACTCCTTGTTTTGGACTAAAAAGATCTGTGTATGACAATGAACACAGGACTCTTATAATCCAATGAGAAAGCAGGAAAGAAGGTAGACTTAATGTGATAGTAAGCAGATGCACCATTAGTTTAAGATTAAACTGAAGGGTATGGCAAGGTGAAGGAAAACACGAGAAATTATCCTGTACCTGCCAGTTCTTATCAGTTGACAACACACAAAAGCTATAGTATGCATAAACCACTCTAGAATAGCAGAAACAGGGAAAGTTTACCTTGACCCATTGCAGTGGCCCGTCTACTTATATCTTTTGCCTGCAACTTGCTGCTTTTGAAAGAACTCCTCTTAGACATAAGTAGTCAAAAAAGCCAACAGAAGACCTCTACTACTATTGCAAGAAAAATGCATAAGACAAATTATAGATGACAATACATACCTGTTGGCTTTTACTACCAAGCAAATGAAACTGACTAGCAGTTTCTAGTCAGAAGAATCACAGAGCTTAGTTATATTTTAAATTCACAAATAAAATTATATATATATGTATCAGTCATATACATATTTGTGAAGTATGTTGATTCCATTGTCTAAGCTATTTTGAAAAATTCTACAGTGAACATGGAAAAGCAGACATTTCTTTGATGTACTGGTATTATTTCCTTTGGATCTATACCCAGTAGTGGATTTGCTGAATCATGTCGTGGTTCTAATTTTATCTATGAGAGGAACCTTCATACTGTTTTCCATAATGGCTGTACTGATTTACATTCCTACTAATGTGTCCAAGTGTTCCCATTTTTCCACAGCCTCACCAATACTTGTTATCCTTCATCTTTTCTATAATAACCATTGTAACTGGTGTGAGATGATATATTGTTGAGGCTTTAATTTGCATTTTTCTGATGATCCATGATTTTCAGCATTTCTCATAGGCCCGTTGGCCATTTGTATGTCTTCTTTTGAGAAGTATCTATTCAGATTCTTTACCCTTTTTTATTTTTTCACCCTCTCTTACTCCCTCCTTCCCACCTATTCCTTTCTTCTCTCCTCCATATCCTTCTCTTTATTATGGTGCTGAGGATCTAACTCAGGGTATTGCTCTGCCACTAAGCTACATCCCCATCTGTATCAGTCAGTGCTTACTAGAGAAACAGATTTAATGCAAGACATGCAAATATATAAAAATTTACAAAATTGGCTTACAATGGCCACCCATAGAGTCAGATAGGGAAGAGTGCAGAAGGTCTGTTTGTGTGCCGGAGACCTGAAGGATCCAGTCAAATGTCTGGAGTGCACTGTAGTGCCCTGTGGGAGTCTGTGTGAGGAAGCTGAAGGCTCCTGTGATAGAAGGGTGAAGGGTCTGTGCTGGAAGACAGGAGACAATGTTCTAGGTGAAGGTGAAGACTGGAGTTCTTCCAAAGAAACAGAAGTGAGCCTTTCTTCTTTGATTCTCTTTTGTACCATTCTGGAGACAGTCCTCTCTAGAGTGGGTTTTCCACACCCAGAAATATGCTGATCCAATTTAGTATCAAGTCGATACAATCAGTTAACTTTCACACCATCCCTTTGCCCATTTTAAAATTTGTTCTCTTACTATCGAGTTGGATATTAACCTCTTATCAAATAAATATATGATTTGCAAATATTTTCTCCCATTCTCTTCCCAAAATTTAATTTAAAATAGTCTCAGAGCACCAAAAATTTAAAACAGCATTCCAAAGTTTCAAGGATAAAATGAAAAGGCCACAAAAGGTTATGACAAGTGAGCTGGCACAATTCATGAAATAAATGGAAGAAAATATAAAATTATCTCAGAAATTAAGGCCACACTGAGAGCAATAAGAATGTGAACAGGCTCTGCCTAGTGTATACTCAAGAACAAGAACAAGTACTTGAGAAGGTTGAGAAAAAGAAATTTGAAATAGTAAATTCAATGGAACTAGAAAAGTATGGTTTTAAAACATACACATATACACAATAAAACAGAAAAAGGAGATCCAATATACTTCTAATAAATGTCCTCAAAGAGACCAATAAAACAAAAATGGAAAAGATAAAATACAAAGGCGTAATTCCTGAAAAATTGAGATTAAAATAAACTTCAGAACTCAACTTCTAATAATGTAAATATAAGTTATTTTCAGCCAGTGGCAGATCAAGACCAGCAGTGGGAAGTGGGAGTGTTTTTCTCTGACTGTCAGACTCAATTTTGGACCCTATTCCTACATATATAGTATTTAGAATGGAAGCTATAGATCTCCTTTTGGAGCTGATTGACTACCCTGGAGTATGTCTTTAGGTTCTGAGGGTCACATTTAAAGACAGAATAGAACAAAGATTTTTATAGGAAGGTAGTTTTTGAGAATTGGCACATGATTATAAAAAGTAATAAGTGAATACAGCATAGAATTAAAGTGTAGATTCATGAAGAAAAGTCCAAAATGCTTTAGAGGGTATGTCATGGAGAAAAAGTAGTTCCTTGGTAGTAGAAATTTAACAAAGATATTCTGTAGTAATTTATTATTGGTAAAGGGTTAAGGAAAAAAAGGACACAAGAGGATGCTAGAAACTTGAGAGACAAAATCTAATGATAATCATCTCTATCCCTTGAGGAACTCTCACTCTATTAGACTTGATTTGGGCACATAGTTAAGCTATTTTACAGGATTGAAAGTTGCTTGATGTGATGTTGATATCATGTTAATTTAATTTCCATACTACTTAATACACTTACAGGGTATAATCTTAACCATGAAGAAAATCTTGTTTAAAGTACAATATTCATTTCCTGACAGGCTCTTTGGTAGGTATCAGATTTACTATTTTCTTCTTTGGCTTTAAGATCTTTAATAAAGGCTTATGCAATATGGCTAGAAATGTGGAATTTACAACTGGAGGATAAGTTTTATGAAAGGACTTTATGGGAGTAGCTTGGCAATATGTCCCAAGCAGAAATTAGGATTATGTTTTTGCATACTTTCCACTCAAAGTTATACTTGTGCTTAAATAAAAGTTTGGAAATCCCCTGAATTAGAAGAAACTATGGAAAATTCCATAAAATGACAAACTGAACTATTAGCAATGATAGGTTCTGCTGAAGCAAAATCTTGTTAATTCAGGATTTTAATATTTACCTTGTAATTTTATCAAAAGAAAAAATCTTTAGCCTTCTTCATGTTGGGATATATTTTCTTTTAAATATTACTTTTCCACAAATCCAAATTTATTTGAACAAGAATGCACTGTTATACCTAGAGTTAGGGAGGCATATGATAAAACAGATCCCAACAAGATCTCACTTATTCTTGACACAAATGTCGCCTTTTGAAAACAGACATCAACAGCAGTTTAAATGGAGAAATGGGAAAAAGGGAAGATTTGTGAAGGGGGAGATTTTCCATGCTGATTCTCTGTATGAGTTTTCTCTTTTCCTCACACTGTAAGCTATGCCCACATCTACTGCCCTCCTAGAAACTCCTCAGAACTACTAAACCTGGTACATAACTGGAAGCTTGACTGCAAGTCTTAAATTAAGATGCCTTCCAAAAGCTGGTACATCTCTCCAGGTGTATTTCATATGTTGCAAATGGAAAAATACAAAAAATAACCTTTCATCCCAAAGCAATTAGCTTGGCTAGTGGTATTAAGACAAAATGTACAAATCCTAATCTCTGGCACTGAAGCAAATAATTCATTTTGGTTTTGAAATTTAGTGAGGAATAAATTCACTTTTTATGAGCAATTTCACATCCTAGTAAGGTCTCCTAATGACACTTTTGCAACTACCTAATGGTACATGTTTCCTGCTTTAATTTTGAGATTTAGTTCCTTAATCACTAAAGCAAACTAGTTAGACCCTATTTACTATTTATGTCATCTTGTGTTACATCCTGGCTTTCTAGTTCCTTGGAAGAAATAAGAATAGGTTTGTGATATTCAGGGGGAGAAGTGCTTTTCAGTGAACACTGGGCTTTCCAATTCCACTTTGGTCTTAAGAGGCGAGTGTTAGGGCTGTTCTACTCTTCAGTATTTTAATCAGCAATTCAAAAATACTATAGAAAGATTCAAACATGCTGGGTGCAGTGGCACATGCCTGTAATCCCAGCTCTTTGGGAGCTGAGGCAAGATATTTGAGGCCAGCTGGACAACTTCGTGAGACTCTGTCTCAAATGAAAAAAATAAAAAGGGGTGGGAATGTAGCTTAGTATGAGGCCCGGGGTTCAATCCCTGGTACCAGATAAATAAGATAAATATTTCAAGCATACAGGAAAGTTGCAAGACATGTGTAATTAACCTACATGTATCACCTAGTTTAAATAATAGGGCTTTGAACACTGCAACTAGAGGAAAGATTAAGGAATTAAAGGAAAGATTTTGAGTGCGGACCTTAGTGTTTAAATAATTAAACCAGTCTTTTCAGCACACCTCTTAGGGAAAGCAACTCTTTGTAAGGTGTTAGGAGGAATTTGGAGGTGTTAATTGTGTTGCAGAGATTTTTCTTATAAAACTAATCTGTCACAGTTTCAGTGCATAAGACAGGATTAAAAACGAATTTGGAGAAAGTATGGGCATCTATCATGCTGATTACTTTTTTTCCCCTAAATATTTACAGAGAATGGATTTACAGAAAAAGTAGTTTGTTTTCCCTGCACATCTTAGCAGATGTTCTTTGGAGATAAGTTGCCCGCTTTGAGTTTCTGGTTCTCCGAAGTGAGTGGTTTAAGATCTCTTATAGCCAGAGAGTCTAGAGCTGTTTGCAGAACACTCTCAGTACAGCCCCTCGGGTGAAGAAGAAACTACGGCCTCAAAGAAAAGTGGAGTGCAGAATCATGAGCCTTGCGCTTGCTGGTTCTGCTGCCTCAAAAAGCCAGAGTCTGCAGGAAGTTTGAAGCGGGTAGATAACCCTACGTGCCCTTTCTTAAGGCAGCAGAGAGCCTAGGAATCCACCAGGGAAAGCGCTTAGTTGGGGGTTTACAAGGCGTGGTCAGCCACGTTCACAGATCCGCCTTCGCAGTCTCCTCCCTGCTGTTCTGCGCGGAGTTCCCCCCGCTCGCCGGGCAAGGCAGGGGGTCACCCCATGTATAAGCCGCTGGGACTCGACGCGACCCTTGGCTTACAGCTAGCGGGAGGGGCTCAACCGGCTTAGCCCTATTCCCAGCAGTTTCATAAACAGGTGGTGCAAGCTGAGACCTCGGCAATCCCAGGGCACTGTCTCTTAGGAAACGCCCGTTTAGGGAGAGACAGGCTAGTTTCTCGGCCCGAGCGTCTTCCTTGTCCTCACCCAGTCTGGGGGCGAGGTCCCTTTCAGCCCAGGCTGCAGACCGCACTTTCCAGCCCGGGCTGTTTACCTCGGCTCTGCACCCCTAGGGGGCGCTGCCCCTCCGCGCCGAGCGGGCTCCGCGCTCCCAGACGGCTGCCAAGCCTCCAGTCTCGCAAGCCCACCTCCTAGCCCGCCAGCCCCGGGAGGTTCCCGCATCCCGGAGGCGGAACTTAGCATCCCGCAGTCGCACAGCCCAAAGAGCTCGCTCCTCCCGGCGCCTCGTGTTCTCCGGAGCATGGTTCCAGGTCATCGCTGGCGGAGCGTGGACGCCGAAAGGGAGGATGGTGGGCTGGAGGGTGGCGGTTCTGTGCCTGTGGGTCTCCTGCGGCGCTGCCGCGGTACAGCTGGAGTACTCGGTGTTGGAGGAGACGGAGCGGGGCTTAGCGGTAGCCAATGTCGCTGCGGACTTGAACCTGTCAGCGGTCGCTCTGTCCTTGCGAAACTTTCGCTTCCTTTCCAGCTACAGTGAGCCCTACTTCGAGGTGGACCTAAGCAGCGGTAGTTTGGTGGTCCGAGAGCCGGCGGACCGCGAGCAGCTGTGCGGCACCAAAGCTGCCTGCGTCTTGACCTATGAACTAATATTCGAGGACCCACTGGAGCTGCACAAGATGCGTGTCCACGTCCTGGACACCAAGGACAACTCACCTCTCTTCCCAGCCGGCGACGTGCAGCTGCTCATCCCGGAGTTCCTGACACCTGGAGCCCGCTTTACTCTCCCGAATGCACAATGCCCAAGATGCAGACGAGGCAAGCAACGGGATGCTAAACTACACCCTAAGCCCCAACCAGCACTTTCGCCTAGACATGGGGTCGCGGGTCGATGGCGGCGAATACCCGGAGTTGGTGTTTGAGAAAGCTCTAGATCAGGAGCAGCGCGCTGCTCATCTGCTGGTGCTCACAGCCCTGGATAGCGGGCTGCCTACGCTCTCTGGACACACACAAGTCACAGTCATCATGGTGGACACAAATGACAACTCGCCCGTGTTTGAGCGCTCCGTGTACTGCACCAAGGTTCCAGAGACTGCTCCCAGTGGGACTGTGTTATTCCAAGTTCAGGCCTCGGATCCAGATGAAGGTTCCAATGGAGAAGTCTGGTACTCCTTAAGCAATAGCACTAGAGCAGAGCTGAGACACCTCTTTCACGTGCACCCTAAAAGTGGAGAGGTGCAGGTAGCAGCTTCCCTAGGTGCACCTGAAGTGCTGTTGGAGGCATACATTGAGGTGAGGGATGAAGGTGCCTTTGGTCTAGCAAGCACTGCCAAACTGCTGGTGGAAGTGACTGACGTGAATGATCATGCCCCTGAGGTGAATTTCATGACTCTCTCCAGCCCAGTACCTGAGGACGCTGCCCCTGGCACAGTGATTGCTTTACTTAGTGTAAAGGATGAGGACCATGGTCCCAATAGTAGAATCATTTGTAGTATATCTAGCAGAGGCCCTTTTCAGCTGAAGTCTTCTTTTGACAACTACTACAGCTTGCTGAATGATGGGCCCCTGGACCGGGAGCAGATGAGTGAATACCAGGTCCTGGTTACGGCCTCAGATCGTGCCTCACCCCCACTCAGCACCCAAAGGACCCTCACTATGTGAGTTGCTGATGTCCACCAAGATTTCTTCAACCCCAACAGGAACTTTTTGTGGCTGAAAACAATGGCCCTGGGGCCTCTCTAGGCCAGGTGTTTGCCCAGGACCTGGACTTGGGGAAGAATGGCCTTGTCTTTTATGAGCTGTTGGACATTATCTCTGAAGGGATGCTAGTCACCAGCTTGGTGGCAGTGAAACCATCCAGTGGTGCTATCACTGCCAAAACTTCCTTTGACTTTGAGCAACTCAGGGGATTTAGTTTCCAAGTAGAAGGAAGGGATGGTGGCATTCCTTCTAGAAGCACAACAGCGACTGCGAACTTGTTTGTAGTAGACAGGAATGACAATGCTCCAGTTATCTTGTTTCCCCTGCCCAGAAATGGCTCAATCCCTGTGGAAATTGTGCCCCACTCTGCCAGAACTGGACACTTGGTCACAAAAGTGGTAGCAGAGGATGCAGACAGTGGTTCCAATGCCTGGCTCTCCTACCACATCTCTCAGGCTTCTAACTCTAGCCTTTTCAGAATTTCAGCCAATATGGGAGAGCTCCGTACTGTATGCTTGGTTCTTCCTACTGATGCAGTTAAGCAGAGAGTGATGGTAGTGGTTTGGGACCATGGAGACCCACCACTTTCCTCCTCTGTTGTTCTCGGTGTGCTATTGAGTAATTTTATATCGCAGGTCGTTCCAAACTTTGAAGATGTTTGGGAACAAGGAGGGCAGCTTACTGCTCAGAAATTGTATTTAGTAATTGCCCTGTCCTGCATTTCCTTTCTGTTCCGGAGGTGATTATTTTTCTTCATGTGTATCAAGTTGAGCCAAAGCCCAGTTTCTTGCTCTCAGAGCTGCTGTCACACTCCAGAAGATCTGAGGCATAGAAGGCAGGTAGCTTCTAATCCTTGCGTGAAATCAGTCACAATAGATATCACTATAGCTGAGAGACTTTCTCAGCATATTTCTATTGAGTCTGTCTGGGACTTGGCTCTGATATTTGCTGTTGCATGGGGAATACAATGCTGCTGACCTAAGAAATCTGGCCACTGGTGTAGGACTGAATCTGCCAATCTCCTGTATTCAGATTCGGAATAGGAAAGGGGACCATGCAAATGTCAATGCCATCGTAAGCAAATTTTATGGGATCTGATTCCTCTAGGAGAATGGCTGTTATGTTCTGAAATGTTTCTTAGGTGAGCCTTTGGTAACATTTAATCAATTGAACACTTCTTTTTAGCATATCTTGTCAAGAATTCTGGGAGTATAAAAGTATTAGAAGATTGTCATAGCCCTCAAAAGAGCTTGAAGCTTATTTTTGAGAGGCAAAGGAAAACATTAAAACCTATTAAAAATAAATGGTATGTAACAAAGTTCTAACATTAAAGGTAATAAAGTGCCAAAATGTTTCGTGGGTAACATATATCTGTAAAGTATTCTGATACTTAAAATGAAGGATGAAAAATATGAGTCTTTTTATTCTATGAGTGAAATATCATGGAAGAGAAGGTATTTATTCAAACAATTATAATACATTATGAAAAGATGATGATAACCACAAGAGATGTAAAAATAAATTGCAGTAGGTATTGAAAGAAGAGAAAAAAACATGAAAGATCAGCTGGGTGGGGAGGAGGGAATAAGAAAAAGGCTTTGAGAGAAATGGTATTTGATTTGGATCTTGAATGATGCATCATTTAATGAACTGTGGTGTATTTTCAAACCTACGCTTTTCGTTAATACCATTTTGGTACGATAGTCTTCTTTGAGAAAGGCACTCCAAAATATGGCTAATGCTTCTACAGCAGTGTTTGTAAGTACATAGAAATTATAAACATACCTTGACACTTATTTGTACTGATAGAAGATAATACTATTGGGTATAGAACTTGACAACTTTTTATTTTATGTTTTGGTAATATATTTTATAAAGAAGAACAATGAATAATTTTGTGTCAGAAGCATTTGTGTGTTCAAGGGTGAACTTACTATTCAAATCCACTCAACTTGGATTTAATTTACTTATTTTAGAAGCCAAATATACTTAGCAAATAAGTAAATACCATATTTGAGAGTAATGCAGCTAATCAAAGTTAAATGATCCCAATAGTTCATTTTACTGCCTTCCTCGCAAGCCCAAGGTCCCAAGTTCCATCCCTGGTACCAAAAAACAAACAAAACAAAACAAAACCCCAATAGTTCAGTTTATCCATTATGACTATTGGCATTTCAAAGCCTTTCTAATGGAGTCAGGGAAGCAGTTTTAAAGCAATTTTGTACAATTGCTTTTCTAACTTCTTAAAGAAATCATGGACAGAAGAGAAGGAGGGAGGCAGAAATTAGGAAAGGAAAATGAAGTATTTCTTGTTTTACTATTTTAGTCAATAAGGGGAAAAGTGGAGTTTGATTATTCTCCTTCAAATAATGATGTTAGCAACAAATAAAATAGATTTACATCCATTAGAGATTTTTTGCACTTAATATTGCCACATGATACAATAGCATTCAATCTATATGTTTAGCAAATGCTTATTGAATGAATGAATAAGTATAGAAATATATGAATTGGATGGTAACTGTTCAATATAGAGGGAAAAAAAATTTAACCATATTTCTATGTGTACATATGGCTAATAGTTGCTTCAGAGTGTTTTCAGTGATTATTTTCTTCCTCCTGGCATATGCTCATGAAGCAACATAGTGGAGAGATTTTGTGGCCTTAGAATAGTATGAAAAATCTCAATGCTGTATTTGGGGGCTAAATATGAGTTCAGTTCTGTAGATGATAAAGGGATAACTAGGATCACACATCATTACATTGTATAATTTGTAGTGAATGTTACTTTCAGGATCTCAGTTAATTTTAGGGGAGAAAATTGGTGCACTCAAATGTTAAAATTTCAGGTATTAAATTCTTAATATACGAACACTTCCTATCCAGAAAATTTACTATTTGTTTTATTTCATTGCTTTCTGTAACAAAAAAAGATGAGAACACCTATAGTTCCTTTGAGGTTTGGGAAACAGAAATTGTTTGAAAAACACATTTTGCCTACAGCAAGGCAGTGTAAGTTATTGGAAGACCAATATACCTGGGAATTTAGAAGAAAATTAGCTATTCAGAAGGAAAGAAAGGAAGGGAAATAAAAGAGAAAAATATTCCCCTTCCACTACATTTAAAAACTTGTTACTTTAAACAAAGTAACAGAGATCTACTATTTTTAAACATAGGACTATGGTGTTATTCCATTTATCCAGCTGAGCAATCTTTTCTCATCATTGTTGATTTTTTATTTTTTAGATGATCTGTTGCTTTGCTAATAACTTTTTGTGGGCTATATATTTCCTTATAAATAATGATTTAAAGATCATGAATAAAATAACTTCTGTACAACTGAGGTATTTGTAGTTCACACAGGCATTTATTATTTACTTCTTCCTATTCAATTGCATATCGATCTATTCTTGATTTTATAGCAAAGAATGCTCGTTATAGTACTCATTGAGTCCCTTCATAACAACAACAAAATTTAAGAAATCAAATATTTAACACACGAATTTTATTAAACAAAAATATTTGAAAACCATGAAATTTAACAATGATTCTAAGTCATATAGAATCGTGTTGATACATATGTACACATATGCATATGTGTTCATAACTTTGTTCAAATCCTATACTCTTCTCTGATTTTAAGTTTAAAGTGTATATTACCATAGTTTATAATACAAAAACTTGTCAGTTTAAGAATTCAGGACAGTATGGTTTTTTAATTTAGATCTCTTCTGTTGGTAATATTTTAACAGACATGAGCAAACTTGATTCACTTATTGCACAAGAAACAGACAACATGTGTCTCATGTCAATTCTTTCCATTAAGATTCTTGATGGGCTATATAACTTTTTCAGGTAAGTATGTAAGATACATTTGATATATAAATTTCTACTTATTTTAACAGGGTGGCAGAACATTTTTGGCATTCAAGGTGTTCTTGTTTACATATATTCCATAAGTAGATTTTCCCATAGATTCGTTATTTTCTTAATTTTTTTTTTACTTTGAAGTTGATAACCACACTAAAAAACTTTAGAGTACTAGGACTATGAAGATTTTCAGAGCAAATGAAATATATTCAGGTTTAAAAAAAATTAGTTTACCAGCATTTGTTGTATAATAGAAAACTTCAAACTAGTAAAAAGGAACAAAACCCAGCATTATAACTTGAGTGAACAGAAGAGAAAACCAATACATTTAAAATATATAAATGGCAAAGTATTGGCATCATGTCTGATAGTACTAGTGACCTACTGATTTTTTTTTTTTTTGGTACCGGGGATGGAACTCGGGTCCTTGCGCTTGCGCAGCAGACGGCGAAACCACTGAGTTAAATCCCCGGCCCTACCTATTGATATTTGCTGTCTTTAAAATTTCCAGTTGGAGGAAACAATAATATTCCAGAGACTAAATACAGTTAGCTGGTTTGGGATGAAGATGGGCTAAATTGCTAAAAGTTTTTTTTTATATTCCTCAAATGCCTATCTTATGACTATCAGAAATATTAGCATTTGGCAGAGCATCAAAAGAATATGGAGCACAGTCCAGATACTGACTAAGGTATTATGGTATGTAAGGAATTTGTTGTTAAGAGTCATTCTTAAAAACCAAAGCTAAATGATAAAAGTGGCTGCTTATTTTATTCCCAGTTTTAATTGATGGGATAAGAAAGTGGTTCAGGATATAAATGAATTACATGTTTCTTTTATATTGCATTTATGAAAAAGAAAGAATAAGATAGTAACTTCCTCCTCAAAGTATAAACATTATGTGTTCATCTGGAACTTGTTTTAGAATCTAGGAATGAATATGCAATCTCAAACTCTGCTGCAAAGAAAGAGAAAGGCCTTTTTATCACTCTAAAAATTTTGGCTGTTCCTAGAGCCATCTGGTTGCCATCTACATATATCCTGTTTTCATAGTTAAACCCTAACGACATACCCTAAAATGTACTCTCTGAATATAAGCATATTGTTGTTACTTTTTAGAATCGTTAAGCAAAGATTACTACTGTTTTGTTTAGACTCAAATGATATTCAAACCAAATAAAAACAACCAATTAAGACATCTTAATAGTAGATTATTGCCTCTATGTTCTTCAGTCGAGGTCAGTCTTTTATTATCAGGGTTTGTACCAAGGTTATGTTGGCAACTATTAAATGAGTTAGTGGTTCTCTAGCTCTCTATCATCTTTTTTTCCCTATTTTTTGCATTTTTAAAATTGCTTTTTCAAATATATGATTGAATTCACTGGTAAAACTGTCTGTGCCTAAAATTTTCTGTGGAAAAGTTTAAATCATGAAATTAAATTTCTTTATTAGTAACAGAATTATTCATACTGTAATTTCTTGTTTATTTTTGTAAACTTTATTTTTTCATAAATACGTTAATTTAATCTAAACTTGAAAATATTTTGGCATAAAGTTGTTTATCATCTTCACATGCAGCGGGATCTATAGTGACAATTCCCTTTTCAATCCTGGTATTTTCACCTCACCTCTCATTTTTCACAATTGGATTTAGAGAGTTTATTAGATTAGCCTTTTCTAGGCTACCTTTTGGTTTCTTGAATTCTCTTTCTTATATATTTGCTTTCTATTTTATTAACTTCTGCTCTTTGCTTCCTCATACTTTGTTTGTATTTAACTTTTATTTGTCCTTTAGCTTCTTTTTCAGCTTACTGATGTTCAGGATTTTGTCATTTCTAATTTATGAATTTAAAGTTGTAAATTTTCCACTACTGGGGAAAGTAGTTGCCTCACACAAATCTTATTTAAAAACTTTAATTGAAACATATTGTATTTAAAATCCATATATCATAAGTATGGAGTTTAATGAGGAATCCAAAGCTAACACAATCATGTAAACACCATATAAAGAAGTCAAACATTACCAGCATCCCAGACACCTCCTCCTTTGTAACTGCTTTTTGAAATGTAGCCATTATCATGAGAACATATGGTATAAATTAATAATATATATCATAATCATATATATAAAATATGGTGCGATTATATTTTATGTTGAGATTCTTTCTGTGAAACAAGGGGTGATGACAATATATAGCAATTTTTTTAAAGTTTTAAAAACAATTTTTAAAAAATGTATTACAGTGAAAGACACATTGTCATTAATCCCCCTCAAAATACCACCCCGCACTTTGAACACATTTGGCCCATCATTCTTGCCACTTTTGAAGCCATTCTGGAGGTCCTTGTGTCTTTATGAGTTGTGATTAAAAAACAAATATGGTGAATGCTGCTGCTGGGTGCCATCAACAGAAATTCAGGCTTGTAAAAACATCATCGTGTGTCCTCATCCTCCTTATTCACTGGAGCTGGCACTGCAACTTCTGGCTCTTCCATAAAGTCAAAATGACCAAGAAAGACAAACATTTTGAATCAATTTGGGACATTTAAACAGCCATGACACCACAATTAAAGACACTCATGAAGAAGATTTCCAGAACTGCTTCAGAAGTGGGAAGAACAATGGTATAAGTGTGAAGCAAGGGGGAGCATTTTGAAGGTGATTAATGGCAATGTATTTTTTACTGTAACAAAAATATTTAAACATTCATCATATTTTTGATCACATCTTGTGTTTATGACAATTATTGAGGCTGTTATATGTAGCAATAATTCTTCCATCAAATTTTTGTGTAACTTTGTTGGACAAACCTATCATAGTTTACTTATTCTTTGTTTCTGTTGATGGACATTTTTCAAGTTTTTTTCTCTTGCTATTGTGAACAATTCTTCTGTGAAATTTTTCTCATGTCTTTTGGTGGGTACATATTTGCATTGTTGTTGGATATATATCTAGTGAGGGGAATCGCTTGGTTGTGTATGTTCAGCTTTAATAGATACCTACAACAGTTTCCCAAATTAGTTGCACTAATTTACTTTCCTATCAGCAGCATTTTGAGATTCTTGTAATACTTAGTATTATCAGTTTCTTTAATTTTCATCACTATAGTGATGTGACTAGTATCTTATATTTTAGTTCTATAATTGTTTTATTTTCATTCAATATAGTAATTAAATACAGAACAGTTTAAATAGGTAACTACTAAAATGCTGATACCACTCATTGCTCCCTTTCATTATATGATTGTTTAAAAGTGAGGTTTATTGGTCATATGGAAATACTGGTTTACTAAAGTATAGATCATCTAAATGTGGACATTTGTTACTATACAATATCAAGACCTCACATTTAGTCACACTACTATTGATCTCATCAGAAAGTCTTTTAGTATTAGGAAGGTGGAAGCTGACAGTGGTAGAAACAAGTTTTCCAAATGTCTAATTCTCATTCAAAATCTTGAATTTTATCGCTTGCAAAAAATTTTGTCAGATTTTCCCCTTGTAGTGACAAGCTCATCTCATTCATTTTTGAGAAAATATCTGTCAGCTATTCACCTTTAAGTGTTCATAGTTTGTCTCTTTCTTATTAAAAACGATATTCCAGGGCCGGGGATTTAGCTCAGTGGAGCCGCTGCCTGCCTCGCAAGTGCAAGGTCCTGAGTTCGATCCCTGGTACAAAAAAAAAAGATATTCCATAAATGTCTAGTTCACCCTACAACTCAACTGCCAAGCATTCTTCTTTGAGGAAATTGTCTTTCTTCTGTACACAACAGAAGTTCTTTAAGCACACTTTCCAGTTCCATTTCCTCACACAAATTATTTAAAAATGTATACTTAGTAGTTAAGATTTAACAAAATTAGTAGTTCATCAAGGACATTCTTCTTTTCTTTTTTTACTGCAGATGTATGATTGTGAATTCAGTGACTATTAGACAGAGTGGAGTGTTGTTTTCATCTGCATCTCTCGAATGACCAGTGATGTTGAACATTTTTTCAT
>NW_004624774.1:256673-313012 GCF_000247695.1 Heterocephalus glaber
CAGGAGCCTAGAAGTAGAACAGAAACTTCTCAACAGATTAAAGATATGTACTCCATACTTCCAGCGAGAATGTTGTGTAAACTTTCAATGGAGTTTTTAATCTCCTGGAAATCTGTTTGTATCTGTTTTATGGATTCCATTTGTTTCCTAAATTGGGATTCCATCATGTTCCTCAGCTCCTCTATTTTTTTATCTGTGTCCTCTCTACACTTATTAATCATGTCTTGCACTATGGGCACAATCTCTGCTGTTATCTGAGAAATTATTTCTGATTTCCTTTTTTTCCAGATCCTCTTTTGTTGCCTGTTCAGGGAGTCCAGGTGGATGAGTATCAGATTGTTCCATCTCATTTCCCATTGGGGTTGCTTTAGTTGAGCTGGGAGTCTGGTTTTGGGACTTGTTTAAGTGTCTTCTCATTTCAAGGGTTGGGAGGAGTTGCTGCTGGTGCCTGCAGGGCTCACCTCTTCAGCACTGTGGGCAGTGGTACAGCGGCCTGGAAGGTTCACCTCCTCTGCACTGGGGTCGACTCTGCTCCTTGGTGCTCTCAACTGATCTATTGAAATCAATGAATGCTTTGGCCAAAACCTGCTTGGGAACAAGCATATTCTTTAGTGCCAAATTCCCATTTTATTTTATTCTGTGGCTAAAATCCCAAGAATTACAGAGGAGGAACAAGGCCAACAAAGTTTTCTATTAAAATAAGAGGTCCTAAGCAATGAATGGAAACTTGGAACAAGTTTTAATGGCACTACCAGAAGCCAGAAGTTAACTGAAATAAAATCTTATGAATTGGGAGCATATATTGAATCTCAAATAGAATACTGATATTAATTTTAGTGAACTCAATACATAGCTTAACCTAGACAGATGTGATTTTTGTTCCAGGAGAGCTCAACTTGTCACTGGATTGGCCTGGAAACTTGCTGCCTCCTTGTGTGGCATCACTGATAAAATGCACAATGGAGTAAGACCAAGGATAGATCCCTATAGTTCCCCATTAGAACTTTCTTTCCAGGTTGAAGTATTCCATTAATAAATACTGTTTGGAACTGCTATCCAAACAATTATGAAATCACCTATTGTACAGTATTGCTATGTTTCTTCATTTGTCTTCATGGATATATTAGAAGACTTTTTAAATTGTCCATGAATTTCAGATGGACTGTGACTTAAGCATTTCCCTTATCAATGAGTCTGCCAACTGAAAATCTAAAACATTTATATGAAAAAAATATTTTAAGTATGTGTGGTTGGTTTGAAGTCACCAGTCTTTAGTTAAGCCAAAGTAATTCTTACTAAGAATTCCTTTGTTTCTAAGTATTCATAAACAATTATTCTAGTATATTAGAGTTTTGAAGGTATGTATGTAAACCTCAATGGCACTTTTTTAAAAAGCAGAAAATTTAGTTTTCTATTCATATCTGTAAGTTTTTTTAGTACCTTGGAAGATCATTTATCTGGTTACAGGCAGTTGACTCATGTCAGTTTTTATGCATCCTGTATCTTCACTGATCTTGGAATTTCAAGTTTCAGTTATCTATTTTCTTCTATAAAAAAAAAAGAATTAGGGTAAGACACTTTCTAAGTAAATCTCAACCTTCAATAGTCTGTGACTCTTGTTAAGCCATCTCAATAGAGGATACTAATAGAGAAATAAAGTCTGACTTTATCTGTTAATATAGCACAGTATGCCCCAAGCCTTTACCCTGTGTGTCCCTTTTATTGTTACTATTCAAAGATGGCTTGAAGTCCTGTTGTTTATCTAAGCAATTTCAGCATTTCTAAGCAATGGTATATTAGTTTTCGAAAACTAAAAATGTAGAAAACCCCTCCCCAAAAGCCAATTGTTAATGTCAACTACTTTACTGATGTATATTCCCTCTGGAAGAAGGAACATATGAAAAAAATTCAGTTGTCATTTCATGTGTAAGATTTTTTTTCATCTACCCATTTTCAGGCAACTATGTCTATAAATAGTGTTGTAATCATATTGAAAAGTTTTCCATATTGAGATGCATGAAGATCAGGAATCCTGTTCCTTTTCAACAAGATGTAATTTTTAAACTACTTTGGATCACACTAAACTTTCAGGATATATGTTTACCTCTTTTTACTATTATGACATGTGCTCAGTGTGTGGAGCAACATAAATTCACAAATTAAAAGTGAAAACTACTTTCTTCCCCATTTGATGGGTAATCTTTTAATGGTCAGCCCAAAACCTGATCAAACTAATGAGCACATTCTTTTGCCCTGAGCCCGAAAGACTTTATTTTGGCTTCCAAAAGTAAAATGTTTGTAATGATGTTAACAATAAAGATAGATTTGTATGAATTAGGAGAGTTTACTGCATGTGTTGTTCTTGTAAGCTTAATTCTTTTTTGTTGTGATCGGTTTACTCATGTGTCCAGTGATCTCATGATAGATGTGTTTTACAAATATGATTAAGAAATAGAATCGAAGGATCCTAATTCAAACTTTTGGACAGCATACAAGTAAACAAACACAATGTCCTGTATTATTGTGGCTTTTCTTTAATCACGTCATTTTTCTTATTAGTTATGAGCAAGGAATACCTTTATTTTATTACTTATAGTAGTAATATAAAGTTAGGAAAATGATAACATATTACTTTTGGGAAGACCCTTTCTTAGGGTCCAGATACTTTGTTAGTAGTAGTTTTCCTACTTTTTATGAAACTTTTGTTTCCTGTCTTCATTTGACTTTTTTTGGTACCAGGGATGGAACTCAGGTCCTTGTGCTTGTGAGGCAGGTGGTGGGACCACTGAGCTAAATCCCCAGCTTCACTTGACATTTTTTAAAAGAAGAAATCCATAGTAAAATTATTGTAGCCTCTGGGCCCTTCCCTCTGTAAGACATGGTTTGTTCATACTCAGCAAAATGGGAGAGCCTGCATTGTAGCAGCTGTTCTTGAATTTGCTAAAAACAGAAACTGAAGAAAATGAAGCAGCTAAAATTTATTTAGAGTTTATAAGTTTCCTATACTGTGAAGAAGATACAAATATAAGTCATGGCTCTTGCTTTTAGGTTGCTGATAATAAAGAGATAATAGTTAAATATTTGGATGAATTAAAGAATGACATATGTCAATATTCAGAGATAGGTGATAGACTGTGAAAGAGAAAAAATAATCTTTGTGTCTATAATCAACATGGTTTTATAGATTGAGTGAATTTTGAGCTGGACCTTTAAATGTATATAGGATTGTGAAAAGGAGAGAAACTATTTTTACTTATAATTGCACAAGAAAATTGTAATTTTTTTCTGTCCCAAAACCTTTAATTGATCCCTTTAGTGCCAAGCTTTAGACTGGGTGTTGGAGATTACAGCATGTTTAGGAATGAGTCTATACTCAGTTTGCTTAGGTATTTCTATGAATCCTAAAAAGATGAATCTTTCATGAAGAAACAAAATCTTTTGAAGGAATTCTCAAAGTGGAAGTTCCTTTTCCTTGGTGATATAAAAAGGGGCTGTTTTGGGTTTGTTTTCAATATATAGCATAAATTCTAGAAATAATTGAGAAAAAATATTGGGAAAGTTTCACTTTGATGCACTCACTTTCCCAATTACTATTGATTTTTTTAGATGGCATAATTACAGGTGCTTATCTGTGTTTATTATTTAAGGGACTATGTCATATATAGAGACTTATCAGCTAGGGTACATCTGATGCTGAGAAATTGCTGCATTTAATAGCATCATCATCACTGCCACTCATAACAATAACCTTTACTTGTCAATCACTGTGCAAATCAATGTGCACATATATTAGCTCATGTAATCATAATAATAGTCCTCTAGGGTTTACTCAATATTATTTCCCCCATTTAAAGGAAGTAACCTGAAAGTTTAGGTAAGTTAAAAGCTAAAAGCATGCAGTCATTCACAGGGTTGTAACTGACTTCAAATTCTGTGTTTCTAATCACTGTTGTGCTTCATAATTGGAGTTTCTTGAAGGTCTAAGGGAAGGAACACATTATGCTGTGGTCAGGGTATTAGTATCAAAATTTATAGAAAGGTCCTTTACAAATAATTTGAGAAATCATATTCCAACAATTGGTAAGGTTGTCAGGAGCCTCAGTATAGTAGTGTGAAGAATGAAATCACCATGGTGCCAAGAGTATTAGCAACTCTTTGGTATAATGACTTTGAAATAGAGGCTAATTGTCTTGTCTCTGTTTGCCTTTTCAGTCAATGCAGGAGTAAATACTAGTTGGAGCTTATAATTTTGAAGTATCAAAATGGACAACCGGGCAGGTGTCCTTGCTGAGAGATGGCAGGATTGTTGAAAGACAAGTTATGGTTTTTCTCCTGAGACATGACATTTTCAAGCTTCCATTAAAAACACCATGAAGCCTTTATCACTTTAATCTCTTCCTTAAGTGCCTGTGATCTTTTCAGGGGCACAGGACCATGTACTGTCACTGCCCAGTGGCAAGTTCCTGAGCTGTGGGCAGAGGTGGCAGCAACTATGAGGGCTAGGAGGAGTTGAGGGGAGAAAAGGTCACTTTTCCCAACAACTTATAACTTGATTCCACTTACAAGCTATTTGTTTTCAGAAATAAGTAATGGGCGAGGACATAGGCCAGGTCTACAATTTGTGTACTTGAGAGATTAAGGCTCCCTGAGATCAAATTACCACATCAAACAGAGACAGAGTTACTGAGGGATGTTTGGGGAGGATGCAGACAGAAGAGGGAGAAGCCAGAGATCTAAGAAAGGAGACAGGAATAGATTTTGAAGAAATTGCTTCCCCCTCTGCACCATTGAGGAAACAAAGAGGACAAATAAGAAGCAGCCATGATAAGAGGAAGCTGGGAGTTTTGGTTTTTGGGGTTTTTAAAAAAAATAAAATAAAATTGGTTGGATTGCAGAATGCTTTTAATGAGTGCACTTGGCAGGTGCAAGTAAGCGATGTGCTAGTCCAGGCATTTGAAATTTGAGTGTTAGGAGCATAACCTTGGCTCCCTCAATTGCCACCTCAAGGAGAGAAGTAGGCCAAATGTCAGGTCTTACTCTGGCTTTGTTCCCGGTCAATAGCTACAGAGTTACCCACAGAGGGTGCTGGGAGATGAGGAAGAGAAAGGACATTTTAGTGAGTGCTTTTTGCAGATGGGGCAATAGATTTTAAACCTCTGTGGGAGAGATGAGAGGCCCTGGGAAGAATGAATATTCAGGACTGAGAAGCAGAGGCAATGACACAGCACAGACAGGTTTGCTGAACTCCTTCTGCTGAGAAATTGTCTGTGTGTTGCCTGCGCAGTAATGTCAGGGGAGTCTTAGCGGGGCAGAGGCACAGAGGTCTACAGGAGTCTTATATTTATAGAAGATGAGCTGCAGCCATCAAAAATCGCTGGCTATTGTAAGATAAATCCCAGCCACCCACATTTTGCTTAATAACAGCAGTTTGTTTGTTTGTTTGTTTTCATGCAAAGCATGAATAGAGTTCAAATTCCAGCCTGGCTTGGAAGGAAGATCCACAGCAGCTCTCTTGATTAAATGGTTTTACAGATTCTTGAAGATACTGTCACCCATTAAGGAAAAAATTTAAATCACTCTTGAAAGAAAATGTCTTGGGTGATAAATGAAAAAGATTTGAAGATTAAGAAAAGCTTGAAGGAAGAAGCTCTTAAAATTTTTAACAGATTTTCCCCAACTGTGATCAAAATGGGTCAAATGAGAAGTTTGCCTGCAGCTTCATGGAGCCAGTTGTTTAAAGAGGTATTTTAAACACTGAAATATTGGTCATTCGCCAAGGCACACACTGAAAGTAACATCCCCTTGGCTAGCAGCAGAACTGAGTGTTGGATCCCCAGGGTGCTAGTTTTAGGGTTGCTTTTCCAAAGAGGATGGCACTTGCCACGCCAGCGCTTTGCCCTAAGAATTAAGCGCTCTCTGTAGTATATAAGAGTGTGCCTGGGAAGATGTGGGGGTCAGGTAAATAATCAGACTCCATCCCAGGAGCCCCAGAGCGCCTCCCCCTTTGCATGTTAGAGCCACCGCCCAGGTCCCCATACTGACTGAGGGAGCGGCCCGTGGATTTATTTTCCTGGATTGTGCTTGGGAATATTTTCCTGGGGAGCTGATGGCCGGAGTTCTAGAGACCTAACTGCTTTTCCCCGACTAATCTCCTTACAAGTCCCGCTAAGCAGACGAGAGACAGTGGAGACTGAAAGAACAGGCCGGTGGGGGCAGGGAGAAAGGGAGTGTCCGTGCTCCCGCGGGCGGCGGGGATCCGCGGGTCCAGGGTGAAGGAGGCCTGGCTGGGGAGGCTGGGCGGTCCGGGGTCGCTGTCCGCCACTTCGGTGCGGAATTGGCACAGGACTTGCTCAGCACTCCTCCTTCTCTCCCTCCCCTTCGGCTTCCTTTTCCCTCCCCCTGGAGCTGGGGCGGCTGGAGCAGCGGCAGGAAGCGGAGCTGGGTTGAAGGACTGGAGCTGGGATATGGGGAGTCAGCGAGGGCGGCGGGGCCAGGAGCCCAGGAGGCTGCCCACGAGGGGAGCGGCCCCAGGCGTGTGCTAGCGTGTGAGCCCCGGAGCAGCGGGCGCAGGGCGGCGGGAGCGGAGGCGGAGGCGGGGCCCGGGCGTGGAGCGTGGCTGGCGAAGCTGCTGCCTCCGGCCCTGCCCGGCTGCCTCCGCCGCGGCCGGCGGCTATGGAGCAGGCAGTCACCAGACTTTGGGCGACAGAACATCCACGGCTCCTGCGACCCTTGCCCTGGCTGCTGCTGCTGCCTTTCCTGCTGCTGCCAGGCCCAGCGGCCTCCCAGTTACGATACTCGGTACCGGAGGAGCAGGCACCCGGAGCGCTCGTGGGCAACGTGGCTAGAGCACTGGGGCTGGAACTGCGGCGCTTGGGGCCGGGCTGCCTGCGCATCAACCATCTGGGTGCGCCCAGCCCTCGCTACCTGGAGCTGGACCTGACTAGCGGAGCACTCTTCGTCAACGAGCGCATCGATCGCGAGGCGCTGTGCGAGCAGCGGCCTCGCTGCCTACTTAGCTTGGAAGTGCTAGCACACAACCCCGTGGCGGTGAGCGCCGTGGAGGTGGAGATCCTGGACATCAACGACAACTCACCGCGTTTCCCGCGGCCTGACTACCAGCTTCAGGTAAGCGAATCGGTGGCGCCTGGAGCGCGCTTTCACATAGAGAGCGCGCAGGACCCCGACGTGGGCACCAACTCGGTGCAGACCTACGAGCTCAGCCCCAGCGAGCACTTCGAGCTGGATCTTAAACCCTTGCAGGAGAACAGTAAGGTGCTGGAGCTGGTCCTGCGCAAGGGCCTAGACCGTGAGCAGGCGGCTTTGCATCACCTGGTTCTCACAGCGGTGGATGGGGGCAGCCCAGCCCACTCGGGTACCGCTCAGATTTCTGTGCGTGTCCTGGACACTAATGACAACTCTCCTGCCTTTGACCAGTCCACTTACCGCGTTCAGCTGCGAGAGGACGCACCCCCAGGCACGTTGGTGGTGAAGCTGAATGCCTCAGACCCTGACGAGGGCTCCAATGGCGAGCTCAGGTACTCCTTGAGCAGCTACACTTCAGACCGGGAGAGGCAACTGTTCAGCATAGATGCTAATACTGGTGAAGTGCGAGTAAGTGGGGCCCTGGATTATGAGGAGGCCTCTTCCTACCAGATCTATGTGCAGGCAACTGACCGGGGTCCAGTGCCCATGGCAGGTCACTGCAAGGTACAGGTGGACATTGTGGATGTAAATGACAATGCACCAGAGGTGGTGCTCACGGACCTATACAGCCCAGTGCCTGAGGATGCTTCGCCCAACACCGTTGTGGCCCTTCTGAGTGTCAATGACCAAGACTCGGGTCCCAACAGGAAAGTGAGCCTGAGTCTGGAGGCCACACTGCCTTTCCGGCTGAATGGCTATGGAAACTCTTACACCCTGGTTGTGAGTGGCCCGCTGGACCGAGAACAGGTGGCTGCCTACAACATCACAGTGACAGCTACTGATGGGGGAATACCACAGCTCACATCCCAGCGGACGCTGCAGGTTAAGATCTCTGACATCAATGACAATCCACCAAGCTTCCTGAAGGACTCCTATTCCATCTACATCCAGGAGAACAATTTGCCAGGGGTGTTGCTGTGCACTGTGCAAGCCACAGACCCAGATGAAAAGGAGAATGCGGAGGTGACCTACTCCCTCCTAGAGAGGGAGATTCAAGGGCTGCCAGTCACCTCCTATGTCTCCATTAACAGTGCCAGTGGTAGCCTTTATGCTGTCAATTCCTTTGATTATGAGAAGTTTCGGGAGTTCTTTGTGACTGTGGAGGCCCAAGACAAGGGGACTCCACCACTGAGCAGCACTGTGACCGCCAACATGTATGTGGTGGACATGAATGACCATGCCCCTCATATTCTGTATCCTACCTCAACCAATTCATCAGCAGCCATTGAGATGGTACCTCGAACTGCCCCTGCTGGCTATCTGGTCACCAAAGTCATAGCCATGGATTCAGACTCTGGGCAAAACGCTTGGCTCTTTTACCATCTAGCCCAGACTTCTGACTTGGACCTCTTTAAAGTAGAGCTGCACACAGGAGAAATTAGGACTACCAGGAAGATAGGAGATGAGAGTGGTACCACTTTCAATCTGACTGTGGTGGTCCGTGACAATGGAGAGCCACCACTTTCGGCCTCTGTGGCCATTACAGTAGCTGTGGTGGACAGGGTTTCTAAAATCCTCCCTGATACTCAGAGACATGTTAAGAACCCTCGGACATACTCTGAAATCACACTTTATCTGATAATAGCATTAAGCACAGTGTCTTTTATATTTCTTTTGACAATCATTGTTTTGAGCATCATCAAGTGCTACCACTATACTGCATATGGCACTGCATGCTGTGGAGGCTTCTGTGGTGTGAGAGAGAGGTGCCCTGCAGAACTGTACAAACAGGCCAACAACAATATTGATGCCAGGTTACCACATGGCCTCAAAGTGCAGCCTCACTTCATTGAGGTTCGAGGGAATGGCTCCCTCACCAAGACCTACTGCTACAAGGCCTGTCTGACAGCAGGCTCAGGGAGTGATACCTTCATGTTTTACAACACAGGGGCCCAGACAGGACCAGGGCCTGGGGGAGCCCAAGCAGCAGTGGCTGACAACAGGCATCTCACAGGTCAAAGTGGGCAGAGTGCCGGGAACCTGATTATTCTCAAAAATGAGGCTGTTTCTCAAAATGAGGTGAGATAGTGGTCAAGGGGTCTTCCAGAAAGATATGCATTTTTCACATGCCTCCCAAGATTATGTGGTTAGCTTTACTGAATTATTAAGTGACAAGGGTTAGTTGATAAACTGAATATTAATAGTACCTTCTATTTGGTCGTAATCTGTTATGTTTCATCTCTAGAAAAATAGCAGCAGAGAACTGTTTTATTTCCAGTTTTCTTTTCACGTGTATGAGGATTTAATCCATAAAATTGTTTGAGAAGTAATGATTAGCATTAAATAATTAATGTTAAAGCACACCTCTGTAGAGAAATAGAACAAGCCTGGGAATAAAGATTATGTTGTATGAAGTAACCTAATGAAACACAAGGAGAAAAGGCCTCTGCTGTGTCATCTCCAGGGAAATTATTTTTGGTTGTTGGCTTTTTCACAATCATCCTGGTCCCCTTTATATGCTATCCCTGTTTGTATCTTAGACTTTTTGCAGTGCAAGTTAATATCAAGTTTTCAAGTTAATATCTCCAGTAACTACAGTGAACTTATGTGATAGGATCCTCTGGAAATTCATCTCAGAGGTGATAAAACCACAGAATGTAGGCCTCACCCTGCAGTCAGAGTGGTCACTCTTCCGTAGTGGGCTGTCAAAGGAAATGAATGGTGGTAAAGCAGAGACGACAGTAAGTACAGATTTGTGTGATTTGGCAAAGGTGATATTAGAATGAGTATATTACTGATATGTGGGGATATAAAGACCAGGACAAAGTGGAATTTGTGAGAAGAAAACAAGAACTCTCCCCTAGCCAGTTTTTTTGCTACCCAAGTTCACTTTAAGAGGATGTCCCTGCATTTATTTTAGATATATTCTGTAATCTTTTGATTCTCTGCTAACAATTTGTGTGGTTTTGATGAGATGTAGACTTACAAGCCCTTCATGTTTTTATTAAAATACAATACTTCCAAAGCACGTGTTCATTTCATGGATCAAAAATTTGGTTTATATTAGCTACAAAAGGCTTGAAAAGTGGATGGTTTATTGTACATGAAGATAGATGTTAGTAGGGGTAGTAGTTTTGAGTATTAAGTAGGCAAAAGACCAGATTGTTCATTATTATGAATAATGTACATAAATTATTGAAAAGCTGATGGATATACATGTAGGTGTGTTTGTGTAGTATGTTTGTCTGTCTGTATGCTTGAAATAATAGAGATCTGCTTTGTGATACTTTAAATTGAGATTTCAAAAGCCAAAATTTTGTTCCATAAATAGAACTGTCTTTTTGAACAGCTACTTTATAGCTAGGACTTTTAGAGCTAGCACAAATTGAGTTAATAATTACATTTATCTCTCTATATTTTTGTGATGTCTTTTCACTGACATATTACTATCTTTTCATTAATATCCATATAGTATTGTCTTATTCTAAATTCTTGATAACCTTGAGTAAAGAAATAGATAAGCATAGAATTTTTCATTCTTTTTTTTTTTTTTTTTTAGAATTTTTCATTCTTGAGAGTAGAATTTTCCATGGACATTGTAGATAGATTTATTCATTTTTCAGAGGAGCCTGATGTTAGTCAATGCTGAGTAGCTACAGGAGGCAGACTGCAGATTAAGAAAAATAGGTATAAAATCAAAGAGTTTCCAGAATTCTTTGGACCATAATTCTTGGAAGCATATAAAAAGGCTTAGTTTTAAGTAAGGATACTGTAGAGATTTGTTTAACAAATTCCCGTGAAGCCCTTTGGGATTGGCGTGGACTGCAGGTGGTAAAGAGACATGGAGAGTAAGGAAGGCAAGCTTTGCCAGCTTTGCCACCAGCTGTGAGTTGAAAGCTCAGAGCAGTGACAGCCTTACCCTCCCTCTCCTGACTCAAAGCTTGGGGTAATTTGATACATGTACTAATTCTGTCCTACACTGACCTGTATGTTAATAGGTACCTTGGTACACAAACCTTTAATTTAGGGAGGAAATTATGTTTAAAAAAAGTGCTTACTCTTGTGGGATTTTTCCAGGAGAGTGAATGAATTTAATAAAGGCACATTTCTGTTAGCCTTTGGGAATTCAGTGAAGAGCCCCAAGATGTACAGCTCCTAAAATTATTATAGTTATAGGGAGAGAGTAAGTCACAGTGTTGTAGCATAAGATCAAAAGTCACTCAATTTTGAAAGTCATCATTGCTAGATCAACATGTTAATTTCCCATGTTGGGTTTTCTCTTTCCTTACCTAGTTAATGCAGATGGCAAGAGTGTTCTAGGGTACAATTAATGCCATATGCCTATACTGTATTAAAATTGGATTGGAATTGGAGAGAAAAAGTAGAGGAATTTGTACTCCTAAAGGAAGGAATTTGTATTCCTATAGGAATTTGTACTATAAAAGTTCTCTGCTTTTCAATATGTATGTATGATTTTGTTCCCTCCAGGCCATGCATTAAACAAACATTGATCAACATCTGACATAGGAGTGAATAAGTCCTCAGAAGTTCAACAACATACACAGTCATATTGCTAGTGCTATTTTAAGTCATGTCTGACTGACTCAGAAGACCGTGTTTTTTTCAGTAAGTAGGAGCAGACAAAAATCCCAATGTTTATATTTTTATATGAGCTATTCAGACATTGGGACCCCCAGTAGTTCACTAGTAGTGTAAATTAACTGTTTTTGGAAAGTATTAATTCCTTGCTTAGAAGCAGGTAACAAATGAGAGGATTAGTTAGTAAAATGTTAGTGCCAGCTAATACATTTTTACTTATTTGCTTTACTATTGGCAAAGCCTATGAAGATCTTTTATCTCCATTCTACTAATATTCCTCTTGTTGCTAATTAAAAATAAGTATTTAGTACCAGACTCTAATCTTTTGGTGAATTTTACCAAAAAAAAATCTTTAATGGGTCAGATGTGCAGTGAGGATCTTAAAGTAACTATTTGGCAATGGAGCAAAATTCTGGAAGTTTTGAAAACCTGGTATTAAAGGTAGTTGGCAGTCCCTTCAGTATCCATGAAAAGAAACTGAATCTTAAGATAGATTCTGTACATTCATGCTGTGGTTGCTAATGAGTCATTTTGAGTACTCTGGGCAGATTTGTCCAACTGTGTCTTAGTGGGGCCACTTGGCACAGCATATGGGAATTATAAAACATTAGAGATGAATTAAGTTTGCATTCACTCTAACTTATTTTAAAGCAATTTGTGATCACCAAGTTCTCAGTTATTTCTACTACTGTGTGTGCGTATTCCCCCTAATTCTGGATGTAGTGACCTAAAAGTAAAAGTGTTAACCATTCTTCCAGTGGCACCTAATTCATTTTTTCTCCCAGGACTGACTTTTCCATCTGGTGAGTCTGTCCTGGAACAGACTTCCTACTCAATGTAAAGGGATATAATGATGAATTTATAAAAGTTGTACTATAGTCAAACTAGACCAAGAAATTGTATCTATGAACTTCCATTACAGTGTTTCATCTTCTAATGGCTTTTTAGTGGGTAGGGCTGTTTTGTTTTTCTATTGTCATATCAGTTACAGGACTGTTCTGTTTCTGGGGAAAAAACTTGTTCTCTTTGGTCTTGTAATATAATAATTTCTTTATATTACTTCCTTCCTCACTTTTTCTACAAACTTTGAGCCAGACGGAATTATGACAGAACTCTTTTCTGTCTCTTTATCTTGCACATATTCTGACTAATAGAGAAATCTATTTATTGTGGTTTGAATGTCATTGGCCTACCCTTTCCTCTGACCCAGGAGTGAGCTATCACTTGGGCATCTGGTCTAACTCAGAACACTCTGCAGGGACCCAATCTGGCATATTATACATTGTCTATTGGCATGCTCTCTGCTTGATTGAATAGCAGAGTTAGTTGTGGATATTTGCCTTGCTTGGCTACCATTTTTCGCTCTCATTAAGAGGTCAGAATGATTTTTCAAATGTTTGAGGGAAAATCTCCATCACCAATCCAGGGGTGTAGTTGAAGTAAATGGAGTTTTACAGGTTTTGTGACTTTTGTAGAACTTTACCTGAAACAATGTTTCCATGCATAATTTAATATGAACAACAATTTAGTTGATTCACATGATAATATTTTGACTAATGTAACCTAGAATTATGATTTCAAAAATTACAAGTTGGAGGATTTCTTAGCAGTGTTTTCAAACTGCTAACCTCAAAACTATACAAGTTTTTCTCTTTCAAGAATTTGAACCTGAGAAATGCAAAGAAATGTCTGACATTGCAAAGATGAATAGAAATGTTCATTTGTTTGTGGCCTTGCAGGATCAGAACTGTAGGCTCCAGAAATATGTGACTGTGAGTGAGAGTAGCGGCTGTGCTAGCAGGCTGAATATCCAGAATTGAGCAGACCTAGCACTTTCTGTTGTCCTAGAACCCATTAGGTATGTTCCAAAGTTGTGTTTATTTTACTTTCCTGTTCAGAGGATTAGAACTGCAAATAATTGTGTTCAGAAATCTCAAATTTATCATCTTTTCATTTTGATTTACTCAAAGACCAGTCTGTAACATGGCAATGATTTTTTATTATTTTAGTTTAATACATGTGTATAGCACATAATGTTTACATTCCTTGTGAGAAGTTGTTATATTCTGTTTTACTTTAAGTGCATTCTTTTCCTAATGCTTTGTAGCAAATTACCACCAACTGTTGGTTAAAACCCCACCCACTTAGTATCTTACCTCCCCGCACCATGTGGTTCAGCTCTCCATTCAAGTTTTCATAAGCCTGAAGTCAACGTGTTAGCTGCATTGAATACTATTTTGGAGGCTCAGGAGAAGAATCCACTTTGAAACTCATTTAGATTGTTGTGAGAATTCATTTTCTTGGGGGCTGAATTCCATATATATATATTTGTTTTAATCTGCTGTTGGCTAGGGAGCAGGGTCACTCTAGGGTCCTACAGGTTTCTCTAAGGTCCTATCCCATGTCCTCCATCTTCAGGAGTGGCAATGGAGAATCTTGTCTCATTGGAATCCTTCTCTGATTTCTGTTCTGACCCTGACTCAGATTTAAAGGGCTCATGTGATTAGGTTAGCCCCACACAGATAATCTCCCTTTGTAAAAGACAACTGAGTCATTAAACATCACATAACCATGGAATAAGATTCATCAGAATCACAGCTGTGCAGCTTATGCAGGGTATGTAGAGTGGGTGTGGGAGTCTTGAAGTCCATCTTAGAATTCTGACCTATCCTGGTTTATATCCATGTTCACAAAATATCACTTTGAAAAATCTGCAGTGGATACATTCTGAATAGAGTCCTATTATGAAGAAAGAAGAGATACTACCTGTAGTGTCTGGTCTCAGAGAATAACTTATTGATGGCTTCAATATGGATTTCCATGGTAAGAAGATAGCATGTTATTTCACTGAGCAGTCTTGTGAGTTTATAAATAACATAGGATATTTTTAATCTATTTTACTTTAAATCTATGTTAGAACAAGTGAGCTATCCTGTAGCTAAACTATCCAATGGTATAAACCATAATTAACCCCACTGCAGGATAAATTAAATCTTTGTTATAATTTTAATAGAAACACAAGTGGTTCTTGTTCTTCAATAAGACAACGTCATCCACATGGATTGCCTAGTTGAGTTTTTTCACATTTGAGATTTATGACTATTAGTCTACTAACAAACTAAGCTTTGAAACAGCAGGAAATACTGGGGTTCTTTACCAATAGAAATTAAGCATAGTTCTGAGATGTATGATCCAAGTATCAGAAAACTAAATAATCATAGTTAGTCCAAGGCCTTAATATATATCTTGTCAGATGTATCAGTAGTCAACCTTTCAGCCTGAATTTTTCGAAGTTAATCAAGTTCTGGATGAAACCTACATACAGACAATACAATACATACAATATATTACTCTTACATTTGCATTATTTTAAAGTACATAAATGAATGAATAAAATAATGAGGACACTCAAATAAAGCAAAGAAAAAAGAAAAATGTTATTCTGAGTAAATTTATTTAAGACTTTTATGTTAGAAGGACCTAAACATGATTCTCAGCCAAACTCACCAATCATACAAATAATTTAATCTCTCTAAAACTCAGAATTCTCATTTTTCAATTTTACTATGTTAATCTTGCATGATGGTTCATTTATTTAAAATGCTTATTTGTACCTTCTTCTAAATTTTTCCATAAACCTAAAACTGTTTTAAAAGAGTCTGAGCTGGGCAAGGTGGTGTGCAACTGTAATCCCAGTACTCTAGGAGGCTAAGGCAAAAGAATCTTTGTGAATTTCTTTCTGGCAAGAGTTACATAGTGACTTTAAGACTAGTTTGGACTATATAGTAAGACTGTGTTCAAAATATCAAAAAATAAAATCTTTAAAACAAATAAATATTAACTTTTCTGTAAAATGAATAAATACCTAAATATTTTAAAAGTCTACCAAATACCAGAACCCTGCTAGGCTGTGAATAATAACTATGTCTTATGAGCAAAAGAGATAACCATCCCTTTCATAAAATGTATGGCCTGACAAAGAAAGAAATAGGATAAATGCAGTAGTATTTATGAAGTACTTATTCCATTGTCTAGTATTCCGTGGCTACTTAAAATGTATTATTACCTTCTTCCTTTCCTTTTCCATGTCTGATCTTGCTGCCATATGAAATCTCATAACTGCGATTTTGGCAAATGATTTTGAGAAGCATATGGTTGCTGATGGACTATTATAGAAAATAGCACCATGACAAATTTAATGTGTCATTTAAGAAGTGAGATTGTGTAATGAACTGAGTTTCCCATTCAGTTCTTATAGAACTGAGGTTTTTAGAAAAATGAGGTTTGTGGTTTCATTCCAAAGATCAAGTTGCAGCAGTTTTCTTCATGGATGTTACCTAATCATAGAAAAATTGGTAACATTTTCTTAATAGATGTCAGAGTCTTTCCTGAAGGAAGATTCTTTCAGCTGACAAGCTAATACTAGTATTGCTGATGTCAAAGGGAGGTATGGTGATGATAATGATTTTAAAAAGTATTTGTCATATATTCAGGTTTATAACATGATTTGCAAATCATATATCTTTTGTTGTCTCTAATAGTGGTAGAAAATGGGAACTCCTTTCACTTGGCTGTAGATGGTTTTGTGCTAGTTTACATGGACCATCCTTAGGGTTTTGTGAATTTGGAAACCAAGAGTGGAACAGTTTGCATATTCACACCTTAGTAACAGAGTGGAAGAGGACTAGAGAGGGTGGTTAGTATGTAGGGACCTTTGAGATAATATATCCCAGAGTTGTAACTTTTCCTAGGGCTTGACTCTGACTCAGTCTCTGGATACCATTTAGCCGTCCCTAAATCTCTTGGAAAGTTAGGATGCTGATTACTTTTGCCCTGGGTGTTATGAACAAGAGTATTTATTAAATACATTGTATCCCTTAAATGAACTATAAGAATGATAGAAACAAGAATTATTGGCACTTTGAAATAATTTATAAGGCATTTGACTTTGAGTATACCCAATATGATAATTATAACTCAGAGGGAAATATGAAATACAATTTCCATCCCTTTCATGTTCCACTCACCTGGACTTTAGTATTCAGTGACAAGGCCTTTTTAATTTTTGCCTGTGCAACTATATCTAGAGGAATGTCTATCACAAGTCTTTCATAGTAAAATTTGGGCTAATTGATATAAAATAATTATAGTGACTAATTTCATCCCCAGTGATTCAGAATAGCTTCTAACCAGCATCTAACTCCCCAAATAGGTATTAGGTGCCCATATCTTCTTCTTTGTCCCTTCCACTTTGATAGTTTTTAGACAAGGAGCAAAAGAAAAAATCTTCCAATGTACAGGTAGTATATAGTCAGAGTCTTCTCAGATTTCAGCTACTCCCTCTTAAGCAATCAGAGCTTGGTGAACAATAATTGAGGGAGGAAGCAAAACACTCAGAGCAGCACAGGGAACAAGTACAGTTTTATGAAAAGGATTAGGTGCAAAACAAGTTCTTCAGTGGTTTGTTTTTCTCTTTCTAGTATTCCTCTTCAGTCAGTAGAAGCTGTTATCAGTTGCTGGTGTTATGACTGGGCACATCCATCCTGGGTCAAACATGCTGCAGTGTGCAAAGCCAGCTGCAGATTGCAGTCCTCTGCAGTCCAGCCAGGCCAGCAGAATTTGTGTAGTGTGTGGCCTGTTCTAGCTAGAATACTGAATTCAGGATGTGCCCTTAATGGGACATTCGAGGACAAAAACAAAGAAAGCTTTTCCTGCCTTAAGATAGACTGCCCTTCCCTTAGTGTTTTAAGAACACAGATTTGCATTGGTCAAGAGAAACCAAAGCTGACCCTCGCATTATTGCTAAATCTAGTTTTCCATGCCATTCAGTCTGTGTGAGCTTAATTTAATTTTCTCCCCAAACTAATATAGATAGATGATAGTCAACTTGAAGTTGCATATGAAATGTCTCATTCAATGCTTTTGTTTAGATGCCTGAAAATATTTAAAGGAATAACTAATCAACTAGTCAATTAACAACATCCCTCAGGGAACAGTGTTTTGCCATTTTAACAGAAAACTCCCTTTGTGATTTTGCAGCCACGACAGCCCAACCCTGACTGGCGTTACTCCGCCTCCCTGAGAGCAGGCATGCACAGGTATGTATGTATTTCCCTCCTTTCTTCACTCAGGAGTCCCATTAACTGGGTATGGTTCAGATAAATGGAATCTCCCTAGGTCAGAAAGAGCTGTTGGAACTGAGAAGCCTTAGATATTCTACCAGGGGAATACAATTATATTTTGTATCCATAGCTATTCCTTGAAACATTAGAAGTGGTCACTGCCAAATGCTTATCAAATGTTTGGAAAGAAGAGTCTCTTGTAAAATCATAAGGACAGGTTTATGTGTATTTTCTTTCATCAACATTTCTACAAGGTTGTATCAATTGAAATTTTAAAAATTTCCTACAAGGAAATAATTCACCTTTCTTCATCCTCTCCTTTGTAATTAATAAATATGCTTATGGACATTATATAATGTATATACACATGTTTACCTTGGAGTTTTGTCTCACACTATTACATCTTATTAACCACAATAATTGATTGTTTTTCTTGTTCATGTTCACATCTATTAGAATCTCCTTATCTTATCTTTTGGTCATCTTATTATCATCAATGACATGGGCTCTTCAAAGATGAGTTATCTGAATGGCCTTTTTAAAGTATCTAGAAACCAAATCTAGCTTATTTTAAATTAATCTAGAGTAATACCATGGCTCTAAGACTCAAATTTAATATAATTTTGCTTTTTCTACTTTGTCTCCTTGACAGTAATTGATGAGCTACTATTATTCTTAGAACTGTTCTTGTATCCATGCCATATGATCAAATAAAAGATTCATTATTTATGACTGTCTTTGGAAACCAAATGGGGAGTGTGTCAAGAAACTAATGATCACTACTACAAAAAGGACTTATTTAAAGAAGAAAAAACTCCAACCCTGAACCCCTCAAAATATCTGGGCACTTGTCAATTGAATCTTCACCAAAACTAGATCAATGTATAGCGTTTACAGAGTATATGTAGACTTAATGAAAAATTAGTTTTAGCCCATTAAAAATTCATTAAATTAAAATAAATTAACACCCCCTAAATCATTGCAAGTGAGCAGAAATTACTATACTGGATGCTATTTCTGAACCAGAAGCAATAGGGGAAGGGAAAGGTTGAAGATTGGTAGTTGGTTTGGTGAGATATCATATTGGAACCTAGGTTATAATTTCAGATCAGAAACACTCATGCAGATGATAGGATACTAGACATGAGAAAGAATTATTTATACTTACTAGAGACGAAGTTATGCTTTTGTCTGTATCTGAGCTATTGGCAGAATCAATGTGGGTGAAAGCATATTGAACAGCACCAACTCTTAGTCTTGCAACTGAATTAGTGCTTTACTTGAAAAGTATCAAAGCTATGAGATCCACCTTAAAAACTACATTTAAAATAAAAAAATTTAAATATATTACTTCCTTGTCTCATTTTCAAGTGAAAAAAAGCCAATGTACATCTATTCGAGTTTTAATTAAAATATTATGAGATTTAAATAGATAAGAAATGAAATAAAAATTGAAACTAAAATGCCATTTCTTTCTCACAATGTAGTATATTGAGCATTTGTTATTCAATAATGCTTATTTTTCTACACATATGCTTGGCTTCTTGACTTTTCCAGCCTTAAACATTGTGTAACTCTTCTTTTGAAAATTCTGCTTTGAACTGAACTGATTCCAGGATAGTTACATCTTTATGAATCTGATAGAGCCCATATGACTTGTTAGTGGAATTCAAGAACACCTGAAGGATATTAATATTTAGAGAAAAGAGGAAATTCTAGGTCAAAGACAAGGGGAATAATGTCAAAAGGTTAGAGCTTAATGAGTGAATTTCCACTAGATGTATTTTTTAAAGTCAAAGAGTAAAAGAATCTTAAACTTGTAGATTGCCTTTCCTTATGATAGTTCAAATTTGCTTGCTCTGTTGCCTCACATAACCCCTTCAATCAGTACTATAAGTTTTATTTTAGTAACATAGTGCATGAGATAAACAAATGTCTAATTTTAAAGTGTCCTCTAATTTTGATAGAGTTTTCTTGAATATTGACTGTTAGGATCGCCTGCCTGCCTGCCTGCCTGCCTCCCTTCCTCCCTTCCTTCCTTCATCACACATATTTGAAGGTCTAATATGCATTACCAGTAAACATATGCAAATGACTATAATGTTCTCTCTGCAAAGGAAGTTAATTCTAGGAAATGTTAGGTGGGTTCTCAATGCATAAAAGATACAGAAAGAGTAAAACAAAGTTAACCATTAACTGGGTGGCTAAACTGATAATACTACAAATAACCTTAGTGTATTTTTCTTCCTACTAAGGAGAGCCCAGAACAGAGAACTTCCAAGAGAAACTTGGGGCTTTTGAAAACAAGCTCCCTTTGTCTTCTTCAGCATTAAGATGTTAAAATGGCATTCACTCTCTTGTGGTCTTCCTGTTAGATTTAGGGAGCACCACATGGCATTAGTGAAAACCAAAAATTGTCATAAGCATAGAACAGTATGGTATAATAGGCAGTAAGGCAGCGATGCTTCTGCAGCAATATGACCGACTACTCAGTAATAATTGCTGCTGTTCTAGCATGAGCAGATTGTGTTAGCTGCAGCCCTGCCTCTATTAATGTAAGCAATTTGAGAGCATGGAAGGAGAGCTGGAAAGGCATGTATAGTCTAACTGTTATATGGGTTTATATGTTTACTCAGCTCTGTGCACCTGGAGGAGGCTGGCATTCTACGGGCTGGTCCAGGAGGGTCTGATCAGCAGTGGCCGACTGTATCCAGTGCAACACCAGGTAAAGGGCCAGTGTCTCTCTATTCTTGCTTAGGTTTTAGAAGCTAATCTTTCTTTGTAAGATCAGGACTGTTGATGACTCCTTTTTGATTATTTTCTTCCATACAAATATTATTTTCATACATATATTTTTATTTTCATTTTATACTTGATGGTCTTCAAAAGTTGAAAATAGCATAAGGGCAAAGATATGTGTGTGTGTGTATGTGTAAAAGTTCTTTTTTTTTTTTCCTTTTGTACAGGGGATAGAACTTGGGACCTTCCGCTTGGGAGGCAGGTAGCGGAACAACTGAGCTAAATCCCTGGCCCATAAAGTTCTTTCTAAAAATAATTGGGTACCTTTCAAATGCTTAGGACATCCTAGCCACTCTGAGATCTGGTAGTCTCATACACAGAGATAACACTACCAGGGAAGATCTTTTGTTTGAACACAGTGGAAACCAATGTGAGGTGGTAAGCAAAAGGGAGGTAATTAATAGAGAAGTAGATTGATCTCTAGCAACCTAGCTAGATAATAGATAGAAAGAATAGGCTTTCTCATGCGTGTGGAACGTTATCAGAGCTAAAGCATTATTCTCTTTGACTTCAAGTGAAAGCCATATCTACTTCTTCCTGAACCTCAATATCCTTATCCAAACTAAATTTAATTGCCTTAGCATGCACATTGCCAAACATGACTATCTCACAGTTTGCTAGTTTAGAGGACCAATGAGGACCAATTCCTAATCCAAAGTTTCAGGAAAAAAATTCTATTAGGTTGTGTTAAAAACTCAGTGGCTTGGGCCAGGGATGTAGCTCAGTGGCACCGCGCCTGCCTCCCAAGTGCAAGGTCCTGAGTTCAATCCCCAATATCAAAAAAACCAAAAAACAAAAAACTCAGTGGCTGGATGAACAAAGAAAGTTGCTTAAACTCATATTTCCTTACTCTTGCCAAATTACTAAATCATTTTCATATAATAAAAATATTTCTTATAAGGCCCATTCCTATAGCAGTTTTCAGAAAGGAAGAATTATAGGTCAGCAGAGACCATAAATGGTATCTACCATAATCTTCTATTAATAAACCATCACCATGATGGTAGTAGTTACTAATTATAAAGCCATCAGATGCCAAGACACTGCAAGGTACATCACATGTATCGTCTCATTTATTCCTTATGACAATCTTGCAAGGGTTTTATTATATCTATGTTAATTTTTTAAACTGGAGTTTACAGACAGGTTAAGACAAATACCTGAGTTTGCACAGCTCAAAGGTAACAGATGTAGGATTCAAACCCAAGTGTCTAGCTTTGGACTCTAAAAGTATATAAAATTTATACTCATAGCACGACTGGCTAGCAAGAATCCATCCAAATTCAAATACATATATACATAACAGATGACATAAGCATATGTATGTACAAAGTTCTTTCCAAAAATGATCAGGAGGTGCCTTTCAAGTGATTAGGCTAAGTAACAGCAGCCAAGGCCTATTTTTGCTGGAAACTCTAAGGGCTTTCATTGATTCTAATCAGCCAGCATTTGCTATTTATGAATGTTGCACAATTCAACTAAAAGATTTGTCAGAAAAAATTGCTCAAGTTGAAGCAATTTATTAGAAACATAGCATTGCCAGATGGCAGGGGGAGGAACATAAAATAATTCATTGAACAAAGCTGCAACCCAAGTGCCACTGATGGAGTGAAGAAGTGATGGAGAAGAAAGTGGTTTTAGATTACCAAATGTTGTAGGATATGGAGGCATCTGAAAATGGGAGAATTAATTAAAGCAGCCACACAAGATCATACCTTGCCACACTGTCTTCCTTTCAGAGTTACCTTGTTCTCATAGATGCACTGTAGGTCAGTCTAGTTAGCCAAGAACTAACTTTGAATACATTCTCCCTCTCGCTGATGGTGCTGGTTGGTATATATTCCTAGGCAAAGGTGACATAGGAACCATGTATTGATCATTTCATACTTTTCACTCAAATTTTGCCTTGAGATTCAGAAGGATATTAGGAAACTATCGTTTTGACTGAAGATAGGAAATTGGTCAGTCACCATTGCTGCCCTTCATTACTGGCTGCTGACATAAGAATCATGGTCCTAATGAATCCATCTTCCAATTACTCACTAATAACCTAACCATGCTTTTCAACATGCATCTGCAACAATGATATGAAATCAAAAGAGTTCTCCTCTCCCTTCTGCCTGTTTAGGTTTTAGACTCAAAACATGTTCTGAATTATTTCCAGGAACAGTGACATACAGATTAAGATTATGACTTTGAGTCAGATCTGCATTGAATTCCAATCCCAAACGTACTTGCTAACAGACAAATTATCTAAATTGGCAGTCATGGTAGTACATGCTTGTAATCTCTGGGTTTATTTCCAGTACCACAAAAAACCTAAATTCATATTTTCTTAACTACCCTTTCTGTAAATTGAGTACAAGAAGAATAACACTAGTCTTACTGAGTTGTCATGAGAAATAAAGGAGGAGAAAGAATTGAACATAGTGCTTGACATACAGTATTAATAAATGTCATCTTACTCCTTTTTGAGAACATTTTAGTTTTATGCAATCTATGATATGGCCTCAACTGATAACCTGGTGGCCAGAAGTCAGCAGTTCTTATTTGTGGGCCCATATATAGGCTCTCTGAAATTGTCTGGAACATCCTGACATCTATACACTCCCATCACCCCGTGCTATTATCCTGGAGATGGAGCAAGAAGGATTTATTAGTTGGTGGTTAAAGAAAAGAAAAATGCTTAAAAAAATGGTTATTTCCAGTCTGAAATAGAGCCTGCCTTCCACTGATTCTGTTGCCCTTTTTGCTTCCAAAATGTTTTTTTCTTATGCCTGACTCTCCTGACACTTGTGTCTGAGCCCTTGCAGTGACCAGCCACATATTGCTCTTTTCTTACCAACACCTACAGCAGCTACAGCAAAAAAGGATGCAGGGCCTGCTTTGCACTAATCCTCATTCACCTGTGTTTCTTGAAGTTGTTTGTCCTTCTTCAATTAATGCCTTTGCTTTGTTACTAAACTGTTCATTTATTTTCAGCCTACAAAAGCCTAGGATAAAGATGCCACACTCTGAAGGGATCAATGGAGGTATCACCAGGTGATGTTTTCTGCAGGATAAACAAGTCAGGCATTAAGTTGATTAATCCTGATTACTGGTCCCTTTCTCCAGCCTCTTTTGTGAGCAGACCTGGATCATGGGCTTCCTTATTTCCTTTCAGCTTCCCATGAGGCTGAGCAGAGAAAGAAAGTTAGCTAAATTGGGAATGTGCAGAAACAGTTACAGCCTATTCTTCAGATGGAGGGATATGTTTTGGGGGCAAGTGCACTAAAGGGCCAGTCACTTGTGTTACAAATCTTCTTAACTTTCTCAGTGTGAATGCCCTGAAGAGGTTTCAGTGAATACTGTCTTCTGATTAGTTCCTAGACAGAATCCCAAGAGGTTATAAAAAGACAGTCCTTGTGTGCCAGGGAACTGGGCTGCTACAGTGGGCCAAGCTGTTTTGCTATGTCCCACTCTTCCAGGCTCCTCTTTCTACATTTCATGTGATCTCAAGGTTTACCTAAGGTGCCAGGTGTGGTGGCACACGCTTGTAATCCCAGCACTCAGGAGGCTGAAGCAGGAGGATTATGCAAATTCGAGGTCAGCTGGATTAGACAGTGAGTTCAGGACCAGCTCGAACTACAAAGTGAGACCCTGTCTCAAAAAAAAAAAAAAAAATCACCTAAGGCAACAGTCAGTTATATTTAGAGTGAGAGATAAAGTCAGCCATTTATATCTTTAGGTCTACATTCATGGATTTAACCAACTGCATGCAGACTAAAAATACTACATTTAAAAAAATTGCATCTGTACTGAACATGCACATTTTTTTCTTGCAATCCTTCTCTAAACCATACAGTGTAACAATCATTTACATTGTATTAGGTATTAGAAGTCATCTAGAGATGATTTAAAATATATTGAAGGATGTGCACAGGTTCTATACAAACACCCCACCACTTTATATAGGGGACTTGAGCATCTGCAGATTTTGGTATCCATGGGGATTCTGAAGCCCATCCTACATGGGTACTGAGGGACAACTACTCTCTGTTTTCAAAAGAGCTCAGGGAATTCCAAAGCACACAGCACTGCCAAAGATAACCTTATAGCTTGTGAAGCAAGACCCTAGGAGATCTGGGACTGAAAAGTGAAAGATTAATTAGGAAGGGGAAGCTACTAAGGCAGTAAGGATTAAACAACCTTAATTTAGATTGACTAGACAGTGATCCTCAAAGTTTGGTTCCCAGAGCAGTAGTACCAACCATACCTAGGAACTTGTTAGCAAATCAAATTCTCAGGCCCTGCCCTAGATTTACCACATCAGAAACTCTCAGCAGACTGTGTTTGAACAAGTCCTCCATGAGATCCCAATGTACTCTAGAGTTTAAGAAATGGTCCAGAGTAAATATTCCCAATGTTGCCAACTATCTTTGGAGGCTCAGAAACTGTGAGGAAGGCATCTGTTTATGATTCTTGTGGGAAGCAGGGAGATGATTGCTGAGAGCTCCAGCTCTGGAGTCACAGCAACTTTCCTTTGAATTCTTGCTCTGCCACTCATTAGGTTTATGCTCCAGGGACCATTTCTTAGCTTTTCTATTCTGTTTTTTTTTTCTTTCCGTAAAATGGAGATAAGAGTGATGTTTACTCTGTAAGGTAGTTACAAGAATTAAATAATACATATTACAGAGCATGGAGAACAATAAGAGTTTAATAAATGAGTCTATCCTTCAACTGCAGAGTTTACGCCCCACTTGTTCTGTGTAGTCTCTATGGAAAGGCTGTGTTATAGAGATTTTTTGAAAAATACCTCTCTTTTTGTTTCCATTAGGGATTCTTTTTGCCCTGGTTTTCCACAGCTTCTTACTTTGCAGAAAATGGACATGATTTAGGTGCCCTAGTTTTATAGGGGGAATACATACTATTATTTGTCTTAGGGATTCTTACCTTTCTGACAAAACCAACCCCCCAAGGAGAGACTCCATTTGTGATTCTTCCCCAGACAGAAACTGTGTTTCTTAAGTTTTTTGGAGTCCATTTAGAGCTCTGTAAACATAAATTTTTCCATCTCATGAGCAAGTGCAGCCTCAGGCTTTATTGGAGAATTTAGAAAGCATGCTGTTCCACTAACCTGCTCACCCTCAACTTATGCTGTTGTCATGGCAATGACAGTCGTGGGAGGTGAGTTCATATCCTTATTTGGAAAGAAAATGAGATCAAGGATCTTGTGAGCAGGCATCTCTCTCCTGTCTGTGTCCTCCACTCTCATCTTCCATCTGACTGCCCAGGAGTGCCAACTTGGGTTAGAGATCTCTAGCTCAGGAAAGTAAGTGCTTGAAAGATGCAGTTTCACTCTGTGGGGTTGTGGACTTCATTATGTTTCTTGGATTATTTTTTAATGTAGCTTATGATAAAAAATATTTGTTTGTTCTGGACTGGCCTGGAGGGAGAGAGTAAGATGGTACAGGAAGGAGAATTAGCATCCTCTACCTAGGAGAAGCCTAGAAGTCTTTGTTGTCTCCATCCATGTGTCACTTTCTTTATCTCCTTCTTGGAGGAATATGCTGCATCTTCCATTTTCATGGTCATGTAAATAAAAGACTAGAATTGACATATCCTGATTTTTCTGAAATTAAACATTTCTATGAATTAATAGTTTCTGAGATAGTTCTTTCTCTATATGCTCTGTATTTTCTCACCTCTTTCATTTCTCCCAAATCAATTCTTCTAGAGTTGCTAGCCCTGAGAAGAATATAGAGTTGGGATCATAATATAAATAGATAGTTTCTTCCATAACAGTGGTCCCAAATGGAGACCATATGTCTCTTGAAAGGTATTCAATCTCATGTGTGCTCAGATGTATGCTCCTGAACACACATTTTGACAACATACATAGTGAAGGAAAAAGAGCAGCAAAACCTGTTTTCTTAGGCTACAGTTCCCTTCAAATCCTACAGATTCAGAGAAGCAGGATAATGCAGGCTCAGGAAATAAGAGACTCATGATAGTTCTTTCAGTTATAATTGATCCCTTTAATATGCCAACTACATTAAAGCAGTATAGTATGGTCCCTGAAAACTTTGTTCTCAGGAAGAATTTTTGACTTCCTCTTAGAAAAATAATGTACTTTGTCCTTCTTTTGTTTAAGAGAACAGGATACTTTCTAAATTACCCTTTCAGCTTTCTCTATACACCATTCTTTGCAGCTGAATTTTTATGCCCCTAGTCAAAAGAGAGTCAGGCTTCTGCTGGGGAGATCCCAGTGTCACAAAGGGCCAAAGAGTGGGGAGTCACCAACTTTGCCACCTGACGTAGCTCAAGAATGACAGGCTACCTGTGTGTTTAAGAGTTTTACAGGGAAGGGGACATGGAAAGCTTTGCAGCTCTGGTAAAGCTTAAAGAAATTACAAACTATCACTATTTCTCTGCCCTGAACCTGTGCCTCATCATAAGCAAGTCTTTCTTGTTCTGACACTCAGAGAGGAGCTCCCAGACACTAGTTCTAAAAAATCCCAGCAATCTTTCCCACAGAACGAAGTGTAGACTCTCCATGCAAAGCTGCTCCACTTTTAGTTTAATATTTTCTAGTAAACTAGAAATTAAACTAGTGACAGCAAGAGACTTTTGTGGCAAATATTTTGAGAAACTCAGCCCAGATTCCAAAGGAACTTGAAAAATTCATCTTCATAGAGGCAGTCAACTTTACAATTGAGAAGGACATTGCCTAATCTGAAGAAATGTATTCAGGACAAACACTGGCTAGAGACCAGGGTCCTCGAGAGAAGAGTTGTAAGATTGTTTATTGCCAGGAAGCCTGGTAAGAGTGTAGGTTAGAGAGGAGACTTTCTCTGCCTCAGCATTTGGAATCTCATTACTCACAATCAGTAAAAGGAGGGGGAGCAGAAATAAATGCTGTTCTACTCTTATCTCAGTTGACCAAGAGCTTCCTTTGGGCAGGCAACAGCCCTGCCCAAAATGGCAAATCTCCCAAGGACAGAAGTCTATCCTGAGGATGGCATCACTACAGGAAATGATGGAAAAAGGATGTTTGTGCTACTATTAAAACAGGAAGTTAAAAGCTTTATAAGAAATTATACATACTTAGAGGTATAACTATGAAAGGTTAGGGTATGAAAAGGTAGCTTTTAGGAACCAAATTTGGCTTCAAAGAGAAGAGAGACAATGAGAAGTTTTTCATTATTCCTTGCTCCTGACTCCCAAACCCTAGGCCTCTAGATTACAACTGCCATTTTACATAAAAAAACAACAAACAAACTTGTGTGTGTGCCAATGAGGTGGGAGTCTTTGTTAGTCAAAAGCTTTTTTGGGACAGGGTCTTATTATGTAGTCCAAGTTGGCCTTGAACTCACTATGTAGCCTAGGCTGGCCTTGAACTCGTGGTGATCCTCCTGCCTCAGCCTCCCAAGTGCTGGGATTACAAGTATGCACCACGATGCCCAGTTGTTAGTCAACTTTTAAAGTCTAAAATCTGTACTGTTGTCCCCTTTTTTATAGAAATATTTTCTTAGAGCATGAGGAAGGCAGACTTAACAATAGCCATTGCTTATTGGGAACAGTGACGAGCACTTCACATGCATTTCATACTTAAACAATTTTAAGAAGTACATTATTCCCATGTTTTAGATTAAAAAGTTGAGGATTATAGAAGTAAAGTGGCTTCCTTACATCCCCACAGCTAGTAAACATGTTTTGGTCACTTTATTTTATTTTCTTTTGGTATTGAAAATTGAACTTAGGGCCTCATGCTTGCCAGGTAGGTACTGTGCCACTGAGCTACGTTCCTGGCCCTGTTTTGCTCACTTTTATATTCTCAGTGTCAAGCAAGATGTCTATACACACTCATGCTTAATATTTGTTGAATCTATTAATGTCGTTCACATGGCAAAGGGAGTATTTGAACCCTATACACTTAGCACATTACTATTACTTTGTCCCACATAACAGGTGAAGAGAGTAGCTTAGTAGTTTCACTGTCTGTGTTCCAGTTCAACTGTAAGAGTCTGTATTGGTTTCAGTTACTGCTATACCAAGTTATCACAAATTTTGTGACTTAACATAATTATTTTATAGTTTTGGAGACCAGAAATCTTCACTAAGTTAAAATCATAATGTGTTCTTGCCACTATATAATAAAGATCTGCTTTCATTCAGTTGCCACTAAGGTGTTTCCATCTGAGTCTTCTATGACTGCACCTTTTTAATCTACATATTTGTACAGTCTGTTCATGACAATTTAGATATTTTCCTTTATATATATATATATATATATATATATATACACACACACACATATACACATACACACACACACAGACACACACACACACACACACACACACCCTATCTGGCTTTTCATAATTTGTGAGTCCTCTCAAGCAGAATAATTAATATTCATATGTCAATTAACAGTTTGTTTAAGGTAATTGAAGCTCTTTCTATCATGCTTCTCAAAATTCTAATCACTGCCCAAGTGGCCCATTTCAAGGCCATTTCTATACTTTTAGGTATATATAACAGCAGTACCCTACTTCAAGGTACCATAATCTGTATTTGTTTCCCAGGGCTGCTATACCAAATTGCCACAAACTAGATGGCTAAAACAATTCAAATTTATTATCTTGTAGTTCTGTAGATCAAAATTCCAAAGTGGGGTTCACTGGGCTAAAATCAATGTGTTGGGGGGGGGCTGAATTTCTTTAAAAGGGTTTATAAAAGGACCTGTCCTTACCTCTTCCAGTTTTTAGGGATTGCCCAAATTTTTAAACTTGTGGCCCCTTTCTTCTTCAGCAATGTTACCCCTGCAAATCTCTCTGTCCCACCTCTGTCACTTTTCAGGACATTTTGATTACATTGAGGTCACCTGGATATCTAAGATAATATCCCTATCTCAAGATCTTTGTTATTACTGCACCAACAAAGTCCTTTCTGCTATGTAACATAAAATATTTACAGGTTATGTAAATTAGGATGTAAGTGTCTTGGGGTTCAGTTTGTTATACTACCTACCACAAGTCTTTCATGTTCAGGCTGAAGCAACTGTGTGTGTGTGTGTGTGTGTATGAATTTTAGTAGAAGTGAAAATAAAATAAGGTATATATTAGAAATATGAAGAGTGAATATAGATTAGACTTTAAATCTCTGTTGAAAGGTACTAATTATCAGAAGTCTGATGGAGACTTAATCAACCCCTACTATTCCCTCCAAAACTTAACTAATTAAGGACAGATGGCAGGAACCAAGTGACAGATCAAAGTTAACATCAGGTTTATATTATCGGTAAAGGTGGCCTGGAGAATATGACTAGGGCCTGCAACTTTCCAATGCAAAGGCTAAAAATTTAAAATGCCAGACATCTCCTTTGGTGAGAAAGGGAAGTTGTCCTGATTGAGTGTCAAATAAAGAGTGAAGCAGAGAAAAAGAAAGAGAATTAAGGTGAGGTATGTTGTGAAAGAACAGTTACTATTGGAGGTAACTTTATCCAATCAAGAAGCATAATCTCTTTAAAAGCAGGCTTTCAGCAATCTCTTCAATCAGACAAACTACTCTTCCTTCCTAGGAACAGTAAATAAGGAAGTAGAGCTAAAGATGAATGTTCTTGTCCTAGCACATCACCCCAAAGGACAGAAGTGTTGATTTATTGGGCATTCCCTCTGGTGGAAATCCAGAAAGAGAGGAAAATAATTCCCATCATATTATTATGTTAAGGGCCAGGCCATATTGCTTTGCACCAAGTTTAAGAACATTATTCCAAGAGTTGGGGAGAGGCAGGAGAGGACAGTACACCTTGGATCATCCACAGGTGAATCTGGAAGGAATCAATCATGAGACATGGTAGTAATTGAAAGCATATTGCTTGTCTTGTATGCATCTAGCATCTGAGTTTAGGTAAAAGAAAATTAAATATAAATCCAGGGCTTCCTTTTAAGAAAAAGAGGTTTACTGCTCCCCAGTGGGGTGGTGTGTGTGTGTGTGTGTGTGTGTGTGTGTGTGTGTGTGTGTGTGTTTTAGAATTGAGGGTAGGGAGTGCTTTCAGTCTATTCCTAAATCCCACCTGCTTTTTCCTCAGTCATGCTTCCTGTATTGGGGACAAGAGGTGGGGTGGTTTGGGGCCAATTCTAAAGATACATATGCACCTCAGGATTTGTTTATTTCTTAAGAGCATCTTGCCTTACAACCTAGTCTCTCATGCTAGTTCTCTGCTTGAGATTCTAACTGACGAGGCACTTCCACAACTTAGGGCCTCTCTGCACTCTCAGCAGATATGGCTGGATATGAAATCATTCTTCATACTGCTGACAGCAATTTGGCCACAGGGCCCATGAGAGAACCTTCTCAGAGGCCATCGTCCCTGTGGGTTCTGTGTGTCACTGAGGTGTCTGTCCAACTTCTGTTCCTATAGCCTGCAGTCAGTGGGGCAGTGCCTCATCAGTAGTCAGTGTCACTTCAATTCCCCTCTGTTAGACTAAGTATAAATTGAGTCTAAATATTTGCCTTTGGGAAATTTCTTTAGGGAGGACGAGGGTTTTTTGGCATGTTTTCTCTAAGTCTAAGGATTTAGGGATAATGAATTAGCTTCTTTGGTCTTTTTCACTCTGGGTTGCCTTGCCTCTAGGATAATAAACATCTAAATAGCTTTGATTTGAAAGGCACTAGTAAGATCCTCACACATACCACCCCCTGCAGCTAACCAGCATTCATTCCTCTCCTCTCCTTCCCTCTCCTCTCCTCCCCTCCCCTCCCCTCAGCTCTCTTCTTTCCTCTCCTTCTTCCTATTCTCCCTCCCCTCCCCCTTTTTCACCTCCACCCCCACCTCCTCCTCCTTCCCCACCCATCCCTCCCCCTCCCCCTTCTTTTCCAGAAACTTGGCTTGCCTCAATATAAAATTTGGCTAGAATCTCTTATGGTCATCAAGCAATCATTTATTAAGCTCTTACATAGGCCAGCTCTGCTCTAGCTAATATGAATGAAATATTGAATGTAACACAATTCTGTCCTTATAGTCTAGGGGGGAGACAGAAATGTGAAGAAATAAGATGGAAATATGACAATGTCATGTGATAAGGATTCATGTCATGCATAAACAGGGCCAGTAAGGGAAAGGAAGCTAGGACAAACTGCCAGGACCTCTCAGTCCAAAGTGGATTCAGAATGGTCTCTGTCCTAATCAATACAAACTATATGAATAAGATGAGCCAGTCTAGCTTTTCTGAAAAGGTCTCCCAAATTGTTTTCATGGGACCCAAACCCCCTGTCAGCAATCATGAATAGTGGATGTCATGGGAGTCCAGAAGATGAAACTGGAAATTTAGGAGACAATGTCAGAGATTATTTGACATTTAATACTAGAAGCTGCAGGATGGTAAGTAAGATGTGAGGAGGAAGAGAATTCCAGGCAAAGGAAACAATACTATAAAAAGAAAACAGTCAAAGTTGCATAATGTGGGTAAGTAGGAATGCATTTGATGGGTGGGGTGGATGGAGGGCTGTTGGGAAATGAGATCAGAAAGGAAGACCAGAGTCAGGTTTTGTCAGGTCTTAAATATTCTGCTAAAAAACCAAACCAAAACAAAAAAAACATAAAACCAAAAACTTGTAGTTTCATTTGCTGATAGTGGACGGCAACTAGAATATTTGTTTGTTTTCAGGAAAAGAGATTCTTTTAAGATTTCTTAGCTCTACTGAACCTTTGAAAATCAACTTTTGAGATGTGAAGATATGCTAATGAGCTAAACAGCTTAGTGCTTCTCTGTTCCCAAAGCAAAGATTGAAAACTTTGTCTGGAAATGGAGAGCCAAAAGGGATGTAAAAGCAGACTTTTAAAAAAAAAATAAAATAAAAGGACCAGCTTTAAAATTTTTCTTAGGTGATTCTGGCAGATGTGGTGTGATCATGTGTGAGAAAATGTGGAGAATAAAAGCCAGGTTTGTTTAAATTTTGCCTTATGTTGGTTTCCTAAAGGAGGTAGCATTACACAGTGTTCCAAATCCCTGTTGTACCTCCTAATAATTGTGCATCCTGCACCTCAGCTTTATGAATGTGTAAAAGAGAAAACTGTAGCTTGGTGTGATGATTAAACAAGATGATGAGTACAAAATGCTCAGGACAATTCTAGCCTCCTGGTAAGCACTCAAAAATGTAATGAGAACTGTTTTTATTCAATTGAATACTCCTGATATTTAGCACAATGCCTAGCACATAGTGAATGGAATTGTGTGTGCTAGGCTGTGTTAGATTAAGCAGTTGAGAATGAAGCATGCAGAGATGGGAGAATAGTGGTGACAGAGAGGGTGACGATCTTTTCCTCCTACTGCAGTATTCTGACAGTGTCTCCATTTTGTACCCTTAATGCAGGCATACATTAGTTGTCTAGAAATGGTTGCTTAAGGCTGAGAAGTGACACAGCAACACGAAGCCTGGGACTGCTGCCAAATTTTAAGAAGCACAGATTGTAATGTGAAGGGGGAGGGTAGAGAAGAAAAGTATGAAAACTCAACTGAAAAGCGAATGCTTTTACTATTAGGGGAAATGATTATGCTCACATGGCTCTAGGTGGGGCAGACAGTGTAATACTTTTGGAAAGTCACTGGTGAGTGGTGATGCCAAAAGAGGAACCTGGTAGCGGGCTTTTGGGGGCAGGCTGGTTTTTATTGGGCCCTGCATTTAGAAAGACACTGCTTGGCTTAATATTATGCTGTCACTGTCTTGAGATTTTTAATTTGTCAATAACAGGACCCCTCCCCCCCCATTTTCATGTGGCACTGGGTCCTGAAAATTATACAATAGGTCCAGACTCTGGGCCAGTGACATTTTGTCTGAGTCATGTTGAACTAGGGTTCCTTTTAATCCCCTTACCCGCCTTTCTCTCCCTCTCTCTAGTTATAAGAGAAACAAAAATTTGAAAAATAAACTTGTGCAAAACTAGAATAAATGAGGAGTGCTTTCTTCCCTATTTCCAGTCATGCTCCTCAGAAATAACTATTTCCAAGAGTTTAGTATTTCCCAGAATTTTCATAAAAATTTTAAAGTAATATATTCTAAAATAAAACACAATTATGTTGTTGATTTCTATATTGAACAATGCAACATTATTTGCATAAAAATATTCGTTTCCCTCAACCACCCCCATTCAGGGAGGCAATCATTATTAACAATGCGTTACACACATTTTCTAAATATTTCTTTAATTAATAAACTTGACTTTTTTAGAGCAGTTTTAGGTTCACAGCAAAATGAATCAGACAGCGCAGTCCCCTGCAAGCACAACATCTCCTACTATTGATATCCTGCCCTAGAATGATGATAAAACTCCACTGACAAATCATTATCACCCTAAGCCCATAGTTTACATGGGATTTACATATTTTTCAAATTAATTTTTATTTACATAATTGATATATAAATGCTTTTTCTGTTTATTCAAAAAATGCAGGTTTTCAAAAAGCAAAGTAGAATGCTACATGTATTAGAATGTAGTTTGTGTGTGTGTGTGCATTTAACAAACACTATTTTAAGTCAGTATATACAGATCTACCTCATTCTTCTTTAATAAGGGAATAGCACTATTGTGTACCTGTATTTTATTTATTCAGTTTCCTATTCATATCTTTTTTTTAAATCATGCAATGCATTCATATATATCTATCTTATGTACTTCTACTAGTATTGATACAAGATCAATTTTCAGAAGTGGAATTGCCAAGTCATAGGGTATGAAAATAACAAATTGGCATTCTCTTATCTGCAGTTGGATTATACTTGGTTTTTAAAAATTTTAATTAATTTTATTGGTACATTTTAGGTATACAATATAATGACATTCATCATTGGAAATTTGCACCTTTACATAATCTCTCTTGGTTCTTATTTTTCCCCATTCCCCTGCCCTCCCTTCAAGCCCTCCATCCCTCCCCATTTACAAAAACTTTGTTTCCATTTTTTCATTTTCTCATATTAATTCCATTCCCTTCTTTCCTTACTCCTACCCCTCCCACTTCCCCTTTCCCTTTGCCCCTTTTCTTCCTATTTCGCATTATCTGTTACACCTTTTAGTCCTTATTTACACTTTTGGTTTCTCACACTAGGGAAACTATTTGGTATTTACACATGTGTGTCCTATTTATTTCACTTAAGAGTATCACCTCAGTGTGCATCCATTTAGCTATAAATGTTTCTAATTTCTAATTTTTGTGGCTGAGTAGTATTCCATTTTAATTCTAAAAACCCACATTTTCTTTATCCAGTCTCCAATTGATAGGCAATTGGGCTGCTTCCAAGTTTTAGCTATTACAAATTGTGCTGCTATGAACATGGGTACACATATATCACTGTGGTATAATTCTTTGAATTCTTTGGGGGAAAATACCCAACAGGGGAATACCTGGGTCAAATGGGACTTCCAGTCCTAGTTCTTTGAGGTATCTCCATACTGATGTCCACAGTGGTTGCACCAGTCTACACTCCCACCAGCAGTGGAGCAATGTTCCTCTTTCCCCACAGCCCCTCCAGCATTTGTTATTGGTTGATTTCATGACAGCAGCCATTCTTTCTGGGGTGAGGTAGAGTCTCAGCATTGTTTTCATTTACATCTCTCGAATGACCAGTGATGTTGAACATTTTTTCATATGTTTGTTATTTCTACTTCTTTGTCTGAGAAATGTCTGTTCATTTCAGATGCCCATTTTTTGGATTGGATCTTTAAATTTGGGAGGTCTGATTTTTTTTAAAAGTTCTTTATAGATTCTAGATAGTAGACTTTTGTCTGAGGAACAGCCCGTGAAAATTTTTTCCCACATTGTGGGTTGTCTCTTCACGCTGTTGGTGGTTTCTCTTGCTGTGCAGAAGCTTTTTGATAAGAAGAGATCCCACTTGCGGATTATACTTGTTATATACTTCCCTCTGACCCCCCGCCCACCTTCAGCTAGTGTTACATGTTACTTAAGTCAGTGACACCATCTTAAAGAGACTTAGCATCCAGGTTGAGAATACTGGAGTAGAGAGAGGAGAGAATTTACTTATGAATAATAATAGCTAAAATATATCCAACACTTAAGGCACGTGCCATTTAAACCACTACACGTACTGTCACTACAAAATTCAGTGCCATCTTAAAGCTCTACCTCGTCTTTTGCTTAAAGCTATTATTATATTTACTCATTTACTTGTCTTTTCCTCCCACTACATTGTATCTCTTCAAGAATAAGGTATCTGGGCTGGGGATTTAGCTCAGTGGTTCTGCCGCCTGCTCGCAAGCGCAAGGACCCAAGTTTGATCCCTGGTATCAAAAAAAAAAAAGAATAACGTATCTGTCTTAATATCATTCAGTCCATATCCCTAATTCTTAGCATAATGTCTAATTTACTTTAAATAATAAATAAGTTTAGTTGAATGAATAACAAAGCACCTGGGAGGTAGCTGTTATATCCAATTTAAGATGAAGAAAATATAAGTCAATGTTAACCAAATAATATAGTAAAATATAGTAGGAAACAGAATTGTAGAGCTGATATTTGAATCCAGGGCTTTCAATACCTAGTCCAAGGTGCTTTTCCACTATGTCCACTATGTCTGCCTTCTTCAGAGAGCTCTGGAGAATAGCTCTCTCCCTAGCAACCATTTTTATGCTGGAAAACTTCAGAGCTACAAGTCTTCAGTGAGCCCTGGGAGAAGCAGTCTGATGGGAGGAGGGTCTGTGGAAAAAGAGAGTTCCTGGAAATGCTGCATCTAGAAATAGGTCTTTAATGGGTTCCTAGTTGAGGAGCTATTGGATAGCAATAGCATTTTTTATTCCAGTTTCTGCATGGCAATCATTGTTCATGGCAGTCACAATCCTATTAGGTGGATATTGTTATTTTTGTGTTATGTGTGATAAGATGGGTACTGAGAGGCTAAGTGCCCAAGAATTATGACAAATACCGTGGGAAGCTGAGAGTCTAGTCCACCCTTTGTGTGACCCCAGAACCTACATTTTCAGCGTTCTGAGGTGGCTGAAAAGGGGGAGATTTGGAGAAGAGGCTATAAAGGGAAATTGCCCTTCCTACATTCTAGAGGCCTTTAGCAACCAAGAAATGAGGTAGAGAAAACTATGTACTTGAGCCCTCCTGGGTTGTGGGGGTCATGGAAAGAAGGAAGATGATTGTTTTTTAAAGGTGACTATGGAGAGTTCAGAAGTTATGAGCCATCCCAGTGTTTGAATTTGGATTCTCAGCACATGATGTCTTTATACTCTTAACCTAGAAATGGCAGTTATTTTGGGCACAAAGCAAGAGCTGTGGCTTTAAAAATATTCCAGGGTATTTATTTCTTCCATTCCCAGATTACTAAAAATTAGCCCAGCTGTGGCCTGAGGCACTAAACAGCCATAGAATCTTCTTCCAGATCAGCTCATCCTACCCAAAGAAAGCGAAACACCCTAGGGCCTCTGGGGAGTAGTATGGGATCAGCCTCCTGCTAAGCTTGCCTTCCAGTCACCTGCACACAACCCCTCCCAAGCTATGCTAGGGATGGGAATCAAAATGCTAGGCCTGTGAATAGAGCTCAATTTGGTCTCATCCCCTACCCTCAAGGCTTCACTAGAGGTTAGGGAAAAAAAGGGAGAAGGAAAAGTTGGATTATTGGGCCAAGGAGTCAGTGTAAGAATAATTTTTCAGCTTAATTATCAAATCTCTGTTTGATTCAACAAATCATCTTGCTGTACTTTAAGGATTCAGATTTTTTATGTGTAAAATTTAAGTGATTTAAATTAAATAGATTAATTATAAAAAATTAAAATTAAATTTAAGAAAATAAATATGCAAATGAGAAATGCTCAATAAACTGCCGGATTCATGATAAGCAATCAAAACTCCTTAAAAATATGAGTGAATCTTCTGCTGCTACTGTCTTCTAAGAAATAAAATTTGATGAGATTTCAGTTTTGCTAGGCACTGTACTATGTGTTCTATAAAGGACAATTACATTGGGTAACAACCATATGAGGTGAGTGCTGTTATCTTCCTATATAAAAAACTGAGGCCCAGTGATAATAAATGATTTGTTGAATATCACATAATCTATATGATGTAGTAGGGATTAAACTTCTGCATTGTGATTACAGAACCTAAAGTTTTACAGAATACAGGGATTATACTTTTATATTCACTTGTTTCCATGGAAAATTCTTTCCACTCTCCATTGAAGTTAGTCTAAGAAGCAGCAGGGAAATGCTAGCACAGGTGGTTTTCCCTTTCTTCCTCTCTCTCTCTGATCCTGGACAGGATTTGGGTTTCAGACCAAGAGTCTTCTGTATTGTTGGTCTTAATTACAAGGTTAGCTTTGTCAAATTCATAAGGGATTAGGGAGGGGACAGAGCTCACAAATGCCAGGAGAGGGGTTGGGGAGGGAGCTGGAGATGTTTGACAACCTGGCCTTTTCCAGATTTGAGGATGGTTTTTGCCTTTGGTTAGGATGAGCTGTATAATTCTATGATCTGCTAAATTGTGGAAGAGAGAAAAGAGAGACAAAGACAGGGACAGAGATGAAATGGTTGCTCAAAGCCACAAGGCAGAAAGATCAGCTGCTTCAAAAAATGCAGTGGCTGGCTCTGAAGCAGAGGCGAGTGCCGGAGGGAAAGAGGCGGAGTGCAGAAACCTCCTGGATGCTCACTTGCAAACCCAGGATCTGCAGAGCCTTCCGTGCCTGACTTTTTCCCTGAGCAGCAGGACCAGAGAGTGAGCAGTCTAGGGAAGCTGGCGGGCCGGAAGCAGCTGTAATCATTTAATAGCCTTTGCTGTCTGCACCGACTTAGCGGTAGGCAGGCTCCAGAGTGCTGTCTGGCAAGATAGTCCCTGGCTTTAATCAAAATGATGGGTTTTCTGGAAGCTCTTTATTAACCTTAGCACTGAAATCCCAGAGACAGTAACAAAGAGATGAATGGGGAACCGAGAGGCGGGGCTGAAACCTGGAGGCTGGGTTGTGACATTCCTGACTTGTCGCTCAGCATCCACACCCCTCCCCCGCTTCCACTTCTTCCTACTGATTCTAGCACAGAAGCTTTTGCCTGCGTCTCTGTCTCCTATATGGTAACAAGACAAATAGTAACCATACTAATTGCTATACGTGTGTTATGTTTTAGGATTTTCAAAGGACCTTGATACACAGTTTAGGTCCTAGAATTTGTCTTCCAGCTGGAGTCTATGATCTGCTAAATACTAGAAGTGAGAGAGAAACAAAGGGCAACAGCTAAAGACAGAGATGGAATTTGAGACTCAGGTTCCACTAGTTAGTAACCCTGTAAGTATTGGACCTCAATCCCCCGATCTATATAAAACAGGGATAGATGTTAGCCAAAATGTATTTCATAAGGTTCTTGTGAGGACCCAAAATGAGAAATCCTTGTAAATCAGAAAACATCTTCCTGGCCTTAGTGATTGTCCAGAGCAGTTCAAAATGAAGATTTGTGGTGAGATTTACAAGCCTGGCATTTTCTGTACAATCTACAGGACGTTCCCTGGCATTTGATTTCCCAATCATCCCTAGTCCCTGAGGCTCAACTTTATAAACTCAGGCACCCAAGCTCAATTTAGCATGAAAGAGGAAAGTTGAGAATTTTACCAAAAAGATCCTTGGATGGTGCCTAAAGGAGATTATAGGATTATGTGAAGTGGCCAGAGGGCAGTTTTTTAAAAAAATAAAAGGTGAATATGGATATATTTTTTTCTGGTACTAGAAAAAAGGGTATGTAGTTCTGATTTTTAAACATATTCCCTATACTTTATAAAGAAATTTGCTAGTAATACCAAAGAAAACAGAGCAAACAAAAGCTAATTTTTCATAATTATGATTGTACTCTATTAAAACTTTTAAATTCTGGCCAGGCTTGTGGTGTATACCTGTAATTTCAGCTACTCAGGAGACTGGAACATAATTGCAAACTGAAGCCCAGCCTGGGCAATTTAGCGAGACCCTGTCTCAAAGTAAAATAAAATAAAAAGGGCCAAGGGGGTGGTGGTGCTAGAGCACCACTGGATTCAATCACCAATACAGCCCCCCCCCCAAATTTTTAATTCTGTTGAGTTGTGATCTGAATGTTTAGAAAGGGCTCTACCTAAAGATTGAGACTCCCAGCAGCTTGATATCTGTCGTAAATTCTCTTCTAGGCTGTAATAGGGAATAAAGCCACTCATTTTGGTTTTGACTGCATTTCAGTCTTGTCTATATGGGGGTGAGTTAGATCCATGAGAACAATGGGGACATGTGAGAGGTCCCAGGAAGAAGGAAAGGAGGCAGCACTGAAAGAAGAAACATTTCTTAGATCAACCATTTGCTGGGTCTGGCCTCCCACTAGAGTTTGGAGTACAAATGGTGCATCTTCCCCTTTCCTCTTCTTCAAAAATTACAATATTCTTGAATCTGCACTCCCTCCCCAGCATGGTATTTTTAGATAAAGCCAGCAAGAGTCTTCAGTAGATTTAGCCAAAAGGAATTTCGATTAAGAGGTCAGCAAATACGGTTTGTCAGATCCTTAAGCAACTCTTTCACCTGAGAGTCACAACTGAGATGCTAATGAGTCCTCAGAGATGTTTTGCTTATATAACAACCAGAATGGGTTGGACACAATGTCTGTGAGGAACTGGAGAAATCGCATTTTGTTCTGCTCTATAGAAGCTGAACGTGTGGAGGATGCACCTGAATAGATCTCCATTGGTTTCTTAGCATTCAGGCTGAGTCCGACAGAACCAAGGCAAAGATGGAGGAAGCTCTGTGATACGTTAAAAGCAGCTGATTAACTCTTGGCCTTCCCTCTGTGAGGGGCTCTCTTGGCCTATAGACATAGCCATTAATTGTCCTTTAATTACACTAAATGAAGGTAGCTCTGAGCTCTGCATCTCTGGATGATAGCCCTGATGCCTTGCAGGGAGTACTCAGTATGGCTGGACGAGGTTTCCTTCTTGGTCTCTTTTAAGAGCGTTAAAAGGACTGTGGAATGGCACTGAAACGCAGTTTTAGGCACCAAATCGAGGCTTTTAAGCATTTCTTGTCTTTGTCTCAGTCTCTGAGAGACAGAGCCTGTATTTGAAAGGCTAACATAAATTCCAGGTGAGCTCACTTGTAGATTTGATTATTTTAGATGGATAAAAAAAATTAGTCTTAGCCTCCAAGAAAAAAATGTCTGTTGACCTATTCTCAAAGTGCTATAGTGTTAGCTATGCCAGGAGAAGCATGGCATGAGGGAAAAGGTCTGGGGAAGAAAACAGTCTTTTATTTTCTCTACCTACATTTGCAATATTCTTATCTGGTTCTTTTAGCCCCAAGAGCTGTGCCATATATAGTTAGCCATATGTGATACCATTTATGGAGCTCTTACATTGTGCTAAGGATTAGGTTTAGCACTGTACATGCATTACCTCATTGTCTCTAGGGGCTCCAAAAGCGTACCAGAGTTTTAGGATGAAAGCCTCAGCTCTGGAGGTCACAGCAGACCAGGCCCTGTCACTGGTCCCAAAATGCCAGTGAAGGAGACTAGCAGTGGTGAAGGGCAGGAAAAGAGCTTTTAATTGGAGTGGCCACACTAGGACAGATTAAAAAGATTCAAGATCTGTTTTGAAGAGGTTTCATTGAAAAGGGGAACAAAGGCAAGGGTTGGGGGTTTACATACCTGGCAGAGTACTTAATCCTGTCAAGGTGTGGGCTTAGTTACCCTAGGACTAGTTCTGCAAGGTTACTTCAGAGATGTCCTTATGTCAATGGGGCAATCTGGCTCCTGTGAAGTGATTGCTTCTGCTTAGTGGGGGTGACCTTATCATGACCTCATCATGGTCTGTCTGTAGAAGCTTTGCTGAAATCCAAGGTGACTACAGGTTTAGGACAATAACTGGAGATTTCTAGGTGCTGCTCCAGGGAGTCTACAACAGGACATTGTAAAAGGTGGCAATTGAATGTCCCTGCAAATCTTGAAAATGCCTTATTTATTCTTGGTGTCCTCAGTCTTGAAGAAGGATGAGATAGGTTAGGTAAATTTAGGGCTAATAAACCTTGTATTACCAGTTTTTAGATATACTCCTTAGGTGATTAACATGCCCTCATGAACAGCAGAACAGGGATCTGACCCAAAGTCTTAGGTAATAAAGGAGACAGATATAAAATGAAGGCAGAGATGCCAAGCTTTATTTTGATTTCTCTTATTCATTGGACATCTACAGGCCCAGCTTCTAAGTACCTGTGATAAAAGATTGTAAAATGCATGTACTGCAAACGTACTAATAAAAAAAATGAAAAAAGTGTATTAGTTAGCTTGCTCATTGCTGGACAAAATATACAATCTCCACAACTTAAAGGAGGAGAGGTTTAATTGGCTCACAGTCTCAGAGGTTTCAGTCTGTAATCAGCTGGTTCCAAGGTGGGAATACCATGGCACAAGGGCATGGTGGAATAAAGCTGCTTAGTTCATGGTAGCCAGGAAATACAGCAGGGGAACTGCCAGCAAGGAAAGACCAGAGACCAGATATAGTACTCAAAGTTATGCCTCCATGACCTATCCAGACACACCTGAAGTGTGTTTCACCAATCCTTTAGGTCAGTGGTAGCAAACCCATGGCACATGTGTTATTTGTTTTTCTCTTAGGACAAAAGATATTAATATATGAGTTGTTTTTTCTAAACTAAAATCCCAGTATTCAGATTTAATGCCGTGTCGGCACTTTCCAATAAAAAAGTGGGTTTTGGATTGCAATTTGTTTTTATTTTGTTGTTGTTTTTTTTTTGGTACCAGGGATAGAACTCAGGTTCTTGTGCTTGTGAGGCAGGAGCTTGAGGATTTTTTTTCTTAAGGAAGTCTAAGTCTTTGAATAATTTTAAGCAGAAGAGTGATCTAATCTGATTTCTAATTTTAAAGAATTTTACTGTATATATGCTGTACTTCCAGTTTTTAAAAGGGAGAAATACTTTTTAAGGAATAAAAATGACTCTGGCTACAGTGTGAAAGATTAGAAGCAAAAGCGGAAACAGATTGAACAAGGTGGGAGGTATTGCTGTAGTTTTTTATAAGAGATAATGATGTCTTGAAAAAGAGTAAAATTGGAGAGAAGAGGACAGAGTCAAGATATATTTAGGAGCCAGAAATGATAATGTATTATAAATGGAGAATGAAGAATAAAGAAAAATGAAGACTAGCACTGAATTTCCAGGCTTGAACAATAGGGTCAGTGGAATATCATTTACTAATTCTGGAAAGATTTAGGAAGGGATAGATGAGAGGAACCAAGAGTTTGATTTCAGATTCCTTCCATCTGAGATTTCCATGAAATTCCCAAATAGAGACACCAGGGAGGCAGCTGGATATATAAAATTGGAGCAAAGAGAGATACAGGATTTAAATATAAATCTGTGTTCCAGCTCAGGGATGGTACACATATGTAATCCCAGCATTCTGGGAGGCTTAGACAGTCAGATTGCAAGTTCAAACTCATCCTGGGCAATTTAGTGAGTTAGTTAGACTCTGTCTCAAAATTTAAAAATTTTTTTTAAGAATTGAGGATGTAGTTCTCTGCAAAGGCTTTAGGTTCAATCCCCAGTACAATCAATCAGTCAATCAGCCAATCAATCAATTAAACAAATCTGTGTTCCAGAAACATATTTAGATGATATATATACCCACAAACTTGCCTGAGATCAATCACAGAAGGAGAGAATAGAGAAGAGAGTCTAAGGGCCAAACTCAACAAAGCTCTAACATTTTGGTGAGGAGGGTCCAGCAAGGAGACTGATGAAGGAGACTGAGAGAAAGGTCAAGAGAATGATTTGACTTAGAGGCAGGGGCAGGGGCAGGGACCAGAAGATGCCTCCCCAAAATATGGAGAATTATTGAGCTGAAGACAGTTAAGACAAAGCAAATATAGAACCCTCTCTGCTCCCTCTTTCTGTTTGCTTAAAAGCAGAGCACAGATTTACAAAGGTATAGTAAAAGGTACCCCCATACCACACACACACACACACACACACACACACACACACACTCTTCTACAAAGGAGAACAAAGGTTAATAACTTTGGACTCCACTTGGAGTTGGGACCAGAAGAATCTACACGAACAACATTTACCAAGTAGTCTTTATCTACCATTTATTTGCCTTGCCCCAAGTTGCTGCCCCCGGGGCTCAAAGGTTTTTTTCCTTTGTCTTATCTGTCACTTCTCTAAAAATTTACTCTTCTTTATTGCAGATGCTGTTAGCTGGAATTCAAAGCCACTTCTTTGAGAGCTCCTCATTTCCTGGGTGTCTCATGCATATGAAATATACATGTTAATAATTTCTGTTTATTCTCTTGTTAATCTGTCTTTTAGAACAGGGGTCCAGCCCAATTAAAAACCTATGGGTATTCTTCTCCTACAAAACAACGAACTCATAAGAATAAGTGTTTCAAGAAAGAAATGCCAAATGCTTCTGAGAGGTTCAATAAAATGAGTTCTAATTTGTAACCACTGGTTTTGGACATAATATAGTGAACTTGATGTGAGCAATGTTCAAAGTGTAGGGCTCAGGGACACCAAATTAGAGGAGACTGAGAAGTGACAGGAAGTAAGGAAATTGAAAGAGCAGATGCAGACAGTTCCAAACTGAAACTGAACATAAATGGTTTATTTGGCAGAACTTTTCACATCTCCACCAAAGGAGCAGTGTTAGGTACATAAACCCTGCTGTGATGTCAGAGGGTTGCAGTGTCATGGCCACTGGATCATTTTGCCCAGATACACCATTACTCTTTCTCTTCACCTCTGACTTCTCTGCCACAAGTCATTGGTGTACTTTAAGGTGTATCCTCCAACTAGACTCTTGAGCAAGTCTTGCTTTGAAAATCCCTGTGGATACATAGTCTTTCCCTAAGGTCATTACAAATTTTACCTCTCCTTTGGAATTCTCCTTAAGTAAAAGTAATAACTTTCTCTTCTGGAGCCCCACAGTATGTGCACATTTTTTATTGCATGTATTAAATTGGCTTATAATCACTTGAGGATCCCAACTAGACTGTATCTAGGGAGGGGATTTGGTTTGAAAACTAGATTGGGTCCAAATGCTTTAATCAAACAAATAGGCCCAATTTACAACAGGATTCCATCTTTTTATGCTGTATAGAATTCCTCTATCCCTCACTTCTTCCCATCTTTTTTCCATTTCATTCCATCCCCACCCAAGATTATTATAACAGAATTAAGATTCAATAAACATTCAGCCACTTTATCTGTTTTGCACACAATAGAAGTCAAAATACATTTGTAGCCAGTTTTCTCAAGTTCATACACTAAAAGTAGCATTTTCTGTTTTAATCCAGTATATTTCCTGTCCTATCCCCAGGCAAGACAATCACAGCTGTATTATTTAGTAAATTCTTCATTACGACTCAGAAATAAGTTACTAGGAAACTAGATTTCTGGATATGCTGGTGAGAAAAATCTGTCCTGCGTATTTCCAAACACTGGCCTTTTCCTCAGGTTTGAAGAAATAACTCATGATTTCTTGGGGAACTGACTTTCTAGGGAGCTTCTCCTGTACTCTAGCAGTAAGGTGGACATGTGTTGACCCTATTACTGATTTGTGATGTTGTGTCTTTCAGAACCAGAGGCAGGAGAGGTGTCCCCTCCAGTCGGTGCTGGTGTCAACAGCAATAGCTGGACCTTTAAGTACGGACCAGGCAACCCCAAACAATCCGGTCCCGGTGAGTTGCCAGACAAATTCATTATCCCAGGATCTCCTGCAATCATCTCCATCCGGCAGGAGCCTACTAACAACCAAATTGACAAAAGTGACTTCATAACCTTCGGCAAAAAGGAGGAGACCAAGAAAAAGAAGAAAAAGAAGAAGGGTAACAAGACCCAGGAGAAAAAGGAGAAAGGGAACAGCACGACTGACAACAGTGACCAGTGACGTCATCGAATGGAAACAAGCCACTTAGCCAGTTTTTGTAATAATGGCAAATCTCTTCCATGTAGCAACTCCCTGCTCCTTTCTCCTATTGACATGAGTTCCTCTTAGAGACCTCAGAAATCTGCAGAAAGTTCCCTGTGTCTGTCTAGATCGCATTTAACAGATTTTGTCTTAAAAGCTTTCCTAAGTCTGGTGTTAACTCTTTTTCTCCACTCTGGCTTGTTTTCAGAACCTAAAAAGCAGACCCAAGTTTCCTTTCTCCTCCGTCGCAAAGGAGAGGCTTCCCAGCCCTGCCAGTGAGAGGTTGGACTCTCTGCCCTGTGCTCCGGGGATCCTGTCTTGATGACACTTGCAGGGCAGGCTGAAAGGTTTTGAGATTGAGCAGCTTGAGTGCTTATGGCCACTGGTATGTGTGGCCCCGCGGTTATTCAAGTGTCAGATACTGGCTGGTATGGGCCACATTAGAGTAATGAAGAAAGGCGGGGAAACAGGCAAATAAATAGAAGGAGTTATCAACCAGGAGGGGAAACGTGAAACTAAAAGGGGCCAGACTTTCTAAATCTTACAATTCAAGAAGTGGTGGCCACCCTCTAGCAAACAAAACTACCCCTACTGACAAGGCTTTAGGAGTCCCTAGAGTCTGTTGGCTGTTTTGTCGTTTTACTTGAAACCTGCATTATAAGTACAAGCCAACAGTTCAGTGTTTAAGAGAGGGCCAGCCAGGGCAACAGAAGCAGATCTGATGGGTTTCCTGTTTATGTCCTTGTGCTCACTTTATTAAAAATTCTTTTGCACGCAGTGTTTATGAAAAGGCCAGATCCTTTTCCAATAATACATATGCAAAAGCAAAAGAAAAAAGAAAACCCCAACACCTCACTTTATGCTGTTTGTTGTTTGATAGATTTATTTAAAAAGAAAGTCTATAGCTATAAATCTTTTAAGAGAAATATGAAATATGAATTCCCCTATACTCCCCTCAAAAGAGAATCCAGTCTACAGCCATTTAAATGATCATTGCTGCTACAGAAGTGCTTTAAGAGAATTGCCTGAAACATCTGTATTATACCAGCCACCTGCCAATCACAGCTTTACTCTTTCAGGTCACTCTGGGGCTGCCTCTTGCATGTATTAATTACTAAATAAAAGGATCTTTCTCTCTCTTTTCTAAGAAAAATGATGTGCACTTTGAATACACAACTTCTCTAACCAACTCTATCAAGACCCAGAAATTGAAGAAAAATATTGTTTTCTCATACATACAGTGAGCAGACTTTTCAGTCCTCTAATTCTGTGATTTGTCTTGGTGTGCTAGCCTACACTTTCTCTGGTTGAGTTTTCCTTTTCACTAACACTCTGAATTGCTACTATTACTAACACCTATGATGTTACCTGAAATCAATATCCCATATGTATGCTGTATGCTATTATAAGACTCCTGAAATATACTTACTCTGTGCTTGTGTATGTGAATGTTAATGCAATTATTACCTAGACTGAATTTTAGGCTTTATTGTTGAATGTAATTCCATTTTATTTCCTTTTGTACACCTGTGAAAAAGTGGAATAGTGTTTTTTTAAACCATTGTTAATCAGCTTTTGTGTATGAAAGACCCAGTAAAATTTCTTTATTAAATCAAGATACTGGTGATTCAAGGAATTTTATTTATGGTCAGACAAGAGCTGTCTCTTGCCAAGACTCCTGCTGGCAAGGGACTGGATAAAGCTGGGTTTTTTTAGTAACAATTCTGGAAGGAATAATGAAGATATTCCCTGAGGGTGTACAAGCACAAATTTTACCAATCTGACCTCTTTGAAGTGGCAGAATGCTTTGAAATTGGAACGCTGTCTGGAATATCAGCTCATAGAAAATAATAAAATTTACTGTCATCTTAAATAAGACATTTTCATTTTGTTATGTATAACTTAGAAGTTTGATTATATTATCTATTTAAAAGTTAATATAAAAGGGGTAGGAGTCTGTTATTTTTAAAAAAAACATTAAATCTCAAAAAAACTGTCTTGTCTATTTTTAGCTTCATTCTCCCATATTTTGAAGGGTGTGTAACTTCAGCTCTGCAGGATTGCATGGGGTAAAACTTGTTGCCAACACATGTGAATCATTGCTACATTGTAGGTTGTGATCATTTTGCCCCACTGAAGCCCATGTAACTGACCTTACGTGCCTTTTGAACTAGGAGAATCGGGCTAATTTATTAATGATGATAATTATAATGTATGTGTACAGCACTTTTTAAATTTGCGAAGTGCTTTCCAATCCATGTTAGCTACTAGTTATTACAGCTGTAAGGGTAAAACACGTCATGTAGATTCATTTTTAATTGGTGCTATTGGTATTTCCTCTGTTATTGCTAATAAATGGAAAATGGTGGTATGAAAGAAATGGTGGTCATTTATAAGAGTAGGAGAAAACAGAACACTGACTTTTTGTTAGCTATTATTACTGAAGAAAATAGCAGCAGTATGAACCTTACAGTATCACTCTGTAGTTATCACCCTGGTTTTTATGTTCATCACTAAACACCCAATAGAATCAATAATCAAAATCCACAGTATTACTCGGCAGTTGCTGGTCACTTCCCAGTACACTATTGTATCTTTTCTGATAAGAATAGAAAGAAACCAGTTTTCATCACTAAAACCTATCTAATCATTTTGTTCATTTTTTATCTCTTGCACTGTTCTAGATTTAAGAAGTCTAATAATGCCCCAAGAAATCACATAACTTTTATTGATTAGAGTGTAAATGCCAGCTATTCTACTAAATAAATCAGTTCATAGTACATGCTCTGTAACAAATACATTTTATTTTATTTTATTTTTGGTACCGGGGATTGAACTCGGGTCCTTGCACTTGCGCAGCAGGCAGCGAAACCACCAAGCTAAATCCCCGGCCCACAAATACATTTTATTGTCCTTCTATAGCTAAATTTTCATGAGCATAGGTTTTAGGTGTAGTGGTTCTCAACTTGCAGCAATCTCCCTGCCCTGTGCCCCTAGGGGACATTTTGTGAATATCTAGAGACAGTTTTGGTTTTCATTATTTGAGGTAGGGGGTGTTATGGGTCATTTAGTGGGTCAAGACAAGAGATGCTACTAAACACTCCACAATGCACAGGATGACCTCCCAGGACAAATAACTTTTCCAGATCCAAATGTCAATAGTACCAAGATTGAGTAACCTTGAGATAGAGTGACTATACAATTTGTTTAGTCCACTTCTAACACTGAAGGGAGACACCATTAATAAGTACTTCCAGATCCAAGATGTAAATGTCCCAGCTAAGTGGGATGCATAAAGATTCTGTTTATTAAATAAGTTGGTATACCTCAATCACTAACTAGATGGGGAGCCTTGGGCAAGACACTACTGTACTTCTCTCAGTTTTTCAGTCTCAGTGTCCTCATTTCTAAAATAGTGATGATTATAGTACATTCCTTATATATTTGTGGGGAAATTTTATCAAAATAATCTCAAAAAGATTTCAGCACAATGTCTGGCATATCATAATTCTCAATAAATAGTTATTGCAGTCAGTAATATTTTTATTTTATTTCCTTGCCCCCTTTTTTATAGATATAGGTACTTTTCCTATTGATTAAAATGTACATAAGAGTTAAATAAATCAACATAGACTTGGCATTAAAATATTTTACTTAGTATTCCACTCTTTCCTCACCCTGGAGGAAAAGAAGTAATTTTCATAACTCTGTACCTATTTCCATCAGTTCTCTTAGTCAAGTGACAGTCTGTTTATAACTGTTGCAACTTAATGATCACTGATCTGAAAGCCAGAGACCAAAGGTTGAAGTCATTCTGCATGTTCAAATGAATAAATCTCATGTGAGTCTATGTACAACAGTATATGAGAGAAAGAGTTACTTTCAACAACTTCTTTTGGCAGATGGGCAAAACAGACCATATAGAATACCAAAACATCTACAGACCTGCCTAGATTACACAGATAATAAAGAACAACTCAAGTTGCATTTTTCTTAAGGGCCTGGCTTATTTGTAAGGGTCTCACATAATCAGAGCACAAGATTCACTCTTTAGAAGATATGCAATTGATCTCATTTACCAGGATGAGATTTCCCAATGACTGTCTGAAGCTTTGGCTGTTGGCATTTATACTCCTGGGAAGATTCCAAGTCTCAGGATGCCACAACAAGGTATTTTATGTTTTTAAAGTTCAAACCCCAATCCTAAAGTACAAATGTAGCTGACCAAACACTGATTCAGCTCTTGTATTAAATCTAGATTTTAAAACCATCAAAACATTAAGAAATGTACTAAAACAAATTTTAAAAACTACAGATATACTTCATCAGGAATTGAAAGTCCCAGAAATTTCCCTAGGAAATGGCAAGTTGGCCACTCCTTGACCCCATTTAATCATATTTTCATGTGCTTCCTCTCCTTGTTTCCCACCAAATTAACTTTGTTGTTGACTGGCAGTATACAACCAAAATATCCCCTCTGATTTTGAGTATACATTCACACACACACAACAGGCAGATGTAAGTAAAAGAGAATGGTGCTAGCCTTCCTTTCAAGTTGTGCCTAAAAGTAGTACATAAAAACATTACTGTTATAACTTCAGGTAAAAGGCTTGTTGGTTTGCATGTTCTCCTGGGATTGATCCATGGAAAAGTGCCTACTGAAACATGGAAATCTTAAAAGTCTTTTTTAAAAAAACCTATGAGTTTGTCTTTGAACTGAAGCTCCCCTGAGAGTGTAGAAGATTTACTTCCATAATATGTAGTCTAGTCTGCTTAGAGAAATGAGGAAATAAAAATGAGAGCAGTGAAATGAAGAATTAAGTTATCAAAAAACATAAAGCACAGCCATTTGTTAGGTTACAGAATGATCACATGACTTGGGGATTGTCAATCTACAAAGAACATGAGCAATTCAGACAACCACTCATCCACTAGCTATTCTTAGAGCAGAGCTAAAATAATAATTGACAAGTCTAACATAAACATGTAAGAGGACTAATTAAACAGCTCCCATTTTAATGCTTTACTATCACTATGGTTATGGTACTTAATTTTATATGATATTTATTATAAAATCAATTCATGTTCTAATAAGTAAATAAAATAATACAGAGGTGTCATAAGAAAGATAATCTTTTCATGAGCTTCTTTCAGTTCCCCTCACACAAGTATCCAAGGCTAACATTCAGTTGTATTTTTTCACATTTTTCTCTATGTACACATTTATGCTTATCACATACACTTAGGTTTGTGGGGGGGGGTTGTTTGTTTGGTTGGTTATTATTGATTTTTTTGGTTTTGTTTTTGTTTTTTTGGTAGTGGGGATTGAACTTGGGACCTTGCGCTTGCAAAGCGGGCGCCGGAACCACTGAGCTAAATCTCCGGCTATAATTGTTTTTTAAAGTAGGGGCTCACTTGTTTAGCCCAGGTTGGCTTGAACTTGTGGCAATCCTCCTGCCTCACCTTCTGAGTGCTAGGATTATAGGCATGTGCATCACACCCAGCTAGGTTTTCCTTTCTAATAAAAAAATAATGTCATAGTTGTTACCCTGTCTTTTTAAAAACATTAAATAGCATGAAAGCTTCTCCAGGTCAACTCTAGAACATTCTTTTAAATTCCTGTATAAATTCCATCCAATGGCCAGATGACAATGCATCCAGCTTTTCCTTTATTAATAGCATTTGGTTTATATCCAGATTTTTGCTATTAGAATGAAAAAGTAGTACTTGTTTTCAAGGATAAATTTAGTACCTGAGTTTTATAAACACAGGTCTAGATACAAACTAACAAAGGAGTTTGGAAGGTCATTGTACACTGTACATGACTTCTATAATAATCACATGCCTCTGTCTGAACACAGACTCATTTCTAGTACTCAGCAGTGAATTAAGGTTCTATATATAAATGGAAAACAGACATTCACAAAAAAGACAAGAAAATTTTTTGAAAAATGTGTCTTCATTTACTTATACAGAATAATTTCCTGGGTGCTCTATTTCACACAAAGACTTCTCATAGATTGAAATACACATATGAAAGAAGCCTAAAAAAATTCAAATACCTACATGCATGATATTTTAATATCATCTGGTTGAACATTGGGTAGGAAGCATTCTAATTTTCTTCTAGATTGCTACATCTTAGCTGAGAAGTAAGCATATGAGCTTAATGCCTGTGGAACAGATTTCATTTTAAGAAAAATAAACTGCTTATCACACAGTGATTCTGAAAGACGTGGATCAAGGCAGCCATTCATGTGTTTTGTTTTGTTTTGTTTCAGTACCAGGAACTGAACTCAGGACCTTGCACTTGCCAGGCAGATGCGGCACCACTGAGCTAAATCCATGGCCCCATTCATGTGATTTTAAAAGTCTCAATTGTAAAATCATCTGGCTCATAAACTTTAGAAGATCTTTCCCCCTTAAATTATTTGTGCTATTTAGCTCCCAAACCAATCTTTCAAAAAAAAAAAATTGCGTTCCCAAGTTCTTAGTTTTAGTCCATTCTATATAGCTAATGGCATTCATCTTCCAGAAAAAGCACATTTCTCAGCTGCAGTAGCTTTGCAGATCACCTTCCTCTTTGTTTTCATTAAATCTAGGGCCAATTTTGCAGGGACCTTAAAGGCTGGAACCATCATCCTTTCTGTTACAACTTTCCCTGTGGCACAAGCTGAAAGCTCAAATCAGATGTTTGCTAAGGCAGTTTTTTTAGTAGGTGGTACACATTTGGGAGTAGTAACTGAGATAGGATGTCACTGCTAGATATCACATGGGGATGGGTATAGGGTGAGGAGATCTTGTACAGGGAGAGCTAAAATCAGGTAAAATTAGAATCATCAAGGTACATTCTTTGCATAAATTTGGAATGATAGGGCCAAGAGACTGTGGGGATAAAATCATTTCTACTGGCAGAGATGTACATCTGAAAAGAAGATGATTTATTATGACACAAGTTTGTCTAATTGAAACTAAATATGAGAATGAGGCTTCCAGAAGGGAACAAGACCAGTAATTCAAAAGCCAGATTTCTTTAAAAAGTTTATCTTCTATAATTATCTCTCTTAATTTGTTTTTTGGGATTCACTTTTTTGTTGTTGTTGTTGTTCTTTTTTTGGTACCGGGGATCAAACTCGGATCCTTCCGCTTGCAAGGCAGGCGGCGGAACCACTGAGCTAAATCCCCGGCCCCTGTTTTTTTTCTTCACTGGGGATCAAACTCAGGACATTGCACTTGCCAGGCAGGCGTGGCGCCACTGAGTTAAATCCCTGGTTTACTCTTAATTTGTTTCATTCTTTCCTAACTCTACAGACCAGCTCTCCTCTTTTCTACGGCTTCTAAATGTGTATTTCCTTGGTGCTAGTTATCCATGAAAACCTAACTTCTGTTTCTAATTCCTAATTCTAAATTCCTCAGGGAAAGAAAAATTGATTGAATCATCTTGAATCAAGTGACTACCTATGGTCCCATTAGCTGTGGGCTTACAGGGCTGTGGGTAGGAAGGATAAATCCAAGAAGAGAGGAGATCTGATAGTTAATGATGGCTTTAACAACTTGCTGATAGCTGCTATTCTCCAGGTGTATACTAAACATCAATGTATAGGATTTTGGGAAGTTAGGACCTAACAAAACTTATTTAACAATGAGAAAATTGAGTCCTAAAAAAATAGAACAACTCCTTCCATGTCAGACAGCTAGAAAATCATAAAACAGTCATTCTCCTATTACCATGCAGTGGAGGGCCAGAGGCCGCCAAGAATAAATGACAATACCAATTTCATTATATCTTTGAGAGCCATTACTATAATTTAGAGAGGCCATGCTAATTTTATAAGGAGATATACATACATATATATATTCTTTTACTCAGAATAAAATATCAATATTGATTTCTCTTTAATGATTCTAAAAGTGAAACAGCATTTCAAAAATATACAGAAGTATAGAATTTAGAAAATAGCAAAAAAAGTATCTACATTAGACTTGCACTAAGAGTTTGGAATTGATTCTTCCATTCCTTTTTTGATACATAGATAACCGGTGGTTGAAAGGCCCCAATAAATAGCAGCCATCTCCCTTGCCTAGGGTACGGAATTAATTGATAAATAAGATAAAAGATTGGCATAAAAAGGCAAAAATATTAATTTTATCAATGATAAAGATGAGTTAGGGGACATAGGTTAGTTTGAGTGCCTAATTTGATTGTTAAATGGACCCCAGAATTAGCCAGATGATTCATCACAATATCAGGCAAAAAGAACAGCACTGAGGAGAAGAAAAGAATTATTATTCTTAGCAAGAAGCTCAGTTCCAAGGAGGAAAAAAGGCAGAGATGAGACAAATATTAATTGTTTATTCTTTCCAAAATTGCCAGACAGATATGTCGCTCTAATCTCCTGAGGCAGAGAACAAAGGGATATAGAAAAGCTAGAGCTGTGACTGAGTTTCCATTTCATAGAAGGAAGCAGTAAAAGGGAGAAGATGCATTTTTCAATAAATATGTATAAACTTTTCAAAGATAATACTAATCTTACTTTCTGAATTTGCTTCTCCCCTCAAATACATTGTAAATCTTTTAGTTATTTGCATAGTATTTCATGATATGGTTACAATTTATCTAATCAGTCCCCTGTTAGAAGATATTAAAGATCTTTTAAAAGTTTTGCTATCACTAGGCATGGTGGCACATGTCTATAACTAGCACTCAGGAGTTTGAGTGTGAAAGCAGCATGGGTTATGTAGTGAGCTTTAGTCCAGCCTAGTTTATATACCAAGACTCTTCTAAAAAAACAAAAGTAAAACAAAACTAATTTTTACTACCATAAACAGTGCTACAGTGAATACTTTTACCACATTTGGGATATTAGTTCAATTATTCCCACAGGATAAGCCTCAAAAAGTGGAATAAAATGGAATAATTAAAAGAATATTCATATTAAAAAGTTTAATATGCATTTCAAAATTGGCCCTGGAAATGTAGTATTCTCCTCCCCAGCAATTTATGAGAATTTTGACCCCTTATACAATATTACATGCTATCAGTCCTTCTCATTTTTGAAAACGTGATAAGCAAAGGATTGTATTTGCATTTTTAAAAACTTCTTGAAGGTGCACATTTTTCCCCATCTCTTCCATCAGAAAAGTATAATTTTATGGGTGTAACTTATGTTATCAACTATTTATCAGAACACAAGATGCCTTTAAGTGGGTGTGCAGCAAATTTGGCTTTGAAACACTTTGAAAAATTGATGGTGTTGTTTGGCCCAGTGGATATATGAGATAAAATACAATGTGATCTCAGAATCAATATTCAGTCTATATATTTGTGCAATGGCTAATTACCATAATAAATGCAGACTTGACATTTCAGCAGAAGGAACATAGTGCATTAGGCCTGTGTCCTGGGGAGCTCACTAGATCTGGAGTTTAGAAACCATCAAGCACAGGGGGGCCAATTGCCTTGGCTCTAGAGCTCCCTGCTTCAGTCTTCATGAGGACCAAACCAGAGGATACAAAGTTTTGTTTTCCTTTTTCCCAAAAAGAAAAACCTGAGACCCATATGCCATTGTTCCTGGTTTTTTAGGTACATGAATGAAAGTATGAATAATTCCCCAAGTAACAGATCTGGAGCATGCTCCTTGTAGGTATTAGATTTATTGAAAAAATACTAACAATGCCAACACAGGAAACTTTGACACTGTCTAATTATTTATCAGGAAAAATAATTTTTAAAAGTGAATATCTGTAGAGATCTTAGAAATTGTAGGACACGGAGAAAACATAATAAATATGATCTATTTTTTAAAACTTGACAATATGGCATCTGAACTCATTTTGTGCTACTGAGAATTAATTTCTGTTTCTTTCTCTTCCCAACTCTCCAATATTCCTTATTAAACTCTCTTTTAATTTTGTCATCTACAGTGAAAATCAGGTTATGGTTGAAACTTCCAATAAACACTGAGGAAAAAAAAACAAAACAGAAACTCAACAAGCTGCAAAAAAAATCATTGTACCTTAAAGTTAATCAACCTAATATTTAGTTAGGTTAAGTTTTAACTTTTCCAATTTCATATAGAATATATGTTTACTTTTTCTGAGTATATATGCATACCTTAAACATAAATTAAATCTGAGAGCAATGGTGCACACCCATAATCCCAGCTATTCTAGAGGTTTAGGCTGGAGGACAGCAAGTTTGAGGACAGTCTGGGTAACCCTGTCCAAAATGAAATTTAAAGAGAGGGAGGGAGAGAGAGAGAGAGAGAGAAAGAGAGAGAGAGAAACAAAAAAGGGCTGGGTCATTGGTTGAGCACTTGCTCAAGGCCCTGGGTTCAATTGCCAGTACTAAAAAAGAAAAAAAAAAAGACCTTAAAAATGTTTAAAAATTAAAAAAGAAAAAAGAAAAACTTAAGTCAATGTTTTTCTGGCTTAAATTTTGAGGATTTATAAAGAATACTCTTAAAGTTACTTTTTATTTCAAGAAAACATGCACATTTTAGGTTAGTAATTGGAAAGGGAAAGCGTCCAGAAGAAAGCTCGTCACTTGCAGAGACAACTATTTCATTCTTATTAGAAACCCAAAAATCATTTAATGTTATATTTGTTTTCCCTCCCTCCCTCTCTCTCTTCCTTCCTTCCTTCCCTCCTCCCTCCCTCCCCCTCTCCTTTCCTTCTTTTTCTTTTTCTTTTCTTTTCTTTTCCTTTCTTTCTTTCTTTCTTTCTTTCTTTCTTTCTTTCTTTCTTTCTTTCTTTCT
>NW_004624774.1:313112-329613 GCF_000247695.1 Heterocephalus glaber
TTTCTTTCTTTCTTTCTTTCTTTCTTTCTTTCTTTCTTTCTTTCTTTCTTTCTTTCTTTCTTTCTTTCTTTCTTTCTTTCTTTCTTCTTTGCCTGCCTATGAAGAGCAAGTAAGAAAGTAGAGGGCTAAGAAGAAACTTAGTAATGCATGTAGATTGAAGGCACACAAAATGGTTCTACCCATATCATACTAAAGAAACCATAAATACCATTTTGTTATTGAAGGGATAATATAAATGAAATCATAGAAGAATCAAAATAAAACAAAAATGAGTATCTATTAAACACTTATTGGGAGAAATTTCTAAGCTTAAGGCAGTAAATTAAAGAACAGGGAATGTAATAGATACAATTATATAAATTTACTTTGTATTCGCAAAGTAAAAATAATGGAAATGAACTGCCGAAGTTTAACAGAACATATGATGAAGAATAATTTTTATCACATTAAAAATCATAAAAATCGGTGAGAAAAAAGCTCAGACTCCGAAATATATGATGGTTTACCAGGAAATTTTAAAATGTGGAAAATGTTAGACTGTTCAACCTCAGTAGTAACCAAAGGTAAAAAATTGAAATAATTACACACCCAATGTTATCTGTTAAATTACTAAGTAGTGCTGGGGGGTGTAGCTCAGTGTTAGAGCATTTGTCTACCTAGAATGCATAGGTTCTGGATTCAATCCCAAGTACTGAAAAAAATAATTTGTAAGTATTTTTTTAAATCCTAATTTCTGATCACTACACAGGTGGGAGTTTACACTTCACTCCTTTTTCTACTCTGGGGGAGCATTATTGACTTGATATTTCTAGATTCTCTATAGTTGATTCCTTATTCCACAGAGAAAAATACTTTTCTGATAGGATAGTTTGAAAGGGTAAATTGAGCATGCATAAACCATCTCTGTTCCCTTTCTTTCTCTCAGATCAAACTCATTTGGAGCCTTATTCTACCCAACTCATGCTGATATGATGGGAATGCCTAACTTGGGTTCAATTCTAGACACCAGTGTAACAAACATATTTGCCTAAAGATATTAGCACATTCTACAATATCAGATTTGTCAGTGATAAAAATGACATTTCGGTCTCCATTTACATTCTTTGTTTCACATGTCCATTGCTTTAGATATTGACCACAAAAGGGGCACTAATTATTGGGATCTGTCAAAATCTAACCTTTATCACCACATACTCAAAGCTTTAAAAATGTTCAAAATATTTTGTTCACTTCCTGAAATTACAGTTAGACAAAGTTTAGTGCACTAATATCTTCATTACATTTTTATTAATGACCCAGTGAGGGTTTGTGCACCCATGTTGAATTTACTAAAGTTGTCATTAAAAGGCAAAATCAAAATGTAAAATAATATATATGCTTGTCATTAAACCAATATTTTATAGCACCTTCTTTGAGCCAATTATCTTGCTATGTAAGGTGAAATGAAAGAAAATATAATGAATATTGTAATAATGTTTATTTTAAATATTGGGACAAAGCCTGATACCTCTTTCTGATTGTACCTCTTTGTCTTTTTAAATTAGCGTGCATTACTCTTATGATTTTATACATTATATACATCAATCAAGAATAATTGAGAACTTCTAAAATTTCAACAATAAAAAAACCCAGTTTTAAAAAATGAATGGTTAAAGAAAATGTGACATTTACACATAATGGAGTATTACTCTGTCATAAAGAAGAATGAACTTGACTCATTTGTAAGAAAATAGGGACGTGATTATGACACTGTTGGGCGCCGCCGTACTTAAACAGGACCGATCTTGTCCAGACTGAAAACGCTGGCAGGAGTGCGTTCTCTGCCATGGCGGGCACTGGGTTGGTGTCCGGAGAGGTAATGGTGGATGCGCTGCCGTATTTTGATCAAGGCTATGAGGCACCAGGCGTGCGGGTAGTGGCTGCGGCTCTGGTAGAGAAGGAAACTCGCAGATACCGACCTACCAGGAACTACCTGAGCTACTTAACAGCCCCAGATTATTCTGCTTTCAAAACTGACATAATGAGAAATGAATTTGAAAGACTGGCTGCTCGACAACCAATTGAATTGCTCAGTATGAAACGATATGAGCTTCCAGCCCCTTCCTCAGGTCAGAAAAATGACATTACTGCATGGCAAGAATGTGTAAACAATTCTATGGCCCAATTAGAGCACCAAGCAGTACGAATTGAGAATCTGGAGCTAATGTTACAGCATGGATGTAATGCCTGGAAAGTATATAACAAAAATCTAGTTCATATGATTGAACATGCACAGAAAGAAAGAGCTTCAGAGTGAAGGAAACATATTCAAGATTTAAACTGGCAGCGGAAAAATATGTAACTCACAGCTGGGTCTAAATTGAGAGAAATGGAGTCAAATTGGGTGTCCCTGTTCAGTAAGAATTACGAGATTGAACGGACTATTGTGGAACTAGAAAATGAAATCTATCAAATTAAGCAGCAACAGGGAGAAGCAAACAAAGAAAACATCCAGCAAGACTTCTGAAAAGGCTAACTTGCTGAGTAGAAAGGAAGAAAAGCTGGGCTCTTACAAACATCAGCCATCTAAACTATCCCTGAACCATGAAGGACAACAGCCTCTTACAAAAACCATTAGTGGGTAAATGTTCAGAAACCATAATGTATGGATTATTATAATAATTGTATCGACAATCTTTGTGAAATAAAGGTTATCAACTTGGAAAAAAAAAAGAAAATAGATGCACCTTCAGACCATAATGTTGAGATAAATCAGACACACAAGCTTAAATATCACATGAGTTCTCTTATGTGAGAAACCCAAAATATGAATAAAGAGCCCAGTAAAAGATAGATAATAGGGGGTCAGGAATTTAGCTCAGTGGTTTCACTGCCTGCTGCACAAGTGCAAGGACCCGAGTTCGATCCCCGGTACCAAAAAAAAAAAATAGATAATAGGAAGGGAGATATATCTTTTGCAGATGGGAAGGGGACCAAGAGATGGAGGGAAGAGAGGGGAAGAAATGAAAAAAGAATTAAGATGTGTTATGTGTATGTACCAATTTCCCAAGAGGAATATAATCGTTATGTACTGCAAACATGTACTAATAAAAAAATTGAAAAAATGGTAGGAAGACAGTTCTTCAAAGAAGATATACTAATAAATGATAAGTACATGAAAGGAAGCTCAACATTACTAATCATTAGCAAAACGCAAATCAACATTGCAATGAGATACCAGCTCACATCCATTAAGATGACTACTGTCAAGATAAAACAAAAGACAAAAAAAGAATGGATGTTGATGAGAATGTGGAGAAATTGGAGCTCTTGTGCATGGTTAGTGGTACAGTAGTGTAAAATGGTATAGCTGCTGTGGAGAACAGTCTGGCTTTTCCTTGAATAATTAAATATAATCTTAAAGTGGGAAAGATTCTGTAAGAAGGTATCACTTCCGGGGTGCAACCACCAACCTTATTATGTTCCCAGGTCCAGACTCTCAGTCCAGTATGGAAATAAAGGAAAGGAGTGCAAGGAAGTTGCCAAACAAAACCGAGTTTTATTGCAAAGAATCTCTTTTCCGAAGAGAAGGGGGCTCCAGAGCTGGAAAGCCCCTAATTTGGCACCTGTGGGGTACTCTTATTGGGGTTTGTGTGCCCCCCCCTTGATCTCTCCCTCAGTCTTGGTGGGGAGGACTTGTCATTGGTCTTTAGGCTGTTGTTAGAGGTAGGATTTGTATCACTCAACTGCTTTGCGCTGCCTGGTTGCTATAGTAACCACTTGGCCTTAAAACATTCAACATTTTGGTTTTTTTAAGAAACCACAACCACTTCCCTTCTCTTCACTTCCTCTTTCTCCCCAGGCAAGTCTCTGTGCAGCCCTGCCAACTACAGACTCCTTTTCCCTACAAAAACAAAAGAGAAAATATTTGTATATACAAATATTTAAACTGGATTGCAAAACCCACAATGAACAAAATCAAAGACAAAATGTAGTCATGCAACTCCTAAGGATGTTTTGTTCAGTGACTACAATATATACAAAGGTAGTTCCATAAGATTACAATAGAGATGAAAATTCCTATGGTTCTAATATTTTACCTGTACCTTTTCTATGTTTAGAGACACAAATTCTTATCATTATTTGCCTACAGTATTCAGTACAGTAACATTTTGTACAGATTTAGCCTTGGAGCAATAGGTTATATTTTATAGTGAAAATGTGCAGTAGGGATACCATTTAGGTTTGTGAAGTGTATTCTATGAAGTTTGTAAAGCAAAATCATGTAACAACACATTTCTCAGGATATGTCCCCATCATTAAGTGACATGTAACTATTTATTACTATTCAGATAGAAAAAGGCTAATTTCTATACATATTAATAGCATTTACAAATTAATAAGAAAAACCAGAAGAGAATACAGCAACAAATAGCAAAAAAAGGAATTATTTAAAATGATGAATCAAATGTAGCATCATCTACTAAAATTTTTTTTAGAAATATAAAATAATACAAATATCTGATGGCCCCTCAGAGACCAACAGGCTAGAAATTAACTCTTGAACTGTCTGGACATAGGGAAAATTTTTACTTTTTTAAAGATGAAAAATTATTCAGAAAATATTGAATAAATGCAGTCCTATCTGTATTATCTACATACACTCAAGTGGGGATTGTTAGTTCTGCTTGAGCCTGAGACCATGCATAGTTGCCAGATTTAACAAAGCAAAACACAGCATATCCAGTTAAATTTGAATTTCAGATAAATAGTGAACAATTTTTAGTATGTCTCATGCAATATCTGGGGCATTCTTATAGGACAATACTATTTTTTAATCTGAAATTCAAATTTAACTGGTTTCTATACTTCATTTGACAGTGCTCAGATTCTACCACAGGCAAAACAAATCAGAAACTTTGGGGTTGTGTCCTGGGCATTATTGTTTTTAAAATTTTCCCAGGTTAGAATCATCCAATGCACAACTAAGAATGAGGACCACTGCTCTAGACAATGTTAGTTTTAGATGGATTTATTAAGTAAATCAGTATCTGAAGAATTGACTGTAGATGAATTGGTATCAAGGCAAACTAAATTCTTATCACAACCTTAGCATACTATTTTAAAAGGTTGTTCATCTGTGTCCTTGTAAGGTATGTCCTTTTAAGGTATTATGTGTTAATTCATTTTGTAGATATAATTTATAAGATCTCACCTTGAATTTGGCTCCTGCCTCTGGCTCCTTTCTTTCTTGAAATGAGCAACAAATGTCTTAGACTCCTTTTATGGAGATCCACCATATCAACCTTGTAAAGGAAGTTCATAACTGCTAAAGTACAACATAACTTCTATCTGAAGCCCATTAGATTAGCTCTCCGAAGAGGGCTCCTGACTGCAATCTTCCCTACATTGACCCTTCTCAGCTCAAAGCAGTTAGATAGAAACTACACCCTTTCTCCCCTAACCATAGTTAGAGATACTTCTTCAGAGGGGGGAATATTGTTAGACAGCTAAGCTAGTTAGAAAATATTACAAGGCAGTTAGGCAAGGCCAGGCCCTCAGTACATAAGTGAGGTGTCTTCTGAGAGAAGCAGTTTGCCTCTCTCAACTCTCAGGTAGGGCCTGGAACTGAAGATGTGAACATGCTCTCCAACTTGGAGGTTAAGGTTGGAACATCCTGGCTTTAGATCAGCCATGACTCAAAAATCCCCTTTTACTCTTTTGGATAGCTTTATTTTTCACTTGCCTGTGTGGAGAAACTGTAGGTAAGAATAATCCAGTGACTTGCAAGTGTTAAAGATGTAACCAGAGGCAAACTCAGCCCTCCTAACCCATAATTAAGTTAATTAAAGAAGCATAGTGAAAGGCTCCAATTTTGGTTAGTGTTGCTCAAAAAATAGATCAAACTTACTTTTCCAGACTTTTCCCAAAACAAAATGTCACCTGAGGGCACTTCTTTCTCTTCTCTGTAGCTAAAGTGCTATCTGTCTCCTCATCAGCTCTAAACGACCACTGTGGCAGAGAAGAATGGTCTGTTATTTGATGCCAAATTGAATCTGCAGAGATTCAGTGAACTACGACTAGAGAATTATTACAGTGACTCAGTATGTGTGTATCTGTTTGTGATTTTTAACACTGATAGCAAGCTAGACTTACTTTTAATTTCCTCTTAAATATGAGGATGTTTCAAAGTGTCCACGGTTACTGATTAGCCCATTGTGCTTCTGATCTTGGTGATAGAATGTAGCCAACTTTTAAACTAAAAAAAATTAATCTGTGAAGTTCTAACTGAATTTTCTGCATTTCAAGAGTGCTCATTCTAGGCATAGAAAAACATTAGTATTCTTCAGCTCAGTCTTAATTTTAATTATTCTTGTTGCCCTTTGGTTCTCACAGGCCACTGACGCATTTGAGTACTGGCAGCACTGGCACTCAGCTATCATCCCAATGTCCTGATCTCTTGAGAAGCATGCACTTCAGAAGTGGATTTGACTTTAAATAGTAGCAACCTAGAACCTCGATTTCTCCTGCTATGGGTAATATCTAAGGCAAAGAAAAGACACTCTCACATCAGATGGCAACTGCCCCTTGTCTCTTGTCTCCTGCCTTCATCTCTTGGGCACCGGTTAAAGGGGTCTCTCTGTAGTCCTGTGCCTATAGGAAAACATTGGTTTTAGATAAGTGAGAGTCCCAGAATTAAGCCCTCACACCTACATTATAACTTTTCTACCACAAGGTACCATGAGACCATCAAAATTAACTTCTTTGTTTGTACCAGTTTCCCAAAGTTCAGAACCCTCCCATCATCTCTTACCCAGAGAGTATCTCCTATGTAGCTTAGCAGATTTATTCCTCTTATGTTATATCCCTCCTCAACCCTTGAAACACCTCTACTATGCCCTCTGGTCAGTCATTAGCAAAATTTCTAATATACTAAACTTCTTTTCTGAAAATTTACCTTCTTTATTTAACTGGAATCTGATTCTTCATTAATTTTTCTCAAAATATAATTGTGGTTTCTCCTTAGCCTTCTTACGACTGGGACTAAAGTTTAAAAACTCTCTTCCTTGCTTCTCATTGCCAATTTGAGGTCACTCTACCTTCCTTCTTCCTCACAACACTCATCTTAGAGTCTTCTATCATTAAACTTTGCCACCCACTATCTACATTAGTAGCATTTATCTACTGACTCCCTATCGCTCACCTTTATATCTTGAGGATTTTAACTGCTGATTCTTTGTTATTTTCTCCAGTACTATTCTAGTCTTAATCCCTGGTGATTTTAATATCTACATCGATTTTTTTAGTAGCCTAGTGTCCTCATCCCTTGATCTGTCTTCTAAGTATTAGTGTTCTACTGTTCTCAGCCATCTACTCCCATCTGAGGTCCAATAAAGACTTCATGCTATTAATCACGGAAACATTTCCCCAATCCCATCCAATTTTTCATAAATCCAAAACTTTCCCTACATCAGACTTGTTCACACAGATTAATGTAAGGAGAGAAAACATCACAATATTTCTAGCTGTTCTCACTTCATATCTGTGATTAAAAATTCCAAATTGGGCTTAATGCTGCCTAACAATCATATAAGGTAATTTTTTCTAGCCCATTTACTCTCCCTTCCTCATCTATTCTGCCTTGACTGCTTCATACCATGATAGTTTCCCAAACTTCAATGCACCACATCCTCTCCACTAGTAAAGCATTTTCTTTCACTGATAAATGAAGTAATCAGAGGAGTGAGTCCACAAGTTCCCACGTCCACCTCTTGGCCTGTCTTTGTTCTTTCATACTTTGCCTTACGTTCTGTGACTAGTAGATGAACTGTGTTCATAGCTAAGTTCACCCTTCCACTTGGGCTCAAATATATTTTTGTATCATGTACTCAAGGACATTGCTTTCTGCCAGCCCTATATTATTGATTTTCTTCTTTCTGCTGAAGGTTTCCCATTAGCATACAAATGTGTTATTTCTCACATCTTAAAATAACTACCAATGATCTCTTTTCCTTTCCTTTTCCTTTCACTTTTTCTTACAAAAACATTCCTTGAAAGATTCTTTATACTTAACATTTCTAGCTCCTCTCCTGTACTAATTTCTCTTTTTATAAAACTGTAAAACAATTATATTTTAAAAATTAGTGCTCATTGCTACTTGAAACATTCCATCAAATCCATAATCAATTCATGTCAGTTTTCTTTAAAAATATATGTTATTATTTGTCAATTAAAAATAAAATAAAAAGTCCCAGATCCAAACAGTTTTTATGAACTCTAGTGCTACCAACCTAGTTCAAACTACCATTAACTTTTGTCCACATTACTGCAATGGCCTTCTAATTTGTTTTCCCTTATTCCGTCTATACAACTACCAGTTTCATCTTTTTATAACATAAATCAAATCTCTATTCAAAACCCTCTATTGGTTTGTCATCATTCATTTTTTCTTTATAACACTTGCCACTACCTTATATACTACTATGTATGTGTACATTTGGAGCCTCCTAAGGGCAGAGATTTTGTATTATTCCTCCTTGTTCCCAGAACCTAGAAGAGTGTAGTGCCTAACACTTGGTTGGTCAATTAATATGTGCTGAATAAATGAATAAATCACCAAGTTTTAAAAATACTTTGGTATCTGATATTACAACCTGGTAAAACAGAGGTAAGCAATAATTATCTGATAACACCAGCCTTTGTAGCTACTTCATGGGATCATATCATGCACTATATTTTTCTCACATTACTGTAACAAAGAATTCCAGCTCTTCATTCTAAATTATGTTTTCTTCACTTGCATGGGTTCTGTTATAGTCTTTCTCCAGGAAGCAGCAACTAATAAGCTCTCCTTTTAAGTCTAATGAAAAGATGAAGGCCTGCATGTGACAAGTATGAGTTTCTATCTGTAGACATGATTTTCCACAGTGAGTTACTGTGATGAAGAACGTGAGAAAATCTATGCTGTGATTTCTCCAGAAATTTCTGTCCTGTCAAGACATAATCTATAAGAAGGAAAGATGACGTCCAAAAAGAGTTGTTAAGAGCAGTTATCAAAATAAAAGTTAAGATCATAATTTGTTTATTCTTTCCACAAATACTTACTGAACTACTACAGTGTTTCAGGCATTATGCTAGGTATGGGAGAAATAGAAGAGAATAGGCTAGATAAGCCTATAGTCGCATAGAATTTACAATAAAGTATAGTACAGCAATTAGACAGTGAAAAATATGTAAATGATTTTAAATTGTAATTAGTATTCTTAATGAAATAAGCATTGTGCTGTACTAAAAAAAAATCACACATACACAAAAACAGGGGGATTGTGGTAAGCAGAATTATGCCTCCCCAACACATCTGCAACCTAGTTCCCAGAATCTACTAATGTTATGTCACAAGGCAAGGGGGAATTAACATTGCTAATTAGCTAACCTTGAGCTCAAGAGATTGTCCTGGATTATCTGGGTGGATCCAATATTATCACAAGGGTTCTTAAAAGTAGAAGAGAGGCAGTAGAAAATATGTCAGATTTGGGGAAAGATTTGAGGATGCTGCACCACCGGCTTTGAAGATGGGAGAAGAAGCTACAAATCCAGAAATGCAGGTGCCTCTAAAAGGCAAACAAGGCAAGAAAATCAATTCTCCCCTACACTGTCCAGAAGGAAAGCACTCCTAATAATACCCTGATTTTAGCCCAGTCAAAAATATTTTAGCCTTCTGACTTTCATAAATATTAGAAAATAATTTTGATTTGTTTAAAGCCACTGTAGTAATTTCTTACAACAGCAAATAGAAAAATAACACAAGGACTTTAGATAGGAATGCCAAAATATGCTTCTCTAAAAAGGTGTCATTGCATCGGATTTGAAAGCTTGGAAGGAACATGTCAAAGAAAAAGCTCATGATAACACATTCCAGGAAGAGAAAACAGTGAACTCAAGATTAAAAAGGGATTTATATGTTCTAAAAACTGATAGAGATCAGAGTAATCCAAATGTGGTGATTGAGGGAGAAAGTAATTAACAAGAGACTGAAATTTAGATAGGAGTATTTTATGCAGGGCCTGATAGGTCATATTATGGAATTTAGATTTTTGCTCTCAGTGCAATGGAAGACATTGAATGGCTTTAAACAAAGGCTTGACATGATCTGTCTTATGTCTTTTTAAAGGCATGCTTTTTATTGCAATATAACAAGCACAAATTATACTGTACAGGTCAATAAACTTTTAGAGTGAACATACACAAATATCTACCACCAAGATCAAGAAATAGAATATTACCAAATCTGAAACCTCACAATACTCATTTCCAGCCTGCATCTCCACCATTATCCAGTACCCTCATTTTCATTATCTTAACATAGTTTTTCCAATTACTGAGTTTTATATAAATGGAAGCATATGATTATTTTCCTTTGCTTATGAATTTTTGCTGAATATTATATTTGTGAGATTTAGTCACATTGTTACACATACTTTTTAAAATTGGCATTACTGTATATATTTCTGTATACACAGTAACAGTATATTTGTCCATTCTATTGGTTTTTTTCCTTAAATTCTTTTATTGGTACATTTTAGGTAAACAATACATTTACACTTATCATTGGGTGCTTGTACTTGTACATGATGTATCTTGGTTCTTATTATTTTCCTCATTACCTGTCCATTCTATTGTTGAAGTACATTTGGATTGCTTCCAGGCTTGAGCTCAGATGAATTTATGTTGTTAAAATGATAAAAGCAAGGTACTGGATATTTTGGTCAAGATGAAGACTGGAAATGGGTACAGGGGAGATTTCAGGGATTTGGCAGTATTCTATTTTGTGATCTGGGTGGTATCTGGGTATCTTCACTTTATAAAAAATTTATTGGGCTGTACCACATGATGCATTTCTACTGAGTGGGTAAATACATTTCATTGTGATTTAAATTTCCATTTCTTTGGTGATTAATGATGAAAGTCCTTGCTTATTGGTTATTTGGATATTCTCTTTCATTAAGTGCCTGTTCACTGACCTGATACTTAGGATTTGGGGAGATCATTCTGGATTCTATGTGTGTAGTTGAGGGGGATTATTTTACCAAAATTTAAGCATTTGTCTGGTCTTGATACAAGATGAAGTTTGGTATATTCATAGAATATTTACAAGTGTTCCCTCATAGTGGAAATGCTATAAAAAGGCACATATGTTGTACAACACCATTAAAGTGCAATTGATCTGAAAAATTAATCACATAACTGTGAGTTAAATCATGTTTGATCTGATCTGTTAAGATACCTAACTCTTGTCCTCCCCAATACCAAATTTAAGTAAGTGTCCAGCTGGGGATGTACCTCTTCTGTGCAAGATCCTGAGTTTGATCCCCAGCATTATAAGAAAAAGAGACAAAGAAAAAATTAATCATACTCTTTTATGAACTGAATTTATAAATGAAATGGTGTCTTTTAAATACAAGCTTTACAGTAATTCAGTAATTTAGGAAAAGAAAATGCAATGCTGCATAAAATTTCATTTAATGGCCTCCAGGAAAATTAATTTTACTAGTTTGAAACAGAGTTAGATGAATTCTGAGACATGAATATGCGGAGGAGAAAGGACATATCCAATTAATGGAATTTCTGGCTGCCTCCCCAGAAAGATTCTGTTAAATCTTACACTACAAGCTAAACTGGCCCTCTCCAGCAAGTGGCAAGCCAGTCGAGTACGAGGTGGGCTCCACCCAACAATAAATTAACCTTGTACTGCATGTTTTATTGCTCTGCCCTGCATTCTGGCAGGCTTTCTTCCACTGTCTTTCCCTTTGAGCTCGTTTGCTTTATTTATTCTTTTTTTAAAAACCGCTTAGCTAGAACTCTTAGTCTTTCCTCTTACCTCCTGGTTTTCTCTTCTTCCTCCCTCTAATTTTTGTTCCTAGGTTAGCAAAGCCAGAGCGGAGCCTTGTTTTGTTCTTGTTCCATCACAGTTATTGGCCCCAATAAGTAAACTGCTTATTTCATCTTTCGAACCTTCATAATTTCTATTTGTCGTCTTACTGTGCTACCTCTGGTCCTTTCTTTTATTAGAGGCCAATGACCCCCTATATCTACGGCTTCTGAGGATGGAGTTGCTTTTCATCCACGCACTCTGCTACAACAGACACTGCAATTTCCACTGCAGTCCCGAGTAAAGAGATGCATGTTGGCAGAAATGCAGAGCAGCCACACATTCAAGGCTGGCAGGTCGGGCGCTAGGCCACGTCCTGTGCACCGCTCTCCTTCAACCACAACTTCCTGGGGTTGTTCTATATTTGAAACGCCTCCTGCTAAATTAATTCCCCGGGAGCGGAGGTAAAGCGAGCAGGAGGGAGTGTCTGAGGGCCGAAAACTATAGTCGACTCGCCCTCTGCTGGTTAAAGATGTGAACTGTCGCCTCCGAAGCAGTGAGAAAGCAAGCAATCCGTAGGAGGATAAATTATACCTAAAATTCGTCTCGATTTAACCTATTTGTCAGTCTCAAATTTGTCAGTCTCAAATAGCTATTTGTTCGTCTTTATCCAACACCGAGAATTAAATAGGTTCGGATTCTAAACTGTAGTCCCAGGTAATATGCTATCTTGAATCCATTTTAATATGCCCTTGGGTTTTTGCCGTTCGAAACCGCGAATGGAAACCCTCACAACGTGCTCTTTTTATCTAATTAGTTGCTAGGCAACTGAAAAATGACACCTAAACCGTCACTTGCAGAACACTTGTGCTTCAGTACTGTCTCTTTGCCTAAGATAGTAATTTCACGTGAACAAAAAGACAGCTGGTGTTTGTGTTAATTCATTGGAAAAAGAGAAAAAGCACTCTGTCCTCGGGCTCCTTTCTTAAGGAAGCTGCCTGTCAGCTTTGTGCAAAAAGAGATATTGGCCGCCATAACTCACACAGACTTTTGTACCGCCTTTTCTGTTTTACGCATTTGTCGGAATAAACCAACACACGGAGGTCGGGTAAAATCTAACGTCTGTCTCACAGCAAGGCAGCATTTACAAGGCATGTAGATTCCAGCAGGAAGTGAGAGAGGAAAAACAAACAAACACAGGATTTTGCAGCAGGGGGGATTATTTGATATCAGTTGGTTTTCCTGCCAGTTTAAATGTTCCAAATCAAGATGTTTCTAACCCCCTCCACATCTGGTATTGTAAATTAGTCAGTCACGCGGCCCTTGGAACCGGTTGGGGTTGGCCAATTACTTCGTCCGGTGAAAATCTCTGCAGCGAGTCATGGGACTAGACTAGGCGGTGTCGCTGTCCGTCTCCAGGGTGCTGAACTCTAGGCGTGGCCAGGGAGATTTCCTTTACATGACAGCTTCCGGTAGGGCGGGGTCGAGGTCGCTCTCTAAAAATTGGATCCATCTGCCACCTGGTGGTTGATGAGGAAAATGCTATTGATAAAGTTCAAAAAGTACTTGGATTGAGACCCTAAACTCAATACACAAATTGGAGGGCTTTGGGAATTTTAAACCTCAGCAGATGGTTTTTGAGAGATATATTTTTAAAAGTCAGAGCGGGAGACAGGAAAATAGAAGTTTCCAGAATAATCACTAACTACCACCCACGAAAATAATTTACAAATATGTTAAAATTTCTCCAAGTATTTATCACAACACATCTTATCAAATAGATATTTGAGAATATCTTATATAAAAGTATTTTCTATAGTGTTAAAAGAACATATTTTGTGAAAGTAAATGCTAAGGAAGTTCTATTTTATTATCAAAACACATTCAAGGAAGCTAAACCTTGAGTACTGCTCTGATCTCAGTTTCTGGAGGACAGAAAATGTGGTTATATTTAGAAAGTGCTAGTCTTATTTCTTTCAATCTTTTCCAGGGCTAGGGTACAAGTTATGAGACAGTTGAAAATATGGGGCACTTATGGCATGCTTATTACTTCTGGTGTTTTCATTTTTACTATTTTACACAATGATGATTAAATTACTTTAAATTATGTATATACAACTTCAGGCAAGAGGCCCTTGGGTACCTTTGCATGTAGATATTCTTTAATAGATATCAATAAAAAACACGAGAAAGAGGTGATGATATTCCTCATTGAAATGTTATTTTTTTTCCTAAAAAATACATGGAAAGATGGATACTTTTTAAAGAAGTTATGAAGTTAGAATCCCAAGTGAACATGTAATTTCTATATGTCTCTGATAGTGACTTCTTTTTCCCAATTAGTTTGACAAAAAGTGATTTCTATGTAGCCAGAAAACAGAGATCTCACTGAATTTTCAATGGGTGGGTTACAGTGTAAAACTGATTCTAGTAAATTGAGAGTAAATTTCTTTCTCAAACAAAAAATCAATTTCATAAAAAAACTAGATTCATCCAAGAGGCACACTTAACTTTGTCAACTCAGTTATTATTTGGTATTCTTATGTATATTTTTCCTTTAGTAATACATGGAGCTTAACAGAGAAAATAATAGTTAGCATTTTTGTTTTAAGATTCAAAACAAATTTTATTGACATAGGAATTGAATTTAGAGTTGTTAATTGAATTATCTTCAATTATAAAATGAAGAAATTGGCCATAGTTCAATAACTAGAATAATTATTAATCTAGTCTCCCATTTGATTAAATTAGAAAGTTTCTAAGCACTTCCAGATTTCATGGAAAGGCATCTATAGTCTATACTACCAATGAAAAACAAGAATAAATAAGGCAGGAAAGCCATCTGTTTAAAATAAGAATGTAATATAAATCTGGTCTATTAATGAGATTGGTTTATACCATGGCTTCTTATGTTACTGTGGGAGAAGGATATATATGCACGTTGCACAATAAGAGTCATTGCCACATAGAGCAGCAGATGGGAGATCAAGAACAGCTGCAATAAGCTGAGCTACTTAAGAAAGATTTCTATCCCCAAAGCATTGTATTTCTGCCAAATGAATGAGACCTCAAATGCATGAAAGGACACAATAGAGGAATAGAATTCTGAAATAGTAGTAAAGTTTAAAACTGCAGGTGTAATCTCAATGTTTTAAAATACATTTGCCCCTGAAAATAGAGGGGTTTTTTTCAGGCTTATGAAGTATATGAAAGAAAACTAGAGAAGATCCTAGATATTAATATGCTCATAAATGACTGATAATAAATATCTATATTAAAACTTTAAAACTACTTAAAGTTTGGATACAGTAATAGAAACAACAGGAGAAAACTTTCCAATACTCTAGCTAGGCACTGAAGATGACAAAATTCTCAACAGAAAAATTTCAGAAACATTTAAACTTGTGATTTTGAGGTAAGTAAATAAGAATAAATGATATGTTTTACATAAATATTAGAATAAATTTAAATCTAAACTAATTTTATAAATAGAAAATAAGACTCTTGAAGGACAGATTATAGTGTAAAAATAATTTTTTATCCAGTGTTGGGGCTCAGAAAATGACATGCAAAAGTATGGTCCACTGACACACTGAATTCTTTGAACTAAAAGTCAAAGTTCTTTGGACTTTTTTCTGCCCTTTTCTTTACCCTTTTTTTTTTGTACTGGGGATCAAACTTGGGACCTTGCACTTGCAAGGCAGGCAGACTTTACCCTTTTACTCCACTGACATGAATCATAGAAGTGAAAATTCCTCTCCCCCCACCCAGTGGGTAGTGGAAACTAGAAATCCTCTTTTCCAAAGCAAGCCTTCAAACCTAGAAGTATTATTCCAACCTTCCCTTGCCTTTCTATGTAGGAGCTGACCAAAAGAAAATTCTCTGACCTGCTTGTCTAAGAGAGAGTTGTAGGATCCTTGTACAAGAAAGATCTGACCTATAACTCACAGGAAGGAACACTACACAGATAGGCCAAGAAGAATCTGGACAGGTGATCTTGAGGGTCTCTACTATCTATTACCATCATATCATAGCCTTTTTGTCCATCACATTTCTAGAAGGCTATCCATTCTTCATCAAACCTAAGCATAAAAATAGTTTTCCCTGGGTCTTGGGTCTTCATTTCTGAATGTGCTTGTGTCATATAAAAATGCAAATAAATACATTTGCTGTTTTTCTATTGTTAATTTATCTTTTGTTATAGTACTATCAGTTGTGACCCTTATGATAGGTGAGGAAAGATAAAACATCTATTGTCCCTACATCAATGGGACTAAGTATATTTCTAATTACATTAGAAATAATTACTAAGTATATTTTTTGACCTGCTAGAGTAGATTTTCAAAAATGACACCAGGTATAGTATAATAATTTCAAATTTCTTTTATGTAAGTTTTAAGATTTAAATAATGAGTAAACATATTGCTGGGATTGGGAACCAGGTATTATCACTTTGGAAAAAGAGAAGTGTAAACATGAAATGCGAAGATGAAGAAGCCTATATTAATGGATTGAAAGTATATGTACCAGCAACACACAAAAATCAATAGCTTTCCTCTACATGAATGACAGACTCACTGAGAGAGAAATAGGGCAAATAATTCCTTTCACAATAGCATCCAAAAAACTGAAATACCTAGGAATCATCCTAAC
>NW_004624774.1:341922-352768 GCF_000247695.1 Heterocephalus glaber
TAGGAGCTTGGGATGGCAGTGGGGGAGCTTCCTTCTGGGTTCTGGGACCGGCGCACCTTCTCTGCCCTAGGAGCTTGGGATGGTGGCAGGGGAGCTTCCTTCTGGGTGCTGGCTCTCTTGTTGCTTTGGCTGTCTTCCACTGCCATGAACTGTTGCCCCTGTGCCACTCTGCCTTGGGGCCAGCCAATTATGGACTAACACCTCTATGAACTGTAAGCCAAATCAACCTTTTCACCATTAACTTTGGGTGCTGGGTATTTTGTCTCAGTGATAAGAGAAAAGTAACTAAGACAGCCACTTTATGAAAGTGATGGATCAAGAGTACACCGTAATCATGTCTAAACACAAAGAGCATTGTGACCAAACATCACTCAATCCTGGCTAATAACAGTAACTGTTGCTTATTTGCTAACAATAGCATTAGCTTCATCCTGTTCTTTTCATCTTTTCCATAAGAATTACTAATATCACCATCAGAGAATTAACTTTTCTTATGACAGCATCCAATCCAAATGAAAGCCTACTTCACATCTCTTCCAAATCACCTATCACAAAATAAAATACCATATGTCCTCTCAAATAACTTATTGAGATGCTCCATAATTGTCATGTTTTGTGTTTAGATGTCTCCCCAAAGCCTCACGGAGATGACGTGGGACTTTGTTTTTCAGAGGTAGTTGAATCTGGAATGTGTGATGCTGGGATCAAGGGCATGTGATTACTAAACCACTGCATGTGAGTGATTAATTTGGTACCGCCCTAATTCTGGTAGTCTGAATAAGATAAAAGGGCAGAAAGATGCCGTTAAACTCTCCGCTGTTGCCTTTGCTACTTTGTGCGTGCCATGTTGTTTCTCCTCTGTGATGTCTGTTTGCCATCCCAGCCTCAAAGCCAGCCAGTTATGGACTGAAACCTCTACGAACTGTAAGCCAAATGAATCCTTTCCCTTTTAACTCTGGGTGTTGAGTATTTTGTCTCAGCAATGAGAGAAAAGTAACTAACACAATCATTCTCTATAGTATGCAGTTTCCCTTATGGCCATTTTCAGTAAAGATAACTTTATTCAACTACAAGTATGTGCTTGATGCTCTTTGGCTGATGTACATTGAAAATACACACTCGAAATCTATAAAGTGGTAATGAAAATGAACTAAACACACTGAGGAAAACAAACTAGATTCAAAGGGCTATGCACTTTATATATTGTACCCTTGATATATAGTTTTAAGAAGAGACAAAACTAAACAGTTGAGGAATGTATACTTACTCTACATGTTAAAATATCTAAAAAAGATTGAGGGGACCAATGAAACTTCTATTTTTGCCCATCAACAGATGAATAGACTAAAAATGTGGTATACATATACAACAGAGTTTTATTTAGCTATAAAGAACAATGAATTCATGCCATTTACAGGAAAGTGGATGGATCATGAGGCTGTAATTAAGTGAAATAGGCCAGACATAGAAAGTTAAATATTGTATGTTTTATCTTATATGAGAAATACAAAATATAAATAAATTAAAGAGTAAAATAAACAGACTTTTTGGAGATGGGAAAGGGAATCAGGGAAAGGAAGAATGATGAGGCTGGGAGAAAGGGGATCATAAATTATCAAGATATAATATCTATGTACCAATACACTAAAACAAACATAAATATTATGTATTGCCAACGTATACCAATAAAAAGTACCTGAGCAAAAAAGATCTACTCAAAAAAGATCTAGTGGTCCATTAACTCCTTAATATTTTGTACACTTCTTGTTTTCATTTGTGTTATTGTCTCCTGGAAAATATGGTTCAGGCTTCTCTTAAGTGGTAGTAATTTTCTGTATAGCATCTGGGATTTAAAATCCCATGCAAGTTGGAAATCAAATGCTTTCTACAGTGTTCATGAGACAAGAGTGTCAAGAGATAAGTTCTAGTTATTTTATTGCTGTGACTGGAGAAGTGATTTCATCATTTGGGAGCTTTAGTTTCTTCATCTGTTTTTTTAAAAGTAGGATTGGATATTATCTTTCAGTATAAAAATCCAAACCCAAACATTTACCCCCATTTAACTTACTCACTATATTATCTAGGAAGCAAAATAAAATATTAAGATTTTTGAATTGGAAAAAATAAATTGAATTTTATCTCTGATATTTACTTCGTAGGGGAACTTGGGTGTGACATTTCTCCTGTCTCAGTTTCCTCATCTTTTAAACAGAAATAATGTCTTCCTCATAGGGTTGTTGCAAGGATTAAATTAGATAATGCATGGAAACCACTTGACATCATGCCAGTACATAAAAATCATACCAGTAAATGTTGCTGCTATCATAATCAAGTGACAAGCAACCAGCTGCTCCCTACGTGTTTGAGGGTTGTGGAGCAGGGAATGGATTTGTGCAAATAAAGAGGCAAGCTGACCTAGTCCTCTATTTTACCTGCTGGACCTCGGGTTCCTGAAGGACATTTGCCTGTAACATTTTCTTTTCCTACTGACCTTTTTCACCACACTTTTCCGCCCTCTCCCCACATCCCTGCCTTCTGAAATATCTTTTGGCCCCAGACGACACTGCAGGATCTTTTGCCAGTTTTTTGGTCTCAGGGCAGACTGTGGAGAGCGCGAACAGTAGCTCAAACTCAGCTGTTTGCCCAGCAGGCTCTGGAGATACAATGACTTCAGCTTGAGGGAGTATCCTCATTGGCTTCTCAATTCCCAAGGACTTTTCTTCCTGAAAGGGAATTAACAGGCGACTCTACTGTTGCTTTGACAACAAACTTCTAACCTCTGTCCAACACTCCAGAATGAGAACATATCTATTAATACATTCCACAGACTGGGGATTTGAGCTCATTGCAAATTTTCTCCCAGGTGCAAAACAGCTTACTGGGCTTGGCTAGTCTCGGTGGCGCTGCGGTTAGGAGCTGGGAAAGCAGAGAGCCCCTGTTACAGGAATCTGTGGCGGAAAAGTGAAAGTATATCCGCAACAGGTGGCAACGGCTGCAGGGGGTGCGTTTGAAAGGACTGATGGCTGCTGCGCGTAGGAAAACTTTGCAGAGCAGGCAAGTGGGATCTCTTTTCCTGTTTATGTGCGTATCTGTGGGGAGTGCAGCAACCATCCGCTATTCGGTGGCGGAGGAGATGGAAAGTGGCTCTTTTGTAGCCAATGTGGCTAAGGATTTAGGATTGGAGGTAGGGAAGCTGGCTGCGCGCGGTGCACGGCTGGTTCCCGAGGGCAACAGGCTGCATTTCCGGCTCCACCGCAAGACAGGAGATTTGTTTGTGAAGGAGAAACTGGACCGGGAGTCTCTTTGTGGCAAAGCCGACCCTTGCGTTTTGCACTTTGAAATCGTCCTGGTGGAGCCGCTGCAGTCCTTCCGTGCAGAAGTCAGGGTATTTGATATCAATGACAATGCCCCCATTTTTCTAAACAAGGAGCCGCTGTTAAAGATCCCAGAGAGCACCCCCTTGGGTTCACGTTTTCCTCTGCAGAGCGCCCAGGATCTGGACGTGGGCCTCAACGGTCTCCAGAACTATACCCTGAGCCCCAATGCATACTTCCACCTGCACACCCGCTTCCGCAGCCACGGGCCCAAATACGCGGAGCTAGTGCTGGATAAACCCCTGGATAGAGAGGAGCAGTCTGAAGTCAACTTGACAATCACAGCGGTGGATGGTGGGTCCCCGCCCAAGTCTGGCACCGCCCACATCCGCGTGGTGGTTTTGGACGTCAACGACCACGTGCCCCAGTTCTCACGACTAGTGTACCGCGCTCAGGTACCAGAGAACAGCGCCAACGGTTCTTTCGTGGTCATGGTGACTGCCACGGACCTAGATGAGGGCACCAACAAGGAAATAATTTACTCATTATCTCAAAACCCAGAAACAATTCTTCAGACGTTTCAGATTGACTCTCAAACTGGAGAGGTTCGACTCCGCGGGCCTTTAGATTTTGAATCTATAGAAACGTATGACATTGATATTCAAGCTACAGATGGAGGAGGCCTCTCTGCCCACAGCAAAGTCCTGGTAGAAGTGGTGGATGTAAACGATAATCCTCCTGAAGTGATGATTTCTTCTGTGTCCAGCCCTCTCCCTGAGGACTCACCACCACAGACGGTAGTGGCCCTCTTCACAATCCGAGACCGCGATGTTCGAGTGGGAGGAAAAATCACTTGCTTCCTCACAGAAGATGATCTTCCTTTTATAGTCAGACCTACATTACGGAATTCTTACTCGCTGGTCACTGACAGAAGCTTGGATCGGGAGGATGTCTCGGGCTATAATATCACCCTTGTTGCCATGGATACTGCACCACCTAACCTGTCCGCAGAAACTGTGATAGAGGTGCTGATATCTGACATAAATGACAATCCTCCAGTGTTTCAGGAAGGTTCCTACATCTTGACTGTTCGAGAAAACAACAGCCCTGCAATTTTTATTGGCAAAGTCCATGCTGAGGATTTAGATTTGGGTGAGAATGCCCAAGTAACGTATTCTCTGCTGCCTCCCAAAAGTGGAGATCTATCAGTCTTTGCTTACATTTCCATAAATTCAGACAATGGGAAGCTCTATGCACTAAGAACCATGGATTATGAGGCCATTCAAAATTTTCAGTTTGTGGTAAAGGCAACTGATGGGGGCCTCCTGTCACTGAGTAGCCAAGTTACTGTCAGAGTGATTGTACTTGATGACAATGACAACCGTCCAATGATCTTGTACCCACTGCAGAATGGTACTTTGCCCTGTAACGACCTGGTACCTAGGTCTGCAGAGCCAGGCTATCTAGTGACCAAAGTGGTGGCTGTTGATGGTGACTCAGGTCAGAATTCTTGGCTTTCATATCATCTACTTAAAGCTACTGACCTTGGGTTATTCTCTGTTCAACAACAAAATGGGGAAATCCGTACCTTGAGGCAGATAACTGAAAGAGATCCCATGATGCAAAAACTTATCATTCTTGTTCAGGATCATGGCCAACCAGCTCTCTCCACTACTGCCTCACTCAACATCCTGCTGGTAGATGGCTTTTCAGAGCCCTACCTCCAGTTCCGGGATTCATCCCAACATTCTCAGAAGGTAAATCCATCCACTAAATATTTGGTCATTTCTCTGGCTGTGCTTTCCTTTCTCTTTCTACTCTCTGTCACAATGATCTTCATTGTACACATCTACCAGAAGATTAAAAATAGAGACAAGTTCACAATTCAAGAACATTTCTATGATGACTGTAATTTCCCTAACAATCTGGTACGAGGAGGCAATGGATCTTTATCACAGCCTTGTGCATATGACATGAGCTCAGCAACTGGCACTGGAAATAGTGAGTTCCGGTTTCTTAAGCGCTTTATGCCCAATTTCCCTTTCCCCCATGCCACTGGAGAGGTAAAAACAGAGGGTGGCTCTTCTTTACCTCCAGATTCTACTAGGAATAGGTCTCGGGGGTCAGAGGGCCATTCCCAGGTATCTGATAACTATATGTAGTTTTTACTAGCAGTTCTTGGTGAGAGAATAATATACTTGTATGCAAAGTTCTCACATTTTCATTGAAACAAAAGTAGTAGTAGATTTCAGCTTCAGTGGAGACAGAGGAATGCCTAATTTGGTGAAAATGGGAAATTCATAATGAGGCTTGGTTTACTTAGTACAAAACAGTTATACTGAACCCCAGATTTTATATCTGTAGTATCTCTGTGTTTGAAATTCTGTTTTAAGAAATGTTATCATCTATGAGCATATATATGGTAGGAATTGCTGAATTTCCATCTCCTTTATGTTAGGCAAGTAATGAATGAGCCATTATTTATGTTTCCTCTGCAAGTTTATTGGTCCTGGCCCAGGAAATACTTAGTCCCATGGAGATAACCTGCTATTTTACCTTTACTTTCCAGTAGAAAGTTATGCATACATAAGGAAGAGAAGTTGTTTTCAGTCTTGATACATCAGGAAGCAATTAGGTTTGACAACAGAAATATACTTTGTCATTCAGAAACTTCTAGATTTTTTTTTGTCCCTAGGAAGTGGAGATGATAATCTTTAAATCAACACCTTGCCTGTTATTTATAATCGTGAAAATGCCTAGTGAACCTAGTAAGTGGTTGTCACATATAGGTTGCTGAAAAAAATATAAAGAGGAAAAAGAGTATTTGTAAATATAATGGCAGATATAAAGCTGCAGAAATTCAGTTCAGGAATTTTCTCTACAGTTTATGTGTAGATTTCTTATTGGTTGTTATGGTCTTAGTCAAGTTTCAAATCTCTTTCATATCCAAATATCTATCCTCACCTTATCAGAGAGAAATTACTTGAAGAATGAAGAATCAGTGAGGATAAAAATAAATTAGGACTGCTGTAGTTAATAAGTGCTATCAAATACTTACTTTATTTTGTGCTATTAAGTGCTAGAGAACATTTTAAAAACTATTTTATAGTTCACACAACTATAAAATAAAAGGGTATTAAAAGAAACAAAAACCCAATGCCAGTTAAGCGGCCTTAAGGAAAAATATACACTTTCAGTTAAGTATGAAATTTGATTGTAAGCCCTTTTTCCTCTCTGACCATTCTGAAGTGATGACATGGAAACTGAGAAAAAAAGAGGTATTTCTAATAAATCATTCATAAAATTAAATGGCCTAGGGAAACAAGTTAAGCTTCTTTTTGATCATAGTCTTACCTTCATAAGCCATTCTGAGTGCTACATTATTCTGCATTCTTTTATTCTACAATTTAAAAATATGAATATGAAACATTAGCTTATTTTAGGAATGCTGCTAATACTACTAATTGTGCCTTAAAAATCAGGTTTGCTTTAATTGTATGCCCTATTTATGCAAATTTATACTACAATGCATCCTCCTCCCGCTCAAATAGGACACAGTATTTATACCTGGATTGTAATGGTAGAGTAATAATTCTTAAAAAACTTCTCAAATATACTATAATGTATTTATTGATATATGTTTCATTCTTGGATTCATGACTGATACCTAATTGCTGTTTACTTGGTGGCCAGAAATAAACTAAAATTTAGTGCTGTTATTTTTTAAATGTTGGATATGCTCAGGGCAGAATTGATGCATCTGATAGTTGTCTTCAATATTTTCTTTAATATTTTGAGAATATATGAAGCAAATGCAAAATAATGATGAAATATTTTCTCATTAATATTAAACATTTTCCATAAATCAAATTACAATCTTGCTTATTTGTAGTAAAGGTTTTTCTTGCACAAAAGAGTGTTTCAGTATATTTGGGTTAGGATTGGTTAAGACAGACTGCAATCAGAGGCTTTAAGGGAGCAAGGTCATAGGATTAACTTTTATAGGTAAGCAGTAATTAATGGAATGTGATTAAGAAATACTGAGCTAGCTATGTTTGATTATATTCAATGATCCAAACATAACAGTCTTGCTTAATGTCAAGAATAAGGAAAGTGGTAGACAGCAGTGATTATAAGACCGAATGTCAAACAGCAGTAAAGTACACACACACACACACACACACACACACACACACACGCACATACACACAAGCTGTGATCAATATATATGGTGAATGTTTAAATTTTTAAAAAGAATGTATTAAAGTAAAAGACACATCGTCATTGTTCCCCTCAAAATACTTCCTCTAGCTTCTAAGACACTTTTCCCTTAATTTTTAAATTTTTTTTGAGACAGGCTCTTGCTATGTGGTTCAGGCTATCCTTGAACTCACTATGTAGCCCAGGCTCACAGCAATTCTTCTGCCTCAGCCTCCCAGTGCTGGGATTGCAGGTGTATGCCATCATACCCTACCCTCCCTTCATTCTTGCCACTTTCTGAAGCAGTTCTTGAAGTCCTCTTTTGTTTCTTTTTATGAGATATGATTAAAAAATACATCATGTACTTAAAAAAAACATTAAAAAATACTTGCTGCTACCAAGTGCCATCCCAGGAAAAAGGCAGGCTCATAAAACATGGCTTGTCCCCACCCATCTCATTTGCTGGATCCTCACAATTCGGGCTCTTCTCCCAAATGAAAATGGCCATTAAATGTTAATATTCTGTATTTGAGGATTCTCAGTTTGAGTGAGTGTTTCATTTCTCACTTATGGGAATCAGTTCACGTTTTTGTTTTTTTTGAGATAGGGTCCTGCTATGTAGTTCAGGCTGACCTCAAACTTGTGGTAATCCTCCTGCCTGAGACTCCTGAGTGCTGGAATTACAGGCGTGTACCACCAAGCCCCATTTAAAGGTAAATGTTTTAAATAGACTCAGCCAGAGCACAACTAAATATACTCACAAGAGGACTTCTAGAACTGCTTCAGAAAATGGCAAGAATGATGCGATAAGTGTGTTCAAAGCAAGGGGAAATATCTTGAAAAGGATTAATGGCAATATATCTTTTACTGTAATTTTTAAAATTTAAGCAAAAAATTTAAACATTCACCATAGTTTTCTAACACTCCTTGGACATATCCATACATACACAGGAAGAAGACATAGATTTGTCAACCTTTTATTTTTTATATTAAATGAAATTAAAGCATATCATTTCATAAAGGAAATGACATTTTAACATAAAATGTTAAGACAATAATTTCACGAACCATTTTTTAAATTAAAAAATATATAGTGTTTTATTTTGCTATTATTTTTCCTATTTTTGCCTCATACAAGTGAAAATTTTGTCACTGACTTCAGATTTGGGGATTATTGGATGACCTAATCTAATTTTTGCCTGGACTTCAAATTTCCATGGAAGTTCCAATTGTATCTGATCTTTAAAAACTAACAGTATCTCTATATCAGTTCACTGAATATTATGTGAGACATTTTATTTGGAAAGAACCCTTTACACTGAAATTAAGTTCAAATCTCTGTCAGCAAGTTAAGATAAAGAGTGGAAATAATTCAAACAACTACTCTCTTCAAAATATCAAGTAATACTAGGACTATTTTGTATTTATTCAAAACTGTAACCCAATGTCTTGAAGACTTCTTTGTGTAAAAAAGCCATGATAATTACTTGAAATTTTTAAACTAACTGACTTAGGAAATTGCTTCAGTTTATTTTTGTTTTGTTTTGTTTTTTTGACCCGGGGATCAAACTCAGGACTTTGTGCTTTCGAGGCAGGTGTCGGCACCACTGAGCTAAATCCCTGGCCCTATGTCTTTAATTTTGATATGTATCAATCTACATTTCTTCCAGAAGTTTTAGAGAATTTAAGCTTAGCTGGTACAGTGGTACACACCTGTAGTCTTATTTGGGAGGCTGAGGCAGGAGGTATGCAAATTGAAGACCAGCCTGGACAACTTAGTGAGACCTGTCTCAAATAATAATTTTAAAAGGGCTGGGGATGTAATTTTCCTATAGAGCACTTGCCTAGCATTCATTAAGGCTCTAGGTTCAATCCTCAGTAAAAAAAAAAAAAGTGAGAGGTTTAAGCTCTCCTAAATGTTTTATAATTTTAGACTTATAAAACTGTGAAAATACTTAGCTTCTATATAAGCTTCACTTTCCTTCATATTAATACCTAAAATAACTACAGTATACTCATCCAAATTAAGAAATTGACACTGTGCAATTGTATAGACTACAAACTATTCTGATTTCACGTTATCCTCCTAATGTCTTTTTTTCTGTTCATATATGCAACCCAGGATCCCATACAGCACTTAGTTGTTCTGTGTCCTTAGACTTTACCACCTGTGGTTCCTTAATCTTTATCTTTCATGGCTTTGAGACTTTCATTTCCCTTTTCTTGTGCTAAAGATTAAACCTAGTGCTGTCACGCTGAGTTACACTGTCAATTTTTTTTTAACTTTTCTTTTGACAGGGACACTAATTCTCTAAGTTTTCCAGGATTAGCTCAAATTTGCCATCTTCCTGCTTCAGCCTCCCACAGGGCTCGGATTACAGGCGTGCACAACACGCAACTTGGCTTTGAGACTTTTGAAAAGTACTAATCAGCTATTAGTACAGTATTTTTCAGTTTGAAATTATTTTTGTTTTCCTGGGGTTAGATTGAAATTATGCATTTTTGGGAAGAATAGCAAGAAATGATGCTGTGTCCTTAATGCATCACATCAGCAGGTACATGATGTCAGTATGTCATAATGTTAATCTTTTTTTAATTGTAAAAACATATGATGTAACTTTAAAATTATGTCAACCACTTTAGGTGTGCATAGTTCCATAATGTTACGGTGATGTTAATCATTATTGTGGCCTTGTGCATGCTGGGCAAGTGCTCTTCCACAGAGTTACATCCCCAGGCTTAAGATCATAATCTTGATCACTGGTTAAGATAATATCTACCAACCTTCTCCACTGTAAGTTACTAATTTTCCCTTTGTAATTAATAAATACTTGGAGGAAGATATTTTAAAACTATGCAAATGTCATGTTTCTGCTTAAATTAACTTTAGTACACATTGTTGGATAAGTCCTGAGGCAACTAATATTGTGGCATTCTAATAGTGATTTTCTATTTTCCTTTCCTTTTACGATAATTAAATTTCTTTATGAGAAGTACTCCTCACTTCTCCTACACTTATTTGGTTACTTCTTTATATATGGACTCATAGATATTTGGCATTTGGGTTATAATCTAGTGCTATTATTTTGTTGTTTTTTAGCAAGCGTTTTTAGCTGAGATGAAGTGCAGACTTTTAAGCCTGGAGCTCCTCACATAGAACAAATTTGATTAAAATTAGCATTTTTTTGGACCAGGGATTTAGCTCAGTGGTTTTGCTGCCTGCTGCGCAAGCGCAAGGACCCGAATTCGATCCCCAGTACCAAAAAAAAAAAAAAAAATTAGCATTTTTAACCCTATATGTTAGATTTTTTTTTAACTTTTTTTTTTTTTTT
>NW_004624774.1:352868-367365 GCF_000247695.1 Heterocephalus glaber
ACCGGGGATCGAACTCGGGTCCTTGCTCTTGCACAGCAGGCGGCGAAACCACTGAACTAAATCTCTGGTCCACTGTTAGACTTTATTTTTAAGAAGCACAAATTTCTTTAAACTTTAGGTTTATTCATAATGAACATTTTAACTTTAAAGGTAAATATACTGAAGAGTTTAAATTTTAATTACTGATATATTATTAGATTGAACAATGAAAACTTCAAATTATACAGACATGTTTATATATTTATAAGCTATGTGTGATAGGAATATCATTTTAAAATAAATTTGTATGTTGAAGTTAAATATAGAGATATATAAGAAATGAAATTGGTCTGATATTATATAACTCTCCTAAAAATAAATGTATTACTTTATTCTATCTGTGTATTTTTTTATCTATTTAAAAATAAAATTCTCATTCCTAGACGCATAATTCATCCATTTATAATTTTGCCATGTAAACATGTTTTCTGTAGACCTCAATATCTTCAAAGTATATGAACAGACCCCACTCTTCAGCCAAAAGTTTGACTTTATTTCCAAATCTATGTAACACTTTTAAATAAATTTGGGTATTGGTTGTTTACACAGTATTGAAACAGAAGGTTAAAAAGTAAAAATAATAAAAGGTTATGGTCTAGCTGGTGAATTTATGTTTTAACATACCATGCTCTATTCTATACAGAGAAATGATAGCTAAAAGTTAAAAATAGAAAAATAAAGCAAAAACAAATGTAAGAGAGATATAAATGGTGAACAAGAATGAATCTCATATTTCTGTACTATAAGAATGAGAAGCTAGTATTAGCTGATAGCTATTATGGGCTATCAGGAACAAAATGTTCTCCATGAAAGATGAATAAAAGTTATAATCACTACTTAAAGCCAGAAGGTAAGATAAGTCTATCTTGTTCATGACAGAGGTTGAAAAAAACTGCTAAAACCCTGGGGAAGTTGAAGGCTTTTTTATACCTGTGTGGTAAGGCTTGACAGAGTGGCTGCAGGATGTGGAGAAGGGAAAGCCATCATCTGTGATATAATAAAAATAAATCTCCTGGGCTGGGGATTTAGCTCAGTGGTTTCACCACCAGCTGCACAAGCGCAAGTACCCGAGTTCGATCCCCGGTACCAAAACAAAACACAAAAAAACTCCTAACTTCACCTTTGGACAATGAATGGAGTACGTGCTAGCTCACCAGAAGTAAATGGCAACAGTTCAGATTGTAGTTGTCATCTAGAATAAAAATCAAAGCAGTAAAGAAATTATGCTTGGATCAAGGCTTTCATTAAATAATTGTAGATTGACTAGTCAGGGACATTCATTCTGTTTCCCCTTCTTCTCTCAAACCTCATGGTTAATGAATTACAATTTACAGTAACTCATTCCTATGATGCTTTTTCCTGGCTGAAGATAAGTAAAAGGTGAATTTCAAGCCTGAAGAATTACTTGATGAAGAGGCTATTAAACAGTAGTAATTTACTAGAGTTCTCTGGTACTTGGGTATTCCTATCCTAGAGAACATCTTCTCTGCTCTTCTTGATGTTACCTTGGCTACTAAAGACTACATCTGGCCCATGGCTCTTCCCTATACACATTATCAGAAAGAATAGTTGATAACATTGGCTCAACATAACAAATTTGAAACTATACCTACTTCAAAAACAAAATAAACTATTAGAATTATCAGAACTGAGATACTATGACTATTGAACTAAGAAGTCTAAATAAGCATAACTAGATTATACAAAGAAATAAACTACCTGAAACAAGAACTACAGTTTTTGAAAGTGGAACTACTAGGCAAAAGTATAATTATTTAAGAATATAATAGATGAGATGATTAATAGAGAAGATAAAGGTAAAGAATTACTTAGCGAATCAGAAGATCACTTTGAAAAATTCTCCCAGAAGAAAATAGAGAAAAATAATTGAAAGATATATAATAAGAGATATACAAAACAAAAGAAGTAACAATGCACAAAACTTGGTATCCCAGAAGAAGAGAAACATACAAAATAAAGCAAATAAATTTTGAAGAAATGATGGAAATAAATGTACAAGAACTAAAGAATGTTGAAAAAGAGTTCTGCTTTTAAAAGGCATTACTACCAAAAAAGAGAGAAAAACATGTCTAGGCAAACTGTAGAAAAATTTAAGAATACCAATAATAAGGAAAAAGAGAATATTACATACTGAGAAAGAAGAACCAAACTGACAGCAAACTTCTCATTCACAACACTGAGTGCAAACAATATATGGAATTGGTTCTTGGAAAAGCTAACAAAATAGAAAAACAAAACAAAAACAAAAACATACAACTGGTAGCTGTGCCTCATTAACATTCAGGAGAATTACCAGGCAATTTCAGTGCTGGTTGTCAAGTAGCCAATTTACAGTGGGAATAAGAAGTATTTTCAGAAATATAATACTTCTTTTACCTTTCTTTATGTAAAGAATACAGGAGGAAAAGTCCCTAGGTCATTTTGTTGCTCTCTGTCTTATGCTAGAGAAGTTCATGAAAAAGATTTCCCCTCTTTAAGGATTATGATGCAGCCTTCACGGACCCAAGAGAAATGTCTTTCAGATACTACACAGAAAAATTTAAGAAATAGATTAGAAAAATTAGCATGGGTCTTAATAAGTTGGCAGTGATGATCAGAAAAATTAAAGTAGAATACATGGCTTTCCCATGAGCAAAAGAAAATTTTATCTAGCCAATACAAACACAGAAAAGAGGTTTAAAAATAATAAGTGAGGAAATCTTGAAATATAATGGAGAAAATATGTGCTAAAATACTGGCAACTAAATAAACATATAAAAATTATAATCATCCATCAAGTGTTGTTTGGATTAAAAACTAAGGCCCAGAAATATAAAGCCTACAAAGAACAGATTATTAATAACTTATATTATAAAGGTTAAATTGTATTCTTACATTAACCCAATAAAATACCAATTGATTTTAATAGTAACCAATAGTATCCAAGAAAAATACAAAAAGAATATAATACATAATGATCATGAAAATATATGCTCCTTTAATAGAGCCTTAAGATATGTAAAGGAACAACTAGAATTTAGTGAGGGAAACAGGTAAATCAGTTGATGTACCTCTCTGAGAAACTGCAGCTCAAAACAAGCAAAGATGAAGAGAGATATTGAAAACATAAAAACACAACTGATACATAGGAATCTATAAGGGAGAATTAAACCCATCAAAAAGAGAAAATACATTCTTTAGTGGTATAAATAGAATGATTTGAAATCTGACTAGTTCTAGTCCACAAAAGAATAAAAAATCCAGGTAAATCCAAGCAGAAATATGTGCCAAAATGTAATAAAATGTTATTTTGAGCCAACGTTATCAGCTATTCTTTCTGATAATGTGCACAGGGAATTATACAATTCTTTTAAAAATCCCATTCTATTGACATCTAAATAGCAAATTATTTAGTAATACTTGAATTGAATGGAAAATCTTTAGAAAAATTACAATGTTCTTAGTACTCAAGAACAATGAAAATATTACAAGTGAAAAATTTGCGGGGCAGAGATAAAAGTAGCATTTAGATGGAAATGCTTGGCTTTAAATAAATGTCAGAAAAAGAAATATTGAAAAGAAATGAATCCAAACATTTTTAAAAGCCATAAGAAAACTTAAAGGAATAAAAGGAAGTAATAAAGATAAGAATAGAGATTGATGAAATTATAAATAATTCAGGTTAGCCAAAGCTAATGCAATCATTTTGAAAAAACTATATAATGAAAAACTTATAGAAGGCTGGCCAAAAAGGAAAAGAGTTAATAACCATAAAATGCTGACGTAACTATAAACTCTATAGTAATTAAACAAATACAAAAACCCAAGTGTTTCAATAAAATACAAAAAAAGAAAAATAGAAACAACAAACATGCAGAATGTCATGAAAATTTTGAATAGGTAATAACTATTAAAACAAATGAAAGAAAAATCAGACTTAGCCTCCCCCAACAAAGAGCTAATCTGAATGGTTTATCAGATATTTAATAAATAAGTCATAAAAATAGTTCAACATTTATTATAGTACATACATAAGGATAGGGAAAGGGTAATGGGAGTTGCCAGAGAACCCTGCAATGGTCCTGGCCTCTGGCAAGCCAGTACAAAGACCACGAGATGGGAAAATGAGAATTAAAAGAAACACAGACAGAGATTTGAAAGAAACTGAGTCTTGGGCTGATCTAAGCTGCTCTGGGCCACAAAGACAAAGGACTCCCAGGACATCCAGTGTTTATTCATTACAACTGCAAGAAGGGGGGAAGCTGGGTAGGCCTCAGGACACCTGTTGATAACACGTGTCAAGCAGGCAGGACCGTAGAATGAGGACACAAGCATATCTTTGCTGAAGAGAAATGGTTAATTCAGAGGGGAAGAATTTAGTTGGCATCAGTTGACCCTGACTGGGAGTGAACTCAGCCAAGCTCTGCTACTTCCAATGTAACAGCCGAATTACAGAGCAGCAAGAAGCTTGTGCCCTTACACCCTACTAATACTGGGCAGAGGTGTCTGCTACAATATACTATGTGATACATATTGTAAGACAAAATATTTTTGTATTTACTTCAATATTTAAGATTTCTGGGGCCGGGGATTTAGCTCAGTGGTGCTGTGCCTACCTTGCAAGCTCAAGGTCCTGAGTTCGATCCCCAGTACCAAAAAACAAAAACAAAACATCTGGAGGCCAGGGTTGTAGCTCAGTGGCACCGTTCCTGCCTGGCAAGCACAAGGTCCTGAGTTCTATCCCAGTACCTGGAAAGAAAGAAAAAAGAGAGAGAGAGAGGCAGAAAGAAAGAAAGAAAGAAAAAGAAAGAAAGAAAGAAAGATTTCCGTTCAAAAATTGGCATAGTAAAAGAAATAAGTCAGATGGCAGAATGAGAAAAGTATTTCCAATGTCTAAAATCAACAAACATTTGGCATTCAGAATTCACAAAGGCCTCATCCAAATAAGAACTTGAAAGACAAGAAATACTATAGAAAACAGGGAAGAACATAGGAAAAAAATACCTACACTCATGCATAACCACAGAAATATAATTCAAAAATACAATCACCTTTATACTCAGCAAAATGGAAAAAATTACAGAGCTAGAAAATACAAAGGATGTGAGATAATGACAATTCTCACGCTCATCTAAAGGAGGCACTGCTTGGTACAGTAATTACAGCAAACATTTTAGAAGTATTTAATGAAAATAAATACATGTATTTATTCAGACACTGGATAAGTATTATCACAGAAATTCTTGCACTGATTTGTAACTTGGGATTACATTTGGGCTCAATAATCTAGGAAAATCTTATTAGGGATACTTAACAACTATAATTCTACTTACAACCTTATTTTCCTATGCTATGTAAGAGAACAAATTCATAAGTTCCAGAGATTAAGATGCAGACATATTTACAGGGCCATTATTTGAACTACAATACACAGGATAACTTAAAGGCACAGAAAACATCCTTTCAAGACACTAAATATGAATATCACTTATCAGAGTATCAATATCAAAAATGTGTATGAATATCAGAAAAGGTGTCATAATGCTGAAAGCATTATACAACAGTTCTAAAACTGAATGTATGAAATATGCCCTCAAATAATGAAGCAAACAGATTTCATAATCAAAATTGGTAAATCCCTAATAAGTGGGATCTTAAACAGTTTGATCTGTTAAGACAGTTTCTGCAGTTGATTGATGGAACCAAACAGAAAGTAGCTAGGAAATACAAAATTTGAATTAGAATAATTCAAGGAATGGGCTTGGTTTTAAAAACACAGAATTCTATAGTCCACCATTTAAATGTGCCTATTTTTAAGTACACATAAAATATTTAAATAAGATGACAACATATTAGATCACAAAGTAAATCTAACAAACAATAATAGTCTATACCACGAAGACAATAAATTATAAATAACTAAAAGATCATGAACCTCACATGGATATGTTCAAAACAAACTCATGAGCAAAATAATTCACAATAAAATCTGAAAATATTTCTTGTAATAAAAATAGCTACACAAAAATTTGGAAGATGTAACTATAAGTGCTACTTTAAAAATTGCCCCTACATGTTATCATAAATTTGGAAAAATAATGAAGGATGAAGTGAGAAAATTAAATGACATTAACAGAATAAACTTAAATTAGAGAGAACAAAATAAAGAGGACAAAAAGAGATAAATAGGTCAGAAAATTAGAATAAGTAGAATTACAAACCAAAAACTAGTTCTCTAAAAAGTTTTGCAAAAAAGTTATGTTGTTGAGAAAAGAAACACAGGTAACATCCTGAATGAAAAACTGAGCAAAAACAAGGTATTTTAATCCCATTCAGAAAAGTGCTCTCGTTTACATTTTACATAAGAAGGGCTCAATTTTCAAAAAGTATGACTTTCAAACGATTTTTATGCCACTTGCATTTTAATACTATGAATGAGACTTTTCCTTTCTAAAACGAATAAAAACGTGTTTTGTTTCCAAGGGAAAAGTATTCAGCGAGCACTTTGCCACTTTGCCAGGAATTTGCCACAAACCGTAAAGAAATTCCCCTCTCCCTTCCCTTTTCAGTCTAAGGAGAAAAATATCAAAATAACATCTTTATAGATACTATGCTTTCCCTCCTTTCCCTTCCCTTTCAGTTCGGATTTGCTTATACAAAACCGTGCACCTTCCCTCACGGAAGCTGGAAAACGAAAGCAAAGTGCATTTCAAAAACAGCTCCTGTGGCCGCACTTTCTCGTAGGGTTTTGTGGCATACGTTTCAGCGCGGTTAATTCAATTAAAAAAGAAAAAAGAAAATAAAAGAAAGCGCAACTAAACTCAGTTACCAGCGGCTGCTTCGTTCAAATACTAAGAAAACCAAGCTGCGGTAATCCAGCGTTTTAATACCAACCGGAAGTCGCTGTGGCGCGCTCTCCCCGTACCGTCAGTAAAATCAGTCCTACCAAGAGGAAGCGGAAATGAAGTTGGTAGGCTAACATTCCAGAAGTTCCTGTTTATAGGACCGCTTTTCTAACTACTGGGCTTTCGATTTAGGGAGTGAGGCTTTATAAGCTTCGAAATTACGCCTCGACTTCAACAAGTGTGTATCTGTGCGGACAAAAGAGGCAGCCATTCTTCTCTATTGCCATTAGTTGCTACAAGCTTTGAAATAAGAATAAAGACTTTTATGAATTAACACATGCTAGCAATACATTTATTTTTTGTGTTGGAGGAGACTCAGACAACCTTAATAAAAGAAAGAAGTGGGTTGGGGAGTGCACTGTGTCTGGGTCCCAAAGACAATATCCGTTTTTCCTGTGTAGAAAATGCATATTGCAAGGAACTAATTCCATTTTTTTGGCCCCATCTACTATTCCCACATCTAGGAAACTATGAACAAAGCTGGTGTTGATAACCTATACTAAGATTTATGTGAGCTAGGTGTGATGGCGCATTCCTGTAATCCTAGCACTCAGGAGGCTGAGGCAGGAGGACTGCCACAAATTCGAGGCCAGGGAGGAGAAGAAGGAGGAGGAGCCAGAGGAGGAGAAGCAGCAGCAGCAGCAGGAGGAGGGGGAGGAGGGAGACGACTTATGTGTTCAGAGAAACTATTGGGCATATTCTATCTCCACATAAATTGCTGTTGGTTTTTCCCTTGCCTGACATTGTAATTTATTCAGAGTATATAAAAATGCGTTTTATATGTGCAGTTAGAGCCAGTAGAGCCCTTATTTGTAGTAGTTAGCCAAATTGCAAGCTTCCATTCATTAGTGAAATTATTTGATCAAAATTTTTCTTCTCCATCAAACTAAACTCCCTGAGGGTAGGGATAGAGTTTGGTTTTGCTTAAAATTTGTATTCCCCAGAGGTGATCTTAGTTTCTGGTATAGAGTAGATTCTCAATACCATTTTGTTAAATATGTTGACAAACTCTGACACTTCTACAGGAAAACTAGAGACCAAGAACTACATGTTACTGTGAAACCTAAACAGGGCTGAAAATGAGCTTGTATGTAATAATTCTGGGATAGAAAACTGATATTATCAGTTAGATCTCTATGCTCTAGATTTCAATAAATAAAATAATAGTTATCATATGCACCTGATGGCACATATCTGTAGTCCAAACTACAGGAGAAATTGAGGCAAAAAGATTGCATGAACCTAGGAGTTCCATGCCACCCTGGGCGACATAGGGAGTCCCTGTTTCACAAAGACAAAAACTAAAAACAACCATTTTTTTTAAGAAAGGAAAAAAATGTAGTTATCATTTTCCTAGTTACTAGTCTGAGTCTTAGATTGTAGTATAGGGATAAGAATTAAGAGGGGAGGGGCTGGGTGTCAGGCACGGTTGTTGAATACACTTGCCTAGCAAGCACAAAGCCCTAGATTTGCTCTCCATTACCACAAAAAGAAAAAAGAAGACAGGGGTTTGAGATAGAAGTCTAATTCTCCTATGTCTTAGGCATGTAGTAAAATTTCTGTAAAAATAAATAAATAGAAGAAAAATAAAGGGGGGGATGGGAGGGGAGGAAGAGGAAGAGGGAAAGGGATCCAGGGCAGAATACTAGTATGCTCCATTCAAGGCAACCTGCCTTTCATTCCAAAAGTCATATTCTTTTGGTAAACTTTAGAGTGTTGTCCAGAATGTGTTTGTCGTATTATGTATGGGTAAGATCCTTTATTATTTTCTCCAGCCCTTCTCACTTTTTATTTTGAGACAGGGTCTAAGTTGCTTAGGTTAGCTTCAAACTTGTGATCTTCCTGTCTCAGCTTCCTGAGTAGCTTAAATTTCACACATATGCAACTAGCCTGGCAGGGCTTTTCTTCTTTTCTTTTCTTTCTTCCTGCCTTTACTCTTTTTCCCTCTTTCTTTTTTTTCTTTCTTTCCCTCTTTTCTTTCCTTTTCTGTTCTTTCTTTTTTAAGATGGGGATCTCACTGTTTTCCCCAGGCTGGTCTCAAACCTGTGAACTCAAGTAATCCTCCTACCTTAGCCCCCCCAAGTAGCTGGGACTCCAGACATGTTTCATCATGCCCAGCTCATACTGAGGACTTTTGAGGATTTTGTATTTTATTATTAAAGCAGTGAAAAGTCACTCCACTAATTTCAGCCAGAGAATAACAGAATTTTACTTTGATTTTCACAAGATTATTCCTACTGCCCTGTAGAGAATTGGCTTGGGAGGGTATATGAATGGGTATGAAAAATATGAGAGACTATTAAGAGTACAGTGAGAAAAAGATATTCTGGGTGAGGACATTCTGAGTGGATACAAAATGGAAAAATTTGTCATAATAAATTGGAGACTACAAACTTGATGATGGATTGGATAAGATGGTGATGAATATGTCAAAAGTACTTCTAATAGTTTTCAGAAACCCAGAGATATTCCTTCTCTTCACTCTTCCATGAAAATTTCAAGCAATGTGAAATTTATGGTAATATAGTACGGATGATGCATTTAGGCCCTTGAAAAAAATCTACCATAGATGGGTTTTTTAAGAAATTCAGGTCATAACATTTCCTTGAAAAACCATTCCTTGTCAATAATGGAAAAGTGAAAAATTCTGAGATTTAATGCATATCTATAACATGAAGATGATGTTCAAGATAAAGTTCTTAGAGTAAAAGAATTATGCTGATTCTTGCTTCAAACTAGGTAAACAGATCAGTATTTTGAAAATCTTCAAATATGCCTTCCTACACCTGTCATTCTATTGTCTTCTCAGAATTTATTTTCCACTTTTTGTGGTGTTGATGATAGAACTCAGAGACTTCACACATTCTAAACCCTAGATTTTTTCTTTGTATTTTGAGAAAGGGTCTAAATTGCTAAGTTGTGATCCTCCTGCCTCCACCTCTTAGAGTTCTGGAATTACAGACAAGCGATTTATTTTTTACTTGTTGAATGAAAATATGGATTCTTGAAAAAATTATATATTTTATTAATGTAAAGAAGTCATTACACAGTTTAGAAATGAAGAACCTTAGGGTCAGAGGGGTTAAACCCCTGCCATTTGTAACACAGCCAATGCATAGCAATTGCTATACTAAAATCTCATGTGTCAGAAGGTAGAATAAAGAAAAAGAATGCAGAATTATAGGAGGGTCAAAATTGACAAATTTCAACATATAAAGAAGAGACATAAATCCCTAAAGGAATTTAAAAAGAATGTACAGAGAAGAAGTGGTTAAAAAGAAAGTGCTAGCTGGGCATGGTGGCACACACCTGTAAACCCAGCACTCAGGAGGCTGAAGCAGGAGGATCACCATGAATTGAGGCCAGCCTGAACTACATAGTGAGATCCTGTCTCAAAAAAGTGCTATAACAGAAGTCAGAAAAGAATTTTTCAAGAAGGAAAGACTAGTTATCTATAATATTAAAAGTTCAAATGAGATGAAAATTTAAAAATACCCACTGAATTTGGTACAAGGATGAACTAAGCACATTGACAAAATACTTTTAGTGTAAAATTCTAAGAAGGTAAGGTGAGAATAAGGAATTGAATAAGTATTATTAGTATATGTATAATTATTTTTCAAAATGAAAAATCAGAAAACACTTTGTTGAAAAAAAAAAGAGGATGGATAATGGAGTGAAAATAAGTCCTACTCAACAAGGGTGAAGACTGTAAGTGAAATTATCCTAGTTTACAATATCCTTAAAAGATTTACATTCATTTATTTCTCATAACTTCATGAGGTAAGTAACACAATTATATCCATCATTTTTTTTCAGGTGAACAAGTAAAAATTTAAAGGGGTTAAGTGATTTTCCTAATATAATATATACGAATCTTCGTGATGTAAAATCCTATTCTCTTAGTCACCACTTCAAACTATTTCCTAAAGGTAATATTAACAAAATAAAGCACTCATCTGTGCATACACTCAAGCTGCAAGGGACTCCTCAAATCGAGTATTAGAAATGTGAACCAAATTCAAATTAGAAAAAAGACCCCTCTCTTTTCTTTTTAGTTGTCACCCTTCAACACTATCTAGGGCTCTGTGCTGTTGACCAACTGAAAGACCACATCTTACATACACCTTTATGTTCCTATTTCTCAAAGGAAAAAACCTTATTTCCTGAAAAATCAGAAATATTTCATGTACAATAGAAAATTATTTTCAAGCAGGTGAATGGAGAAAAAATAAGAACCAAGATACATCCTGTAAAGGTACAAGTTCCCAATGATAAATGTAAATATGCTATATACCTAAAATGTACCAATAAAAGAATTTAAGGAAAAATAATCATAAAAAAAGAAAATTATTTTCAAGCCAGGCATAGTGGCACATGCCAGTGGTCCCAACAAATCAAGAAGCAGAGGCAGAAATTCAAGACCAGCCTGGGAAATATAGTAAGGCTCCATTCTAAAAAAGGTCAGTGCAAACCTGCCTTTCCTGATACTTTGATTCTGTTCTTCCTTAAGTCTCTTTGCATTTTGTCACAGTGTCTATGCAAATTACAGTACCTACTATCATAATTACCTATATCACCCTTCTAGGCTCTAACCACCTGGGGTATAGGAACCACGCTTTAGTGAAGTTTTTAATCCCCAAAGTTATTCAATATGATCTCTGTGTAATAAATATCTGCCAAATAATAATTCAGTGAATTCATTCCCAAAAGAATAGCCTGACTGGAAGAAATCCAATTCAAATTACTCTGAAACAAAATTGTACAGATGACATCAAGATAATAAGTAATTAAAAAGTTCTTTGGTGTTACTGAGACATGAACCTATGGCTTACACACTGAGTTACATACCCCAGCCCTTTAAAAAGTATTATTTTTGAGACAGGATGTTACAAGTTGCCCAGCCTGGGCTTGAATTTCTGATCTTCCTGCTTCAGCCTCCCAGAGTGCTGGGATAATAGGTGTGCATAGCCATGCCCAGCTACAATTAAAATTATTTTTGTTCTCTGAAAAGTAAAATTAAAACGATCAGTCTGTAAGAATAGAGCTAAGAGATATAGGTATAGACTTTGAGCAACAAAGCGTTGTGCATCCCAGGTTTTCAGTTCAGACCCCTGGTGGCACCACAGGCTAAATACTAGAAGGAGGAGCCCTATATTTGCTTCAAATTTCATCTTAGTAGACATGATGGAATCTGAAAGGTCCCGGGACCACATGCAATTTGGAAAACATCAGAAGGGAGCTCAGATTTTATAGCTTTCTTCAAATGAACAAGGAGTAGGCATAAGTTGATCCTCCTTTTACAGGACTTTCAAAGACTTGTTAAAGACAATGCATTGAGAGGATACACAGGAAATAGTGCAAGGGAAAATCTCATTGCTCATGTTGATGCTTATCTGCCTCATGCTGGAACATTTCAGAAAGAGACATCATCCTTTAGGAATCATAATCTCAGCACCCCAGGATAAAAAGAAAATGCTTTCATTCATCCTCTCAGAATTTTCTTTCCAATGAATGTTAAAAAATATTACATAATCTTCCAACCCAATACAAGACAGGAAAAAGGGAACTACATGCAATGTCATTTTATTTCCAGTGAAATTACGACCTTAAAACTTGTTCAGAACTTTAAAACTCAAAACTAGCTGGGCATGGTGGCATGCACCTGTAATCTCAGCACTCTGGGAGGCTGAGGCAGGAGAATCACATAGGCTCCACCTGGGCAACTTAGCAAGACTCTGTTTCTAAAACAAAAATAAAAATAGGACTAGAGATGATCCTGGGTGTAAAGGTGTAAAGGTGCTGGATTCCATCTGAGTGCAAAAAAAGACTCAGAAGAAGATAGAGACAGCTATCCTTGGCATTCTTCCTTTTGGATTTGGATAAAAAACAGAGAAAAATTCACCCTTTAGAATGACATTATAATTTTACAGTTCTAACCAGTAATTTTTTTCTTAGCATAGCTAGTTGTTTATAGAAATAGTTATTGGTGGCTTAGCTGTCTTTTTACCAATCTCACAGAGATCTGTTTAGAAGCTAGTAGCCTATTTCCTCTTTATTGTTAAGCAGAGAAAAGCTCATGCCTAATCTCCTTTGACTTTCCTTAAAGGTAAGGAACCCTAAACTATCAAGGGGAGTATCTTTTTTTTGCCATACCAGGGATCAAACTCAGGACCTTGCACTTGCCAGGCAGGGATGGCACCACTGAGCCACATCCCCGGTCCACAAGGAGAGTATCTTAACAGACATCTTGATGCTCAACAAGAAATTCTATTCCTAAAATGATAGCTGGTATAACTTCTCTGAAAAGGTTGGACTGTGTAAAGTCATCTTTTGTTTTCCTTATAATTTCATAAGTGAAGATAATGATAAATAGTAACCTACTCTTGAGCAGTATTGGTCTCCACCTACATAATTCAAGTATCTATTTGATTGACATTATATAATTTTTACTTTTTATTTCAAAGAAAATCATTTGATGCTTTGGATGACATTGATAACAAAAAACCAAATTCAGGGACTACAGGGACAAATAATTGTAGAAATACATGTTTTTCATTATGTATGTCACAAATCCAATGAATTGCTATGTAGCTTAATTAAGTACAAGATAAATGTGTTAATTTCTACTGCTTTCTTATTCATTAAACATTAAAAATAACCAATTCCTTACTAATTAATATTCCACCATCTCCAACACATTAAAAGGAAATGTCATGAAAGATGGACCAAAAAAGGTTACCTGTTTTCTCTTTGTGTCAATATTTAATATTCTTTAATATGGCTTAGAAAAATCAAAGAAGATCCAAAAAATAGGCTTTAAATAAAACCTTCTTGTCAGTGTTTAATGTATTTATAATAGCTGCTGAGAAAATAAAAATAAATAGAAAGCTCAACGTCTTAATCCTGAGAGAAGCTGTGTATGGCTCCTGATTATAGCTCAGCAGGGCTGGCCAAGCAAAATACCACAGACTGGGTGTTTTAGCAATAGAAATCCATTTTCTCACAGTCGTGGAGGTTGGGAGGCCAAGACCAAGGTGTGAGAAGATTTTGAGCAAGTGGCTCCTAGGGCAGAGAAGCTCAGCCGGTCCCAGCACCTGCAAGGAAGCCCCCCGCCTCCATCCCAGGCTCCTAGGGCAGAGAGGGTGAGCCGGTACCACCACCCGGAAAGAAGCTCCCCCACCGCCATCCCAGATTCCTAGGGCAGTGAAGCTCAGCCGGTCCCAGCACCCGGAAGGAAGCTCCCCACCTCCATCCCAGGCTCCTAGGGTAGAGAAGGTGAGCCAGTCCCAGAACCCGGAAGGAAGTTCCCCACCGCCATCCCAAGCTCCTAGGGCAGAAAAGATGAGCCGCATGGGTGCCAGAAGCACCCCACCCCCATGGAAATGAGAAGACACATAAACAAGCCTCAAAACCAGACTTCTGGTTCACCTACAGCAACCCCAAAGGGAAATGAGATGGAACAATCTGATACTCACCCACCTGGACTCCCTGAACTGGCAACAAAAGAGGATCTGGGAAAAATGAAATCAGAAATAATTACTCAGATAACA
>NW_004624774.1:379641-392501 GCF_000247695.1 Heterocephalus glaber
CCCGAGGGCCCCTTCCCGGGCCCCCTGGGGGACGTCAGCGGCACGGGGACCCTGTCCCACAGCTACCGCTATGAGGTGTGTCTGATGGGAGGTTCTTCTGGGACCAGCGATTTCAAGTTCTTGAAACCGATTGTTCCCAATAACCTGATTCAAGACACCTAATAGGTCCATTGCAAAATATAAACTGGAGGAATAACTTCCATTTCAGTAGGATCATAAGGTAGCTGTCAATGGATGTTTTCCTTGTATTCAAAAATTGATTTTACTTTTATGTAGTTACATACCAACTCATATTTTCCTGTTTTCATCTGCTTGCTGTCTTATAGAATCATAATGCCTCTTTTTCTTTTAGTAATAGGAGAGCAAAATTAAATTATCTTTAGTTACTTCAAATGTTTATTTAAGAATGCATTTCAGGGCCAGGGATTTAGCTTAGCGGTTCCGCCCCCTGCTTTGCAAGCGCAAGGTCCCAAGTTTGGTCCCCGGTACCAAAAAAAAAAATGCATTTCAAATTCTGTATTTCAAAGCAGAGTAAACAGTTGCTAAGCACCAATTTTATGGTATCTTGTTGAATATACCCACATAACGTGCTTTACGAAGCACGTTAAAGCAGTTTTGCTCATTGTTAGTGAGGTTTGTTCATAAATGTTTTCTTTAAGATATAGTAACTCACCATGTCGTTACAGCACAGGTCTCAAATAAGATATTTAATTCCTTCTTTGTATTGACATTAAAATTAATATTTCACATGGAATATTATTGTATTTGACAAAAAAATAGACCAACATATAGGCAAACACAGCAAATCACTTCTAAGATAATTACTCTTTAGGGCTCCTTAGTATGATGACTGAAGAAAATTAAACCTAAGCCATTTTGAACAACTGATTGTGCTTTCCATGTTGCATGAAACATTATTTGGTAAGGTATGTGGTGGGGTGATTATTTGGTTTGTAAATTTTGGCTTGTAAATACCTGAATGCCTTTTTCTAATTTTAAGAAAATACACAGATGCATGATCTCTCAATGCTTTATTGCAAAAGTAGTGTTCCATACAGTATTAATATATGTGGTAACTTATGAGGGAAGTATTTTCTTTGCTTTCTGTCTTGGTTCCCTCCTTCATATTGCAATCTAACAGGATTTAGAATTATTGTGGTCCTGGTGGGATAATAGCTTTTCATGGGCATCTGCATTCTATCTCCTACATTGCAATTTAAACAGATGTACAAGAATGGGAAGTTCTAAAGGGAAGAGAACAATGCTATTGTGAAAGTCTACATTAGCTGCAACTAAACAAAATCTGGAATCAACCAAAATGCCAAATCATATGGCTATTTTGAGTGGAATAGAAAAGTTTATTTCCAAGTAACTAAATCTTTAGTCCTTATTAGAGAAGTTAGGAAGGAATAAATTTTCCCCTATTAGGTGTTCTCTCATTTAGAGAGAGAGAGCTTTCTAGGAATTGAATACTTATGACTGGAATAAAGGGAACTGGAAAAATCAAAGATTTTGCAAATTCCTAAAAGGGAAAAAGAATTTAAAATTGACCTGCCTTAAATCACAGTTTGAATGTAGTTATTATAACATTTAAATGGTGCTGGGCCCTAAATCACATTTTGAGTGTCTTTATGATCACATTGATACTTCTATTAAATTTTGGTTATTTTTATGATATCAAAATCAATTGAAATTTGCAACATCCCAAGGGCTTAAAAGACTTTCATGTGGCCAGTCATTCACTAATTTTAGAAACACAATTCTGAATAGTACGCATTCTCTTTTTCTCTAAAAACACATAAATTCAGAAATAATTTCATTCCTTAATGAGTTAAAGTCAAGTTTTCAACACTGAAAAAGCAAAGGGGTAAATGAATTGTTTTTTGGGGTTTTTTTTGGTACCGGGGATCTAACTCAAGTCCTTGCACTTGTGCAGCAGGCAGCGAAACCACTGAGCTAAATCCCCGGCCCCATGTAACTGAATTTTAATTTCCCATGTAGGGTTGTTATAAGATCTATACTCAAATATCAGTCATATTTCTATTATTCAAATATCAGTTAATTATAGTAAAATAACTCACTATAATTTCTGTAAGTCTGCCTTTATCCTTAAATGGTTCTTCCTTGCAAATGTGATTTTTTTAAATAACAGTTTTCCCATATATCCCACTATTTTGTTCAGAGAGGATCTTTGCTTCATAGATTGTTAGAGATTTTTTAAAAACCAGAAATCTACTGGTCATACTTCAAAGCTATTGTTATGTCAAATGCATATTTGGTTAACCAATACTTTGGTTGGCATTGACTTAAAAAATTAAACTCAATTCCTTTCATTCTTTTGATATTTAACATTGTTGATGAAAAGTATGATCTCAGTTTGTTTCTGTCTCTTTATTGTCTTCTAGGTTATTTTCTCTCTGTCTGTCTGACTGTCTATCTGTCTGTCTTTTGAGAGAGGGTCTCACTATGTAGTTCAGGCTGCTCTTAAACTCGCTATGTAGCCCAGGGTGGCCTTGAACTCCTGGTGATCCTCCTGCCTCAGCCTCCTGAGTTCTGGGATTACAGGTGTGCACCACCACGACTGGCTATTTTCTCTATTCTTTTTTTTTTTTTTTTTTTTTGGTACCGGGGATTGAACTCGGGTCCTTGCACTTTTGAGGCAGGTAGCAGAACCACTGAGCTAAAGCCCCGGCCCTATTTTCTCTATTCTTGAGAGCTTGTTTGGAGGTAATAGCAGGGCAGCATAGCTTCTTGTATACCCTTGACCTAGGAAACAAAATGGTCCTTCTTTATCGCGGGGGGGGTTGTCCTCTTTGACTGAGCAGCTTTGGGAAGGATGCACATGGAGCAGTGAGAAAGGAAGGGGACACCCACCCACTCAGTCAGATCAGCCAAATCAACCCTTTGAATCAATGGGGTGACAGATGTCACAGCCAGATTGCTCTCACATCCAATTTTTTCTATTCTTGCTGCTTCAATATTTGCTAGTCTCCAGCCCAAGATTCACGTAATATACTGCATTTTAGCTGAATGATTATCATATTCTTTTTCAAATTTTCTATATGGTAGATTTTCAAAAGAACTTATATTTATCTCATAATTACTATTTTCTTCTTTTTATATGTTTTTTACTTTTAAATTCTTTCCATATCATTCTGAATCAATTTCTTCTGGTAGAGAAACAACTCTTCTATTTGATCAGTCTGTTTCTCATGGTGTTAATCTTCCTCATATACTTAATGATTTTTTTGAGAACTTGTCTTCTACTGGAGGTTTCCTTCACACTAACATGTACTGGTTTTGATAGTATTGAGGTAAGGAGGAACAGGTGTCTCAAGGTGTTTCTAATTCTGGCTTCTTCAAATCAAGCCATAATTAAGAAGCTTTGTTCAAATTTGAAATACACAGGCAAAAGTGCCCCACTAACCTCTAAAGATGTGTCTGAGCTGGGGCAAAGCTCTTGGATGGGTGTTATGATTTAGATCAAAAATGTTCCCTAAAGCCTCATGTGTTTGGAGGGATAGTGGGTCATTTCATATTCGGGCACTATATTCATCAGTGGATTCATCCATTGCTGAGTTTGGTAGCTAAATGTGCTGTTAAGAGATGGGGCCTGATTGGAGGTGGTTCACTGGGGCATTACCTGGAAAAGTATATTCTAGTTCCTGGCTCCTTCCTCTCTCTCTCTGCTCCTTAGCTGCCTTGGTATTAAGAGCTTTCCTCCATCATATTTCCCACCATGTTGCTTCTGTTTTGGTGCCAGCCAACCATAGATGAAAACCATGAGCTAAAATAAATCACTTTTCTTTTTTAAGTTATGGGCGTCAGATATTTCATTCCAGTGACAGAAAGGTGAATAAAACAGAGAATCACTCTGTATTTTCTCTGTCAGGCAAAAATTTCAGGGAATGTCACCTTTTTCCTCTTGGTTGTCATGATGTCTGCCAAGGCTAAAGACATGGAAGCTAATGGAGAAATGTTTTACTTTTCAGTCTTTAGAGTAAATAATCTGGTTTTGAAGAAAAGTAAACTGTAACTGAAGTAACTGATGCATGAGGACTATATGGGAAAAAATCATGGTGTTGATTCAGGTAATAAATATGCATGATAATGCTACTAGAATAACGTAATCCCAGATTCCTCTTCTGAAATTATGGTTGCTTTTTTGTTTTTAGAAAATGGCAAGGGACTCTAGTGATAATGCAAAATGATTTTTTCCTTCCAAGACAATCTCCTCTTCATGAACCCATCTGTCAGAATTACTATTCTGTTAACACAGTTCAGAGCTAAGTACCATTTCTGTCACCAGTATGAAGCCATGTATCAGAAATGCAGCAATTATTCTCTGACATTGTCAATAATTCCCTGACCCAAACTTCATGCACACTACCTTCTTAGTCCACAATAAAACCACTCCTACTTTGTATATAGATATTTCCCAAAACAGAAACTAGGACTGAGGACTGTAGAATATGCTCAAGCACAGTAATATATGTGTACTTGGAGTCCCAGTAGGAGATAAAAGAGATAAAAGAACAGAGAAAAACAGTTAAAGAAATCATGGCTGAAAACTTTCCAAATGTGAAGAAAAACATTAATCTGGACAACCAATGAGCCCAGTGGACTACAATTGGGAGAAAATTAAAGAGATTCATCTTGTGAAACATCACGAGCAAACTGTGAAAGACAAAGGGAAAAAGAGAATCTTGAAAACATCAAGACAAAAATGACTCATCGAAACTTAAGTGACTCATCACATACAAGGGATCCTCAATAAGATTAATAACTGGGATCTTATGGAAACCAAGGGTCAGGTGTAGTGGCACATGCCTGTAATCCTGGAACTTGGGAAGCTGAGGCAGGAGGATTGCCATGAATGTAAGTCCAGCCTGGGCTACATACTGACTTCAAAGGTCACCCAAACTGCATAGTGACACCGTATCTCAAAAAACTAAAAATAGAAAAGAACCCAGAGAGGCCAGAAGGCAGTGGGATGACACATCCAATGTACCAAAGGAGTCTATCAACCTAGGAAGGGAGGACAGGGGAAGGGGGGAAAATTTTTTTTTTTAAAGTACATGTTTAAAAAAAAAGTCTATCAACCAAGAAGTCTATATCCACTGAAATGAAAGAGAAATTAAGACAGTACCAGGTTTAAAACTAACTGAATCCAATGTTAGCAAACCTGTCCTATAAAAAATGATAAACATAGTCATGTGGGGGTATTAACAACAAGAGAAAATAATACCATCATTTGCAGTAATGGATAGTATAACCAAATAAAATATCATCATGAATAAAACTTGAATAACATTAAAAACTAACTATACTTAAGAGAACATTTTACCCAACAACAGCAGGATACACATTCTTCAGAAGCTCATATTGAATATTCTCCATGATAGATTGTATATTAGGTCATAAAGGAAGTCTCAATAAATTTACAGGATTGATGTCATGCAAATTCACAAATATATGGAAATTAATCCATTTCTAAATAACAGTTATCAAGGAAGAAATCACAGGGGACATTATAAAATACTCTGAAATGAATAGGAAAAAACATACCGAAACTTACAGTGTGTAATAAAATCTGGCTGAGGAAAAAATTTATAGCTGAAACAAAAAGCTCTCAAAAAAATAACTCTAGTTAAACTAGAAAGGAGAATATACTAAACTCAAAGCAAACAAAAAGAAATTAGAAGACTAGAATGGAGATAAATGAAATAGAATGTAAAAAAATAATAGAGAAAATCAACTGAACCAAAAGTGTTAGTGCTTTGAAAAGATAAATAAATTTGGCAAACTTTTAGATTTAATCAAAAAATGGAGGGTGTGACTTAATTTACCAGCTACATAAAAAAGAAAAAAGGGAATTATGTGGGAATACTATGAACATTTTTAGGCCAACAAATTAGAAAATCTAGATGAGGGCCGGGGATTTAGCTCAGTGGTTCTGCCGGCTGCCTCCCAAGTGCAAGGTCCCAAGTTTGATCACCAGTACCCAAAAAAAGAAAAAAAGAAAAAAAAAAGAAAATCTAGATGAAATGGGAAAAAAATTCCTAGAAAGTACAAACTGCCAAAACTGACTAAAGAAGAAATAGAAAATGTGATTAGAGAGATAGTAAGACATTAGGTCAGTAATCAAAAGCTTTCTACAAAGTAAGACCCTGGATAAGATAACTTCACTGATTAGTTTTATCAAACATTTAAAGAAGAATCAACTCAATTTTTTATAAACTCAATCATAAAACAGAAGAGCAAGGACCACTTTTCAGTTCATTCTACAAGGCCAGTACTACCCTAATAATAAGACAAATACAATACAAGGGAAGAAACCCATATGACAATTTCCCTCATGAATATAAAGGCAGAAATCCTCAACAAAATATCAGCAAACTGACCAGTAACATAGGAAAAGATTATGAACCATAGCCAACTAAGATTTATCCCAGGAATGTAATGTTGGTTCAATAAACAAAAATCAATCAACAGGATAAAGGACAAAACCAAACAATCATCTCAGTAAATTCAGTAAAGCATTTTACACAATCCAACACCATCTTATGATAAAAAGGAAACAAATTAGGAATACGAAAAATCTCAATATTATAAAAAGCAACTAAAAAACTCCACAGATAATCACACCAGGATATTTGCTCTCCCTGCTTCGGCTTATAACCAAGGCAATTAGGAAGTAAAAGGAATAAAATTATTTAGGTTAGAAAATGAATAAATGAGCTATGTATATTAGCAGATGACATTTTGTATATCTTGCACATACAAAATCCTAAGGAGCCCACAAAATACTGAAATTAATAATTTTAACAAATTTTCAGGATACAAGATCAGTTTACAAAAATCAATTGTATTTCTGTACACTAGTACTGAACAACAATGAAATTAAGTAAAAATTTCACTTATAATAGCATTGAAAGGAACAAAATGCTTAGAAATAATAAAATAAGATGGAGACACACTGAACACTAGAAAACATTACTTAATTGAAAGAAAACCTAATTAGGAAATGTTCATGGATAGAAGACTTAGTATTGCTTAAATAGTTGTGTTCTCAAATTGGTCTACAGGTTCACAAAAATCCATATCAAAATCCCATTTTGTTTTTTTTGCAGAAATTGGCAAACTAACTCTAAAATTCATGTGAAAACACAAAAGATCCAGAATAACTAAAATAATCTTGAAAAAGAATAGAGTTGAAGGATCACAATTTCTGATTATAAAAAAGGTATTCTAAGTTAGAAGACAGATACCGAAGATTTAAACATATGAATACTATAATTTTATTTACTATATACATGAAGGAATTATTAGAATTTGCCTTAGACTCTATCACAAATTTTTCAAGTCAAACTCTAATGATTCAAATATCTCATTTCTATATTTGCATTTCAGTGGGTGTTATATTTAAAAATATATATGTTTAACTTTGGAAGGTTAGCAATATTAAAATTTAGTTTGCTTTCACCAGCTACCCTCAGCACTGCTATTTTATTCAAATGGCCTTGTGATGAAGCTAAAGTATCCATCTGTCTGTCTGTCCATCTCTCTATCTCTCTAATAGAACATTCCTAAAGACAATTTCTTCTATAAAAATTTATAATAAATTCAACAAATTACAGATATTATTGATTATTATTAGCTTACCATTTTGAAATAATATTACTAACAATATGATTTAAGGAACTAGTAACACTAAACTCTAATTCCCAGGGGACAAGGGAATGACTCAGTGGTACAATGCTCACATTCATTAAGCCTTTGATCCTAAGTAAGACACAAACACACATACACTGAATTCCTTTTTTCTCAACAATTAATATTTAACATCTCTCTACTTTTGCTCTTCAAATTAAGAAAAAAATCTCTTAAGTCATCATGCAATTTAAAAATCCGTTTTTTAAAAAACAGTGGAGGGCAGTGGCACATGCCTGTAATGCCACCTACTTGGGAAGCTAAGGCAGAAGGAAAACAAGTTGGAGACCAGCCTAGGAAACTTAGCAAGACCTTGTCTTAAGATTTAAAAAGTCTTAAGTGGGCTGAGGATGTATCTCAGTAGTAGAGCACATGGCTAGGATGTACAAAACCCAGAGTTCAATCCCTATTACCACTAGCAAACAAAAAAGATTAATATTTTGAACTTGAGGACTATTTTTATTCAAATTTCCATTAAAATATTTTTACACTTTCTTTGGTGATGTTTAAAATTCTTACCTATATATTACTAGGAAAGTGTTAAAGCTGCTATTTAATTCCTTGAATACTATTCCATCTCTCTTTGTATATTTAAAATGGAAAAATATTTTAAACATTATCCTTTAGATCTAGCAATCAATTATGTAGTCATAAGAATCCTTCAGAATGAGTAATACAGCTTACTCATTGAAATGGAATACTTTTAGGTGATTATTCTTTGTTATTGAACACTTGTATAAGAATTAAATATAACTTTTTCTCAGTAAGTTTTGCAGTTTGGGTGAATAATCTATAACATAATATGCTAGGCCACCTTTCTAAACCATCCTCCTGGGCTGTAACTTTAAATCATTTATTGGAACTAAATAACATTTTAAAAGATTGGTACAAGGTGGGCACAGTGGGACACATCTGTAGTCCCAGGTACTTGAGAGACAGGGGCAGGAGGACTGCAAATTCAAGACCAACCTGGGCAATTCAGCAAGACCCTATCTCAAAGGGGGGGCTGGTTTTAAGAAGGGGAGGGGAGGGAAGAGAGAGGAGGGGAGGGAGAAAAGAAGGAACAAAGGAAAGCATCTATATAGATCTTTTTCTTCAATATTTACGGCCACCGGAAATTCACTATACGTGTCATCCTTATTTTTTCCACTTAATGATCTCAGCAAAAATGCTGACTATTCATTTTCCTTCTAATTTCTATGTTGGCTAACCATCTTTCTTTGCTGGTAACTATCTCTTCAGATAGCATTTTAAAGATCCTAAATAATAACTGAGAACATGAATATAAATATATTTCACCTATGACATCTATGTACCTAAGCCAAGGCTGATACTTGGGTCTACGGTAAATTATCTAAAAAGTCTTTCACTTTTTCAATCCCACTCACTTGGAATATACAAGAGTGGGCTCTGGGCCAACAATATAACAGCTCAAGTCCTGGCTCTGCCATTGCTCATGGCATATGAGTATGGGCACATTATTTAAACTCTCTGCACCTCAATTCCTTCATAAAATGTGACTAATAAAGGCACCAACCTCATAGAGTTGTTTGGGAGCTAGAATAAGTTAATATATGTAAAATGTTTACAATAATGTCTGCCATAAAATGGGTATAATCTTAGTATTATTTAGATTTCATTCACTTTTGATCAAAACTAATGGATAAAGCTGATTCTCAATACTCTTTTCTTGCTGATTTATAAAAATAAGAAAAAATACAGTTTGAATTTTGTTCTGAGCTGTTTAGCTATGGTCTGACTAGTATATATATATATATATATATATATATATATATATATATACTTTTCATTTAATATTGATTCATATTGTATCACCTCTGATTTAGCTTAAATGTAAATGAAAATTCTAAGATATTATTAGTCATTTCTATATTCCTTACAAGAATTAATACAAATAGGTTCAAAATAAATTTAACTGAATACTACTTATATTTTCATTGCTTAGGACTCTGTATTCTATTTCAGACATGTTCTTGGCTGAATGTATGATCTGACAATTATCTGCTTGTATGGGTAGAAACAATTATTTCATTGGCTTAACTTGTTTATTTGCCTTGTATTTATTGAATGAGTACTATAATGCATGCTTTCAAAATTAATGTTCATAATTTATTACTAACAAATCTGATATTATTGATGTCCTTTAAAAAGAATTCATTTAATATGAATTATAAATTACAATTAAATTAATTAGGTAATTAAATAAAATAAGATATTTAAGTTGAAATATTATATGTGGCAAGACAAGTGGTACTCTATTCAATGTATCAATTTTAACCAGTGAACTGGTTAACTGTGTCTTTGTAGTACCAGTGCCTTCTTACTGTATTACAGTAATACAAGCTATACACTGTGCACTTTTATGCACAAGTTTTTCTCCTTCATGTTACATAAATAAACAAGCTCTTATGGACCATTTGCTTGCCCCTGGTTAGATTATGCAAAGGGGAAATGGAGTTGTTTGAATTTTCATTGCTAAATGTGTCTTGGCCTGTGCTCATAATATTTTAAATCAGTGCTTTTTTTCCCCCAAATCAGCTGGTGAAGGAATATGATAGCTGCAATATAAGGGGTGACTGTGGTAACAGACAAACTCATTAGAAAATAGACTTTATAGTTAACTAAATAAGTGCAGCTTAAATCCTTTATCTTAATAAAATTCTGACTTTTACATACTTGATTTTGTCTTGATAGTATCATGATGATAACCAAGTAGAATAATCTTGTCATCCTTGAGCTTAAATTTCCTTATTTGTAAAACTCTTTCCAGTTCTGAGTCTGTTCTTCTAATACTATTTGCCTTATCTTTAGATGTAATGTGGTTTTAAACTGTAGATGACTTAATATAAACCAAGATACCTGTTTATTCAACTATTACTTGAACCAGTGTAGAAAAATAGAACCTATCCTTTGAAAAACAATCCTTCTTTAGAATCATGTGATACAGATCATCTTAAACTTTTACATCACTGTAAATTCCACAAGTTCTTGGAAATAAACAGATATAACTATTATTAGTTTAGTATTAATTTATGCAAAGGGGAAAATTGGAGTTCTTTGTAGTTCCAGTGAAAAGTGTGTAAGAACACTAAGATATCCTTTTGCTTTTTTTTTTGGACCGGGGATCGAACTCGGGTCCTTGCACTTGCGGGGGCAGGCGGCTGAACCACTGAGCTAAATCCCAGGCCTTCCTTTTGCTTTGTAGTCACAACTATTTTAGATAATGCTCCGTAATGGAATCGATTAGTCAATTTAAAGGAATGCAATTATGCAATTTAAAGGAATGACAAAGTTTGTAAAACTTCTATACATTTTTCAAAATGACTTTAATTAAAACTTCCTAAGGAGCTCTGACTTGAAAATTTTAAATTCTCGATCAAGACACAGGGTGGCGCTGCAGGCTAAGACTATAAACCCAAAAAGCCGCAATAAATTCACCTATTCCTTTGTGTTGCGGGACATAATAAAAACAGCACAAGAAGCGTTGAAAGCCATTACGGATTATCAACGGGTGTATGAAGAGATATACTAAACGAATTTAATAGTAAAAGCAATATCGTGGCGATTCCTACCAGCAAAAAATTAGAATTGAATGTTGCAAGCCTTCGCCCCCCGCCTGTTTTTTTCGATCGCTGAAGGAATTGGATAGAAACACCCGTACTCGAGTATGGAGAAGCTAGGCAGAATTCATCCAAGCAGGCAAGTAAGGGCTTTTATTTTCATGATGTTTTTATCTCGGGTTTGCCTGGAGCCTGTTTGTTATTCTGTGCCAGAGGAAACTGAGGGAGGCGCCTTTGTAGCCCATCTGACCAAGGATCTGGGACTAGGAACAGGGGAACTGGCTGACCGGTCTGCCCAGGTGGTGTTTGACGATGATAAGCAGCATTTGTTGCTGGATCCTCAGACTGGAGATTTGCTGCTAAGGGAGACATTAGACCGAGAAGAGCTATGTGGCCCTATTGAACCCTGTGTGCTGCATTTCCAAGTGTTCCTCGAAATGCCAGTGCAATTTTTTCAAGGAGAATTATGGATCCAGGATATTAATGACCATTCCCCAGTGTTCTCTGATAGGGAAGTGCTCTTGAAAATACCTGAAAACAGCCAGCCAGGGACTGTATTTCCCCTGAAATTAGCTGAGGATTTGGATGTGGGCAGCAATGGGCTTCATAAATATACAGTCAGTCCTAATTCTCATTTTCACGTTCTCACTCGAAATCATAGTGAGGGCAAGAAATTCCCAGACTTGGTACAGGACAAGCCGCTGGATCGGGAGGAACAGGCTGAGTACAGCTTAAGCCTCATGGCTCTGGACGGTGGGTCTCCACCGCGGTCCGGCTCTGTCATGGTTCAAATCCTGATCATGGATGTCAATGACAATGCTCCTGAGTTTGTGCACACCCCATATGAGGTGCAGGTCCTGGAGAACTGCCCCTTAAATTCTCCAATCCTCGGCGTCTCAGCTAGAGATATGGATGCTGGGAATTTTGGGAGTGTCTCCTATGGCTTGTTCCAACCATCAGATGAAATTAAACAAACTTTCTCAATAAATGAAGTCACGGGAGAAATCCGACTGAAAAAGAAACTGGATTTTGAAAAAATTAAGTCTTACCACGTGGAAATTGAAGCCACGGATGGAGGAGGCCTTTCTGGGAAAGGTACAGTAGTCATGGAGGTGGTAGATGTGAATGACAATGCCCCTGAACTTACAGTAACTTCACTCATCAGCCTCATTCCAGAAAACTCTCCTGAGACAGTAGTCTCCATCTTCAAAATTCGAGACAGAGATTCTGGGGACAATGCAAAGATGATTTGCTCTATTCCAGACAATCTTCCATTCATTCTAAAACAGACTTTCAAGAACTTTTACACCCTGGAAACTGAAAGCCCACTGGATCGAGAGACCAGATCTGAGTACAGCATCACCATCACGGTCACCGACTTGGGAACACCCAGGCTCAAAACCCAGCACAACATAACCGTGCAGGTCTCCGACGTCAACGACAACGCCCCGACCTTCACCCAAACCTCCTACACCCTGTGGGTCCCCGAGAACAACAGCCCCGCCCTGCACATCGGCACCATCAGCGCCACAGACAGAGACTCAGGCACCAATGCCCAGGTCACCT
>NW_004624774.1:412988-433012 GCF_000247695.1 Heterocephalus glaber
GTGGAGGGGGTGAAGGGTGCACAGGTAATGGGGAACAAAAAATAAGAACCAAGATATATCATGTACAGGTACAAACACCCAATGATAAATGTAAACGAATTGTATACCTAAAATGTACCAATAAAAGAACTAAAAAAAAAAATCAATACGACTTTTGTGACAAGTCAGCTCAAGATATTCGAAGGAAAATTCAAAAGCAAGAAACTTGGGAGGGGATGAATATAACACAATTGTTGCAATTAGCCAGGAAAGTGTATGTGAACAGAGAGTTAGTGCGAGAGAAGGAATGAGTTAAAAGGGAAGATGAATGAGATAAGAGGCGGGCCAAATACATAGCAGTGGCTGTGGTAGCTAAGATAGAGAAAGAAGAAATACAGGGAATGAAATCAGAAGGAAAGCAAAAGAAAGGCTTCAAATATGAAGACTTAGATTTTGACCAATGTGCATACTGCACAGAGAAAGGACATTATAAGAAGAAGTCCCCAAAGCTCAAAGAAAAGAAAAAGCAGAAATTAAAGGAAAGAAAAGATACTGGTATGCTGTTGCCTGTGATGGAAGATAGTGACTGACACAGACCGGGCTCAATGCAATTAGGTCCCCGTGAGCCCATGATCAGTATAATGATTGGGGGCCAAAATATGTCCTTCATGGTAGACAGTGAAACAGAGCACTCAGTAGTGGCAACTCCAGTCACCCCTTTGAGTGAAAAGCACCACTTTTGTTATGAAAGGACATGTGAAATCAGAGGAAGAACTGGAAAAAGACACCCCTACAATCTATATGGGAAGGAACGTATGTTATGCTTATGGTTACTTCCACAGCTGTTAAAGTCACCAAGATCCAACCGTGAATTCACCACTCCTGAGTAAGAAATCCCACACCGAGGCCGACGCTGAAAGCCAAGAAAGACAATGCACTCAAAGCCCTGCTCTCACCACTCTGGAGGCTGGTGAGTCGATGCATGGCTGAAGAACAGGAGCACCAACAAAGACAATATGGATTATGGTGCTCTGCCAGATCACCAGTGCTCTAAGATTCTTTGTTTTTGAACTGTGAGTGTTTAAGCCTAGTGATGAAAAGTTTGATGAACAATATGTAACTTTTAAAATGGTAAAATGGGAACCAGAAGGCTATCCATTTACAATGTTCTTTGATACCTGCCCAAAAGAACATTATGAGGGATCTGAGGTAGCTTCTGACTGTGGGGGCTATTCTAATGAGAAATTATACTGCAAAGAGAAATAAAAGTTTGAGTCAACAGCTCCCTTGTAGGACAAGCCACTGGCAATTGTGACAGTTGTGAAAAAGGTCAATGTAATTCTATATCTGTGTATATGCCAGCCCCATGGGACCCTATTTGGCTACAAGGAGTAATGTATCAAATTTATATAGGATATCAATCCACTGCTAGGCATGGACCCCAAAAGATAAAACAGTGGACGTTACTAATTAAAAAGATATGGAAAACTGTTTCTCCTGAAATAGGAAACCCCCCTGCTCTCCAAGAAATTCAAGCTATATTGAAGGGACACCCCCGAAATTATACTTACATGGCTATGGTGGATTTAATAGCACCTCTACACTACTCATGCAGGTGGATGAAAAATTGGCATTGGACTGTTGTTATGTGCCCCTTTAAATATGATGACTTATAAGGCCATAGGAATTTATACCAATCTAACCCTCAATACCACCAAAGTGGCTATGCATTCACTTCTGAAATACCCCTCCAGGGTTTTTGGAAATGTTACATGTTTCCTTGGGGGACAAAGGGACAATGGGATAAACAACACTTGTACAAATCTAGTCTTGTTAAAGGCAGAAAACAGTTATTTAGCACCTAATGGGACCTTTTTAATTTTGGAGATGGAGTATACAAAGTGATCTCGGGCAGAACTACCACAATGTGTGCTTTTGGAATTTTAATCCCAAATTTATCTGTTTACACCCCAACCACCATGAAGAGGGTACCCTTACAAATTACCTGTCCAATGCATTTAATTCGAACAGAAAGGGACCCAGTAGTGATGCCCATCCTAGCTGGCCTAGCAATCACAAGGAGTCTCACTCTAGGAGCGACTGCCATTTGCTTAGGACAAAAACAATATATTTCATTAGGACAAGAAATTAGAAAAGATATTGAGGAAATTCGAGATGCAATTCAGGCTTTAGAAACCCAACTAGATTCACTTGCCAATATTGTATTACAGGGGCCAGGGATTTACCTCAGTGGTTTTGCTGCCTGCTGCGCAAGTGCAAGGACCCGAGTTCGATCCCCAGTACCCCCCCCCCAAAACTATATTGTATTACAGAATAGGCGTGCTCCTGATTTGCTAACAGCTCAGAAAGGAGGAACTTGCTTATTTCTGGGTGAAGAGTGTTGTTATTATGCTAATAAATCTGGCGTAATACAAGAATAGCTAGACAAACTGAAAGATTGGATCAAAGACCTTGATAATAAATTTGGTACAGGAGAGCCATCCTATGCAATTAATTTTACTTTGGCAGGATGGAAAACTTGGATAGGACCTCTTCTGAGTCCCCTTCTTGTTATAATATTAATATTAATGTTTGGTCCTTGTGTCATTCAGTGGATTTCCAAATTTATACAGCAACGCATTGCTGCCGCTCAACACTACCAAATGCTAGTGCTAAGTAATGTAGATAAACTAGATAGAACATATAATGGATAAAAGAATTATCCTGAAGTAAACAGAGGGAGGAATGATGGGGAAAAGTTTTAGACAGCTTAGTAGATTAAATATTAAAGTAATTGTAGAAGCAAAATAGGTAATATATCCCTTTAAGATTTCCTTTTCCCTGCCACTCTTGTTGTTTTACGTGATGGTTATCTTTGACCTGTAGCTTTACTATAGATAACATCTTAACTCTGAAAAACAAAGTTGTGATGCTTGGGCAAATTTGTATTATACGTGTTTTAACTGTCATGTGTTTATGGCTGTAACCATTAACAGAAACCACATGTGCTTAACCATTAAATGGGAACTGGAATTTTTACTTACCCAACAAAGACCACTAGGGATGAGACAATGACCAAAAAGGGTATAAAATGGGAACCAGAACAAATATTGGCATAGACTGACCAGACAATTTTCTTTTAGTCCTGCCTACTAGGAAGTAAACTTTTATTATTTTACCTGAATTCTGTGTCTCCGTGTATTTCTTTCTGCGATTTCTGGAACACAACCACTGTGGAAATCAGTATGGAGATACCTGAAAGAACTAGGATTGGAAGTCTCATTTGACCCAGCTATTCCCCTGCTGGGTATCTTCCCCAAAGAATTAAAAGAATCATACCACAGTAATATATGTGCACCCATATTCATAGCAGCACAATTGATGATAGCTAAAACTTGGAAGCAACCCAATTGCCCTTCAACTGGAGACTGGATAAAGAAAATGTGGATTTTTTATAAAATGGAGTATTACTCAGCTATAAAGAATGAGAAACTAGAGACATTTATAGCTAAATGGATGCACATTCGGGTGATACTCTTAAGTGAAATAAATAGGACACACATGTAAATACCAAATAGTTTCTCTAGTGTGAGAAGCTAAAAGTGTAAATAAGGACTAAAAAATATACTGGATAATGTGAAATAGGAAGAAAAGGTACAAAGGGGAGGGGAAGGGGGAGAGGAAAAAGAAAGAAGGGAATGGAAGTAATATGAGAAAAAGAAAAAAATGGAAACAAAGCCTTTGTAGATAAGGAGGGGTGGAGGGGTTGAAGGGAGGTCAGGGGAATGGGGAAAAAATAAGAACCAAGATGGATTATGTAAAGGTCCAAATTTCCAATGATGAATGTCATATCTTAAATGTATACCTTAAATTGTATACCTTAAATGTACTAATAAAATTGATTTTAAAAACCTAAGAAATTAGGAACAGATGGTCTTTATCTCAACCTGATAAAAGCCGTCTATGCAATCAACAGCCAACAACACAGTAAATTGAGAAAAACTGAAAGCTTTCACTCTAAAATCAGGAACAAGACAAGGATGCCCACTATCAACACTCCTATTCAATATAGTTCTGGAAACATTGGCCAGAGCAGTTAGACAAGAGAAAGAAATAAAAATAATAAATATAGGAAAGAAGAAGTTAAACTATCATTTGTAGATGACATGATGTTCTACCTAGAAGACCCCAAAAACTCCACCAAAAGACTTCTAGATTTAATCACCAAATTCAGTCACATAGCTGGAAAGTCAACACTCAAAAATCAATATCATTCCTGTACACAAATAATAAACTTACTGAAAGAAAAATTAGGAAAACTACACCTTTCACAATAGCATCAAAAAATGAAATTCTTAGGAATCTAACAAAGGAAACAAGATCTTTACATTAAAAACTGCAGTACTCTGAAAAAGATAAAAGAGAATATCAGAAAATGGAAAGATATCCCTTGTTTGTGGGTGGAAAGAACAAACATAGTGAAAATGGCCATACTTTCAAAATTGATATACATATTTAATGCAATCCCAATCAAAATACTAACAGAACTCAACAGTTCTCACAGAACTGGAGGAAACATTCCTAAAATTCATTTGGAACCAGAAGAGACCTAGAATAGCAAAAACAAATCTGGGCAGCAAAGGCAAGACAGGGTGCATCACAATCCCTAACTTGAAATTACACTACGGAGCTAGTGTGATAAAACCAGCATGGTACTGGGGGGGCGGGGGGGGAAACAGACCCAAGCATCAGTAGAACAGAATAGAAGATGCAGAAACAATTCCAAACACACTCAGCAAACATATCTTTGACAAAGGGGCCAAACACCTTCACTGGAAAAAAGATAGCCTCTTTAATGAATGATGCTGGAAAAACTGGCTTTCCACATGCTAAAGGCTAAAACTAGACCTATGTCTCTCACCATGCATTAAACTAAAATCAAAATGGATCGAAGATCTAAATTTTTTTTAAAACACTAAATTTGCTGGGAAAGAGAATACGTGGAACATTTGAAGACATAGGTGTGAGTAAAGACTTACTGAACAAAACCCTGTTCATATGGGATATATTACAATGAATCAAAAACTGAGATCTTATCTTACTAAAAAGCTTTTGCAAAGCAAAAGAAATCAACAGAGTAAAGAGACAACCAAAAGAGTGGAAAAATTTTTTTGCCAGGTGTTCCTCAGACAAAAGGCTGATATCTAGAATATATAAAGAACTGAAAAAAATCAACCTCCCCCCCAGTTAAAAGACCTAATCTCCACTGTTGGTGGGAGTACAGACTAGTGCAACTACTGTGGAAATCAGTGTGGAGATTCCTCAAAAAATTAGGATTAGAGATCCCATTTGACTCAGCTATTTCCTTTCTGGGTATTTTCCCAAGAGAATTAAAATCATCTGGGCCAGGGATTTACCTCAGCGGCACTGTGCCTTCCTTGCAAGTGCAAGGTCCTGAGTTCGATTCCCCAGTACCAAAAAAAAAAAAGCATCATACCACAGTGTATATGCACACCCATGTTTATAGCAGCACAGTTTGTAATACCTAAATCTTGGAAACAGCCCAAATGCCTATCATCTGATGAATGGATAAAGAAGATGTGTTTTTTTTATACAGTAGAGTACTGCTCAGCATTAACAAGGATAAACTTGAGACATTTGTAGCTAAATGAATGAACCTAGAGGCCATACTCTTAAGTGAAGTAAATCATACATGCATATGTAAATATCATATTGTTTCTCTGGTGTTAGAAACTGACAGTGTAAATAAAGACCAAAATGTATAACAGGTATTGTGAAATAGGAAGAAAATATTCAAATGGGAAGGGGCACAAGGGAGGGGGAGAGGGAAAGGAAGGGAAAAGAAAAACATGAGAAAAGAGAAATAAAATGGAAACAAAGTTCTTGCAAATAAGAAGGGGAAGAGGGGTTGAAGAGAAGGGAGGGTAATGGGAAAAAATAAGAATCAAGATATATCATGTACAGGTACAAATTCCATACAATGAATGTGATCATTATGTATATCTAAACTGCACCAAAAAATGTAATGATTTAAAAACTGGAGGAAGGAAGAAAAAGTGACAGAAGAGTAAATATAAATAAATATTGATTATATAGTAGTTCCTTAAAGGATTTAAAATATATTTGAAATTTAAATTCACAATAACAATAACATAAAAGGCAGAGATATAAGGAGTTCCAAGTTTGTGAGCATAATGTCATAAAGTAGAAATATTAATAATTTTATTATATTCTTAAAGATAAAACATGCATGCTGTGGACTCGGGATTTAGTTCAGTGGCACCACGCCTGCTTCGCAAGCATAAGGTCTTGAGTTTGATCCCCAGTACAAAAAAGAATGCATGCTGTAATTTCTTGGATACCATTAAAAGAATAACTATTAATTGAAGGAAATATTTTGTAAAAAATCATAAGCATTTTAATAATCCAAAAGAAGATCATAACTTTCCGAACAAATGGAAAAACAATTATGTAGTAAGTATAGATGGAAAAATACCACAAATTATATTAATTATAACTGGATTAAGTAATCCAATTAAACAGCCAAAACTGTTAACCACATTTTTAAAAAACTCAATTATATATATAACCAAATAAGTGCATATGATATGTCTATGAAAGACTGAACCTTTAAGAATGGAACAAGTTAAATAAATAGGACACACGTGTAAATACCGAATAGTTTCTCTAGTGTGAGAAACTGAAAGTGTAAATAAGGATTAAAATGATTAAAATGAATAATTGATCATTTGAAATAGGAAGAAAAGATCCAAAAGGGTAGGGATGGTGGGAGGGGGAGGGGAAAGAAAACAAGGGAAAGGAAAAATTATGAGAAAAGAAAAAAAATTGAAATGAAGTCTATGTAAATAGGGAAGGGCGCACAGGTAATGGGGAAAAAATAAGAATCAAGATACATCATGTACAGGTACAAGCACCCAATGATGAATGCAAACGTATTGTATATCTAAAATGTACCAATAAAAGAATTTAAGGGAAATAAAAGAATGGAACAAGTTTATAACACAAACACTAGCTAAAATATACCTAGTGTGGCTATATCCACAGAAGACATAGGAAATTTATTCACTCCTAAAATAAAGGGAAAATGGTACTGCCACTTTGGAAGACAGTTTAGCATTTTATGATAAACCAAACATACTCTTACTATGTAATTGAGAAATCATACTCCTGAGTATTTTTCCAAAGAAGTTAAAAACTTATGTCCACACAAAAAGTTGCACAGGGAGGTTTATAAAAGCTTTATACATAATTTTTAAAACTTGGAAGCAACCAAGATGAACTTCAGTAGGTGAATGAAAATTTAATTGTGATTCAGCAGACAATGGAATATTTTTATTCAATGCCAAGAAGCAGTGAACAATCAGTCCATGAAAAGTAATTGAAAAAAACTTCAATGCATATTCCAATGTGACAGAACCCAACCCAAAAAGACTCCATACTGAATGATCTTGACTATATGATATTTTGAACAGGCAACACTGCGGAAATACTAGTAGATATCCATGTATTCTGGGGGAGGGAGTAATAAATATATAAAGCATAGGATATTTTAGACAGTGAAACTACTTGGTTTGATACCACAAAGGTGAATTTGTGCTACTTTCAGTTTGGCCAAACCCACAGAATGTTCACTGCCAAGAGTGAACACTAATGTATACTATGCATCTGATGATAAAGATGTGCTAATATATGTTCATCAATCGTAAGAACTGTGCCACTCTGGCAGAGGATACTGACAATAGGGAGAGTTGTATGTATATGGGAACGGGGACATATAGGAAACCCATGTACTTTTTTTTTTAGTGAATCTAAAACTGCTCTTGAAAATAGACTACATTGTAATAAAAATGGAAGACTTACATCTCAGAAAATATAACTTATGATAAATGTATATTAGTTGAAGCAATATGGTATTGCAGGATAAACAAAGAGAAAAATGGAATACTTGAGCAGACCTGTGACTACCAGATTTATGATACTGATGATAATTCAGAAATAATGAGAACAACTCATATCTTCAATACATGCCACATGGGCATTTAGAGGAAAATTTGAAAATATTAAAAATATTAATTGGAAAAAATTTTGAGTTGATTATAGCTTTAAATATGAAAAATAATATTAAAATAAATTACTCTTTCACATATCATATAAAAATATTTTATGACTCTAGAGAATGCAATAAAATAGAATATAAAAGTGCTAACCAAAAGAAAAATATTGACAAATCAGAGGAAACTAAAGTTAAGAAGTGTTATTGAATAAAGGGACTATAATACAGTAAAATACAAAGCATAGAGTGAGAAGAGATATTTGTAATACATACACCTAAAATAAAGTCTTATACTGAGAATTCAGAAGATGTTTCTGTAGACTAACAAGCAAACAGGAAAATGCCACAAAGAGAAAAATGTACAAAAGATTTGAACATGCAAATCACAAAACTGGAACAAGAACATTAATAAGTCAGTAAGTGTGAAATTTTCATTAAGCACCAGGGAAATGATAATTAAAATTATAACATATCACCACACAGTAGAGTGGTTAAAATTCAAATGACAACAGCAAATTTTGGCGGGGTTAAGAAGAAACTGGAACTCTCATACTTTGCTGGTGTTGGTACAGTACTTTTGAAAAATCCTTCACAATATTTGCTGAAGCCAAATACCAATGTACAACTTTGTATACAACAATCCAACCATTATAAATATATCAAGATAAATACCAACATGTGGTCACCAAAAGACAGGTACAAGAATGTTCAGAGCAGTGCTACAAAACGGAAAAAGTTCAAAACTAGAAAAAAAAAACAATGTTCAACAACTGAAGAATATATTTTAAAAATCATGGTATATGGATAAAATACACTCATACTAAGAGGTAATAATAAAACAAATTAGGACAACATGCCACAGATCACTTTCCTAATAAAATACTGAGTGAAGGAAGACAGACACAGCACAGTAATATTCTATTATTCTATTTGAAAAACATTTTTTTAAACATAAGAAAAAAACCTCATGAAAATAGAAGTCAGGACAGTGCTTCTCTTTTGAGGGGAGGGTAGTGAGTAGACAATGGCAGAATGGATTTTCTTGGAATTTACTAGTGTTTCATTTTTAATCTAGGTTCTGTTAAAAGTATACGAACTTTGTGAAAAATTCACTGAGTGGTAGAATTATTTGTATCCTTTTCTGGATTTTGTGCCTCAAAATGAAAGTAAATTTGTAAAACTTGAAAAATGTTTTCATACCATGTTTTGAATATGATCAAATTTTAAACCAACAAAAGAGTTTCTAAATGTCCTCAAATGTAATTATGGAGGAGAATAACATCATTTTGGTTTGTTCTCAAAAGTATTTTTCACTGAAAACTGAGGAAACGTGTATTGAGAACTTATAATCACTAAGAGTTAGAGATACATCTAAGGTGCTTCTGTGAATTAGTAGGATAATAATAAAGTACACGACTAGAGTTGGAATTTAGTGTAAAATAAAATGTCAAATACTATGCAGAGTAAATATGGACGCTTGGTGGCGCTGAAGGCTAAGAGTGTGAAGAATGGCTCTGCAGACCCAGGACGCCATTATGCTGGAAATCAGAATTCTGAATGCTCCTTAAAGGAAGGAAGTATTTTAGAGAACATCTAGGGAACAGATCTTCAGAGAAGGAAAGCACCTTCTTAGATGCAAGTTAGTCTAACAGATTTAATTCACGATTATTTACCCAAAGCATCTAGGTGGACTGTACAATGAGGTGAAGGAACTGCACCTTCTGGACCTGGTCTGAACAATGGAGACTGCACTAGCAACGACGCTGCACAAACGGCAAGTTATTTTTCTTGCTATGCTGTTGTTTTTCTGGGGGGCTGGCTCTGAGGCAATTAGGTATTCGGTGCCAGAAGAAACAGAAAGTGGCTACCTTGTGGCCAACCTGGCAGAAGATCTGGGGCTCAGGGTGGGGGAACTGGCCACTCGAGGCGCGCGAATCCATTACAAAGGAAACAAACAGCTCTTGCAGCTGGATGTAAAGACCGGCAATTTACTTCTACATGAAAAGCTAGACCGGGAGGGGCTGTGCGGGGCGACAGAACCCTGTGTGTTGCATTTCCAACTGTTACTGGAAAACCCGGTGCAGTTTTTCCAAGGCGATCTGCAACTCACAGATATAAATGACCATTCTCCAGAGTTCTTAGAGGAGGAAATGCTCCTTAAAATCCCAGAGAGCGCCCAGCCAGGGACTGTGTTTCCTTTGAAAATAGCCCAGGACTTTGATGTAGGGAGCAACACTGTTCAGAACTACACAATCAGCCCCAACTCCCATTTTCATGTGGTTACTCATAATCGCGGAGATGGGAGAAAATATCCAGAGCTGGTGCTGGATAAAGCGCTGGATCGGGAGGATCAGCCCGAGTTCAGTTTAACACTCATGGCGCTGGATGGTGGGGTTCCGCCCAGCTCCGGGACCGCCATAATCCTCGTTGAAGTCGTGGACATCAATGATAACGCTCCTGAATTTTTACAGTCGCTCTATGAAGTACAGATTCCTGAGAACAGTCCCCTTAATTCTTTGGTTGCCGTCGTCTCCGCCCGAGATTTAGATGCGGGAACGTATGGGAGTGTAATCTACGCTCTATTCCAAGGCAATGCCTTTACGGAACCATTTGTAATAGACGGAAGAACAGGAGAGATTCATCTGAAAAGAACATTAGATTTTGAGGTAACTCGGTATTATAACGTAGAAATTTCAGCTACAGATGGTGGAGGACTTTCAGGAAAATGCACTGTAGCTATAGAGGTGTTGGATGTGAATGACAACGCCCCTGAACTGACCATGTCCACGCTCAGCAGATCCATCCCAGAAAACTCTCCAGAGACTGTGGTTGCCATTTTCAGTGTTTCTGATGCAGATTCCGGGAACAACGGAAAGATGGTTTGTTCTATTCCAGACAAGCTGCCCTTTGTTCTGAAACCGACTTTTATGAATTTCTATACCTTGGTGACAGAGAGCCCACTGGACAGAGAGACCAGCGCCGAGTACAACATCACCATCACGGTCACCGACTTGGGGACACCCAGGCTCAAAACCCAGCACAACATAACCGTGCAGGTCTCCGACGTCAACGACAACGCCCCGACCTTCACCCAAACCTCCTACACCCTGTGGGTCCCCGAGAACAACAGCCCCGCCCTGTACATCGGCACCATCAGCGCCACAGACAGAGACTCAGGCACCAACGCCCAGGTCACCTACTCCCTGCTGCCGCCGCCGCCGCCACCGCCCCGAGACCCGCACCCGGGCTTCGCCTCGCTCGTGTCCATCAACGCCGACACCGGGCAGCTGTTCGCGCTGCGCGCGCTGGACTACGAGACCCTGCGCGCCTTCGAGTTCCGCGTGGGCGCCGCCGACCGAGGCTCGCCCGCGCTCAGCAGCGAGGCGCTCGTGCGCGTGCGCGTGCTGGACGCCAACGACAACGCGCCCTTCGTGCTCTACCCGCCGCACAACGCGTCCGCGCCCTGCACAGAGCTGCTGCCCCGCGCCGCCGACGCCGGCTACCTGCTCACCAAGGTGGTGGCGGTGGACGCAGACGCCGGCCAGAACGCCTGGCTGTCCTACCAGCTGCTCAAGGCCACCGAGCCCGGGCTGTTCAGCGTGTGGGCGCACAACGGCGAGGTGCGCACCGCCAGGCCTCTGGGAGAGCGCGACGCGCCCAGGCACAGGCTGCTGCTGCTGGTCAGGGACAATGGCGAGCCGCCGCTGTCGGCCAGCGTCACGCTGCACGTGCTGCTGGTGGACGGCTTCTCGCAGCCCTACCTGCCGCTGCCGGGGGCGGCGCCCGAGCGCGTGCCGGCCGACCCGCTCACCGTCCACCTGGTCGTCGCGCTGGCCTCGGTGTCCTCGCTCTTCCTCTTCTCGGTGCTGCTCTTCGTGGCGCTGCGGCTGTGCAGGAGGAGCGGGCCGGCCGCGCTGGGTCGGGGCTCGGCGCCCGAGAGCCCCTTCCCGGGCCCCCTGGGGGACGACAGCGGCACGGGGACCCTGTCCCACAGCTACCGCTATGAGGTGTGTCTCACTGGAGGCCCTGGGACAAATGAGTTCAAATTCCTCAAGCCATTATTCCCCAACCTCCCGCCCCAGGCTTTTGGGGAAGAAACAGAAGCAAATGCTATTGTCCGTAATAGTTTTGGGTTCCAATAGCGATCTGATGATGATGCAGTGTTTTCTGCCATTTATCCCTAAAGTACTTAGATATAGAAATGTTGTGGATAAACATTTCGCCTTCAGATATAGCCTGGATTTTTCTTTTGTAATGGATTTTCCGTTGAATTTTATCTTGAGCAGTTTACAAAATTATACTTTTTATTGTGATGCTAGGGATAGAACCGATGACCTAGTGTATTTGTACTTTATAACTGAATTGTCCCCAGCTCAATTCTACTTTATTGCACTCATTTACATATTGTCATCCCAAATCCATGCATGCTGTTGGCTTTCCTGAGATTTGTTGTTTTACCTTCTGGTTGGTATTTGTTCTGATGAGCCATCTTAATAAAATCAAATAATTATTCCTATATTCTACATATTCCAAGCGTTTTATTTCTTCATACTTTCAGTATATTCGATGCTAAATTGAAAATACAAGCTATTTTACATTATTTTCTTCTTTTTAATTGTTTTTAACAGATATAACAACTGAAATATGATGTTATGTAAGAAAATGTGATAAAGTGTAATAATCTTGTAGCTACTCTTCTTTAACAGCTCTGATTCTGATTGGTATACATTTTTAAACACATTTTTAAATTGAATTATAGCATTCCTAAAATCATTAATGTTCATCTCAATGCAATTATTTGAAGTAAGCATACATGATGTCACAATGTGAAACATTAGTAGAAGTCCAGGTGCAACACAAATTACTCTTTACAATCACTATTATCCCAGGTATCACAAACATGCTGACTTCCAATAAGTTTGGGTTTATGTCTGTGAATATATATAAATGGAATAGTAGAATATCAACTGCTTTGTGCTCTGAATCCAGCGCCTTAGACCGCTTGGCCATCCTGACGGCTGCTCTGTATTCTATTTCTTTCACTTGACATTATGTTTTTGAAATTTGGTACTGCTTTTAATTTTAATTCTTTCGTTCTCATTTCTGTATAGTTTCCACTGGATGAGTATGCCACAATTTATTATACATTCTGGACGTAGATATTTGGATTGATGCAAGGTTTGATTGTTATGAGTAATACCCCTATGAACATTCTTGTATACACCTTTGGGAGGATATGAGATAAAATATACGGTGAATATTTAAATTAAAATTTTTTAAAAATAAAAAATTAAAAATTAAAATTTTATTACAATAAGACATATTGCCATTATTCTCCCTGAGAATACTTCTCCCTCACTTCAAACACCCTTTTCCTATATGTTCTTGCCACTTTCTGAGGCAGTTCTAGAAGTTCTCTTTTGTGAGTGTTTTTATGGGATGTGATCAAAAATATAGTGAATGGTGCTGAAAGTCATCCAGTGAAAATAAACATATTACTCTGTAGTGTGTCCTCATCTACCTTATTCACTGGAACTAGCACCATGTAACTTCAGGCTCTTCTCCAAAGGAAAAGAACAACAAAGTCAAACATTTGAATCAATACAGGACACTAAGGTACCCATTATAGCACAATTAAAGGCCCTCATGAAAGAGGACTTCCAGAACTGCTTCAGAAAGTAGTGAGAATGACACAGGATAAGTGTGTTCAAAGCGAGAGGGAGTATTTTGGTGGTATGTCTTATAAGGGCAATATGTCTTTTACTGTAATAATTTTTAAATTTTTTTTAATGTTCACTATATTTTTATCACACTTCACATATGTATTTCTGTGGGTTATCTACCCAGGGATATAATTTATGTGCTTTTAGTAAGTATTAAGTACACTTTTAATAGTTATTTCAAAAAAATTTCCCAAAGTGGTTGTATTAACTCATACTGCTAATTAGCAATCTTTTTTTATTCATTAAGTTTATTGGTATATTTTAGGTATATAATATGATGACATTCATCATTGGGAATTTGTATCTTTACATGATATATCTTGGTTCTTTTTTTCCCCATTCCCCTGCCCTCCTTCCCACCCCTCCCTATTTACAAAAACTTTGTTTCCCTTTTTTCCTTTTGTCATATTTATTCCTTTCTTTTCCCTACCCCTCCCACTTCCCCTTCTCTAGTTTCTCATTCTTTAAGCAATGTCTTAATATATGAAATCCTCCAAATTCTAGCCAAAATGTGATAGTGTCTGTTTTTTCATTTAACCTATTGGAAGGCACCTTTAAAGCTTTTTAAAGCTCTTTTTATATTTACTTCCTTATCACTTTGGAATAAGTTTGTAATTTTTATGGGCCGATTTGTGTCCTATTTCCCAAATTCATACATTGAAGGGGTAACCCTGGTCACCTCAAAATGTAACTATTTAAGCTAGGTGTGGCGCTGCATGCCTGTAATCTCAGTACTCCAGAGTCTGAGGCAGGAGGATTGCTATGAGTTCAAGACCAGCCTGGGCTAATAGTGACTTTAAGGCCAACCAGAACTACATATCAAGACTCTATCTAAAAAAACCCCAGAACATTACTGTATTTAGAGATACAGTTTTAAAGAGGTGAAATTTGTTAAAATGATGTAGTTAGGATAGGCCCTAGTCCAATATTACTGATATCTTTCTAAGAAAAGTTTACATGAGACAGAGAGATACCATAGACGTGATAAACAGACAGATGATGACATGAAGACACCAGAGGAAGATGATATATCAGGTGAAGAGAAAGGCCTCAGAATGAACACTGTCAGTAACTTAATCTTAAACTTCTAGCCAGGGCCAGGGATTTAGCTCAGTGGTTCCGGCACCTGCCTCAAAAGTGCAAGGTCCCAAGTTCAATCCCCGGTACCAAAAAAACAAACAAACAAAAAATAAGAACATGGTCTGGGGATTTACCTCAGTGGTTCCACTGCCTGCCTTGCAAGCTCAAGGACCTGAGTTCAATCCCTGGTACTAAAAACAAAAAAACAACAACAAGAAAAAACTTCTAGCCTCCAGAACTGTAGGAAATACATTTTTTCATGGTATTTGTTGTGGCAACTATAGCAAACTAATACAATGAGGTTCATAAACTTTAGACAGTCTCCTGTTATGATTGCCAAATAACTACCACACTTAAAGTAACTTCAATTATCCATTCTTCCCATCTAGCTATGTGACTATTCTTAAGCCTTTTCTGGTCAAACTGAAAATATCATTTAGTGTTTAATAATAAGTTAATTTGGATTTTTAAACAAAATGAATAGCATTCTTATTATTCCTTTTGTATGTTTCTCCCTTATGCTTTTTAGCCTCCCTCTGTTGAACATCTACTTTTAAATTGTCAAATTTGATGACCTTTTTATAACCAAAGCTATTTACATCATCTTTACACCTATAAGGATTCCTTGTGTATAGATATGTTTTAGAATGTGAAAATGAATATTTTAAATTTACTTTTCATGAAAATATAAATTATAAATGCCCCAGAGCAAAAGATCACCAGGAACACACTTTATTAAAACAAAGGTGTAAGCCAATGCCATGTTGCATGCTTATAATTCCAGCTACTCAGTAGTCTAAAGGAAGAGAATCTGCCTGGGAAACACAGTGACATCTTGCCTCAAAATAAAATTTTGAAAGGAGTTGGGGGTGTAGCTTCATGGAAGAGTACTCACCTAGCATGTGTAAGGTCTTGAGTCTAATCCCTAGCATAACACAAAATACAAAGATGGGTTTATTAATTCATTGCAATTAAGGAGGCTGCACACAACAGAAAACAGTGAATCACTTTTCTTTTTATGGTATTGTAGAATTGGGGCTTATGATAGGTGATTTGAGGGAGAGTTCGGGAAAGTATGGGTTAGCTCTGTACTACAAGCTTTCAGGAAGTGGGATTAATTTAATGTGGGATATCTTAGTGAATTTTTTTAGGAAATGAAAAGAACAAAGGGAAATTAAACTGTAATATACAGAAGCAGTGTTTACTCATATGTGCAAGGAAATGGATGTCCTTAGTCATTGTTTTGGTTTGGACAATATTCTTGTTTTGTCTCTTTGAAGCATGAAGTAATTTTAGTTTGGTTTTGCTCAATCTGAGTCACAAGGGTCTTTTCCAGTGCCACATTTAATAGAAAAAGATTATTACCTACCCATAAGTGCCGGGATATTTACTGCTTCTCAGGGGCTGAGTCTCTCTCAAAATTTTGTTCATTGCAGAGCTATGTTACTCAGGGTGAGGACTATCTTCCTTGCTCTTTGGATCTAATGTTGTCCTTCCTCTGGCACTGAAAGAATGTTCCTAAAATCAAGATTAGATCCAACCTTTAACCTTATGAGTTGGCCTTACCACATCTTCAAATATTCTCAAGTTCTCAATCAAAAATTCAGTTTTCCTTATTTCCTACTGAAGTCCACTATCTTTTTGTTTCTATCTGAATTAAATAATCTCTGGGCCAGGGATTTAGCTCTGTGGTTCCACCACCTGACTTGCAAGCACAAGGTCCCAAGTTCAATCCCCAGTACAAATAAATAAATAATCTCTAAGTCTGTGTAAAACTACCATTTTGTCTTCTCCTAGTTAAGTACATTGTTTGATAGGCCCCTTCCTTCTTTCTTTTTTTGAATACCTTTCTTTACTACAGTATATTCTCACGTGGCATCCTAAAAGAAGTTTTCAGACCTGTCTATACCAGGTTATAGACAGGTCTGAAAATGCATTTAGTTTTCCCTCATCTTGGTTGAATTTGGACAGATAGAGAACTCTTGCTCTGAAATTTAAAATCACTAGTCTAAGTCAGGCATAGTGGCACATGCGTGTAGACCCAGCACTCAGGAGACTGGGGCAGAAGGATTCCTGGGAGTGTGAGCCCAGCCTGTGCTACATAATGAGTTCAAGGCCATTATGAATTGAGACCCTGTCTCAAAAACACCCAAAAAAATTCCATAAATTATTAATGCACAATTTTTATTAAAAATTTATTCAGTCTGATTCTTTTTTTTTTTTTTTTTGGTACTGGGGCTCAAACTTAGGTCTTTGTGCTTGAGCCTGATTCTTGATTCATTATCTTCTTCACATATATGTAAAATATATAATCAAATGTATATATAAATTGTATGTTTTGTATGTAATATTATATAATTTCTGTCTCTTTCAGATTTTAGAATTTTTCTTTTAGGTGACTTACATTTCATAATAATGTTGTGATCTTTTTCATTCATTTTGCTGGACAGTGAATGTATTTATGTATTCTAATAATTCATACTTTTTGATGCCTGGGTTCATTTCATGTCTATCATTATTCTCTTAATTGTATCCCTAAATTTATCTTGTTATTTCTTTTTCAAACAAGCTCATCAGACACTGAACATTCTTAATTAATCCTATATTACTGCTTAATTTTATATTTGTGTCTTTTTTCTCCAGAATCTCTCATGTCATTTTCAGTTATTTTGAATGAATTATTAATTTAGTGGCATATTTAATTCCTACATTTTCTTGTTGTTGGGTTGGGCCTTTTCTCTGATATCATTTGGAATTCTTTTTTTTTTTTTGAGACAGGGTCTCACTGTGCATTTCAGGCTGGCCTTAGACTCACTATGTAGCCCGGGTTGGCCTCAAACTCATGGTAATCCTCTTGCCTCAGCTCCCTAAGTTCTGGGATTACAGGCGTGTGCCACCACATCTGACAGTTTTTCTAAATTTATTATATACAGGAAATTTATTATATACAGGAAATCCTGTATTGCCTGTTTCCTACATGGTCTTCTTTCTTTCTTTCTTTCTTTCTTCTGTTCAGGGGTATTTTTCTGGTTTTCATGTGTCTGGTAATCCATGATTATCTGCTTGCATGTAAGAAAGAACTGGGTAGGGTCGGGTATGTAGTTCATTGGCACCTCACCTACCTGCCAAGCGCAAGATCCTGAGTTTGATCCCCAGTTCCAGGAAAAAAACCAAACCAAAACAAAGAACTGGGTAAATGATGTGAAGCAGCTGCCATGTTATGTATCTTCTTTACTTATTTTTTTTTTTTTTGGTACCGGGGACCGAACTCGGATCCTTCTGCTTGTGAGGCAGGCAGCGGAACCACTGAGCTAAATACCTGGCCCTCTTCTTTATTTTTGTATGACAGGGTTGTCTCCACACAAGCTTCTGTCCTATATGGAAATTCTGATAGGGTTCTCTGTAGGGAGCGAGGAAAGGGGACATTACTAGAACCTCTGTAGTAAGTCCCAGTCTGCTGCAAGCTACGGCAGCACAAGGCAAATTAACTTATACAAGAAAGGTAGAAAAATGAGACTGAGAAGAAGCTGAGCTTTGGGTCTGATCAGTGCTGCTCTGGGCGGCAAAGACGAAAGCCCCCGAGCTTGCCGCACCTTTTATTCAGAACATCAGGAGAAACAAATGTAACAAATTACTCAGGACAGAGAGTTCAGTACATCGGGAGAACGGAATTCCTAGACCAGTGAGGACCTATGCAGATGAAGATTTTGTTCCTCCCAGGATGTCCTGGAACATCACAGCATCACCAGATCATTGAGGTCTCAGTTGTGACTGGAGGCCAAAATGGAATTACGTCTCGAAATGCCATAGCTGGCCTGTAGGCAGGAGAACTAGGCCTAATCAAATGATTTTTTTCCCCAAAATTATGTAGCATTGCTCCCGACAGTTCTCTGTATGAGGCAGTACAGCACCAGGTTTATAAAATGTCAGACTTTACCATAGGGTGTTCTTTCATGAATGGGCAGGAATCTCTTTTCAGGATGTGGCCCTACAGGTGTCAAAATGCAAAAGGCTTTTGCTGGGATTCCAAATCTCCACTAAACGTCTTGTTATTCTTCAGAAGATCCTTTTGAATCTTTAGAAATGAGCCTTAAGATTTTTGAAGGTCTTGAGGAGAAATAATAATTCTTAAACATTATTATGTATTATATAATGCATTATTATTATATGCTTTGTATGCATGTACTTGGCTATTTTAAAAGTTCTTAATACACACATCTTTCATTCAATCCTTAAAATTGGTATTCCAATTTTAGACATGAGCAAACTGGGACACACAAAGTTAAAGCAATTTGGCCAAGGCCACTGACTTTGTCACTTCAGGCTGTGATTACAAAGCAGAATACAGTGAGTGGCTTATAAGCAGCAGAAACTTATATTTCACATTCTGGAGACTGGAAGGTTGAGATCAGGGTATCAACATGGTCATGTACTGGTGAGGGCACTCTTCTGGGGTATGCATTGCTGACTTCTCATTATATCCTTACAGCAGAACAAGAGTGAGAGGGCATTATGGACCCCCTTTACATATAAATGTATGAGTATGTCATTCTTAACAGCTCTGCACTTATGACCTAATTACTTCCCAAAGGCCCTACTCCAAGTACCATCTCATTGGGTGTTAGGATTTGAAGCACAACCTAGGTAATAATTGGTAAAACAAGAATCCAGAAGGACTGACTCCAGAGAAGTTGCTTTTTTCATTTTTTTTCACTTTTTTCTATTTTGTAATCTATTAAGGTTTCAAAAATGTATATATGTACAATTCAAAATAAATAATAGAAAAATTAGCATCCATGTACCAGCTTAAGAATTAGAATAACGCCAACCCTTAGAAAGTCCCTGTTTCCATCAGAGCATGTTTCATTCCCATGAAAAAAAACCTATATTCTGAATTTTAAATAATTATGTGTTTTTCATAGTAGCATAAGCTATGCTTATGTTCTTAAATAATATTCTGTTTAGTTTTTTATGTCTGGATCATCTGTGGCCTTGCTGTTTTTCAATAATTATGGTATTGAAGTTATTTATTTTATGCAAATTTACTTACATTGCTCTATAGTATTCCACTGTGTAGACATTTATCTTTATTTTTTTATTTTTAAATATATATATTTATTGGTACATTTTAGGTATAAAATACATTT